>OX578134.1:5171305-5771305 GCA_951213105.1 Amaurobius ferox | reverse complement strand
TTGAAAGTCATGGAGTGTACTCTCTGTGGATCCTTCTGTTGCACCAGAGCTCCCGCGGGCTATTGCTGTTGCTTCTTTTCGACTTTTGACGGGGCATGATTGTCTACAGGCTCATTTATACGGTACTGGACTTGTTAATTCACCATCATGTACTTTATGTGACTCTGGACAACCAATGACGGCAAATCATCTGGACGTGTGCGCTGCACTATCCAATTTTGCTTGTAGATTCGAAAGATACCGGCGATCTAGAAGTTTGATGGCCTAGCGGTCAATGTAATTGGCATTTGATAAATAAATAAATAAATAAAACCAATCAATGCAGTTAATGCATATGTCTGTAACAAATGATTTAATATCCTGCAATCTCCACGACTTCAGTTTAGAGGTTCAAGTTTCATGTTTTTGATTTTCCAAATATGAACTCGGAGTACATTTCAGCTGCTGATCAGCTATACTGTATCAGCAATGGTAATTCGACTCTCGTATATGCAATAGTAGACCACGCGTGTATTTTTGAAGTAAATTATTAAGTTGCATTATGCTTTATTTGAATATATTCATTAATGAATTATTACATTATGTGCGGTTTGTCTTTGCTTGAGAACCATTTTAGCGAGACATGTTGCACAAAATGAATACGCAATGGTATAGCAGGCCTAGTATATCTAATACAAGACCAGTCTAGGGTAAAGTTGGTCATATGCAAAACTATATCAACTAAATGCTTGTTTCATTCGGTATTTTTGGTTACGAAAAGAATATGACCAACCCATGGGTTTAGGAATAACCAGTCTTGAAATAATTTCGTATTTTTGCCTCGTCGCCTCTGAAAATTCGTCCAGTCGCCAAATGCAAAATAAAATTGGATCAAAACTGCAAATTGAGTGAATTTTCATATAAGTATCTATTTAAAAAAGTATAATAATTATGCAATTAAACTCAGTTTATTGAATTATGAAAAAAAGAGAAAAAAATTAATATGCATCTCTGGCAAATGTCATGTACTGCCCACAACAGATTTTTAACTCTAAGCGCTATGCTTTGATTTACATAATGAAACTTATTATAAAAGTTACATTTTAGTATTTTGAGTGATATTTTCCTTTGTAGGAAATCGTGAGTTAAGATGTCCTGAGCTTTTGAATGCACAATTTATGAAATATTGTTCTAAATTTCTTTATGCTTTATCCAATTATATTTTAACATTAATGTGATTGTATGCCAAAGCACAGTAATGTCCTTTTTAAATCGCTATAATTTTACATTTTCATACTGCATAGATACTTTTACCTAAAAATATTCCAACACTGCTGTGAAATAGTCAGTTGTGCTGCTTTATATTCACTTAGGTGTAGCAAATATGTCTTTTACCTCAGATATTTTATCCACCGCATGACAAGTACTTTTCAGTTTTCTTGTAGGGAATTTCCCTTGGGAGAATGCATCATCATACATCAATACAACACAGAAAGGAAGTTTGAAAGACTTGTCGAGATGTACGGCTTTCAGTTCTTTTATACGAAAAAAAATAAGCATCGACATTTTATCACGTTTATGACCATTTATTTAGCGCGTGCATGGATACGAATTCATAATATTGTGTAGACTATAAAAATATTAAAGATTAAAGACATGTTTATTTTAGTAGAACATACTGTGTAACATTCGCCTCTACCTTCATACGGGTTCTCTAAATTATGGAACCCAACCAGTTTTATAACAGCCGTATCAAATAGTGTCTATTACATATTTAAAAGAGCAAAACTAACAAAAAACCAAACAAACAAACACGGAACTAGTTAATCTACGAAAATATTTATTTGCAATAAAAGTGCAATTCCATACTTTGGAAATGTCCCTACAGTCGTTAAATTAATAATTCTATTAAAAATTACTAACATATATAACCTGTGCTGCTTGGGATTTAAAACATGGCATATTCGAGAAACGTGCATATCACTTAAATACACATTCCTTAACAATTGGATGTTACTTCCTTAATTTATTTTTACGATTTTGTATCATTAACGGGCAATATACCGACTCCCGGGAGTGTTTCCGCAGGTTAAAGCATTGCTTAACTGGGTAGTGGGGGTCACAACCCCAAAGGTTAATTCATGGTACATTACTCTTCAATTTGTGCAGTTTTCCATTTTCCAATTTGGATAGCTGTGCTAGTATTCGATTGAGTTCGGCACCTTTGCACCACCATTTCGAATATATATATACTTATTATTTATTTAGTAGTATACTAAATTGTATTACATTTGTATAATATATATATATATATATATATATATATATATATATATATATATATGTATATATAAACTTTAAAACTTTTAAACTAATGTTTGGAATAATATTACCAATAAGGCAATGTTTACCAGTTAAACAATAAAAGAGTATGCGCAGACCAGCAATAACAATTTTATGCACTATATAAAATACAATGAAAGAATGAACAGTACCAAAAAGTGGTTGTGGGGGGTTTTGACCCCCACTCCCTGGTTAAAAGCATGCTTTGAGTGCCGCGGCAAACACTCCCGGAAAACCGGCAACGTTCATAGAAAGACCTTGCGACTAAAGGAATTGCCAAAAATAAAGACACTGAAATTAATCAAAATCCAAAAGAAATACGTTCTGTGAAACCAATGGAATCCACCTCACGCCATCTCCACCAATACCACCAATAAATCCATCTAACTTAACACACAAACGCTCTACCCCATTCCCTTCATCACCAGAATAACTACGAGAACTGAGGAATCTCCGATTATATACTGTATTCCGTTGCCACAGATTCAACTAAAAATCCGTTATTCTTATTTTGCACTCTTGTATATCGATATTGTAAAAATCCGATGCGATACCATAAAGGAATCCCATGAGATATCCAACCCTACGGACTTCCCCAAAATATCTTTTCAAACACGAATATTGGTCTTCTGTCTTTGTGTTCAATCTTCTACTTCTGATCAGATAATTCCTAATGACGTTTAGAAACACACGTTTATTGAGATTAGATGTGCAAGGAACAAGATAATTAATTTCAAATTTAAAATCGTTGCTTTTATCATAGATACGAAAAAATGTTTTATGATGTTTTCCGTCACGTTTATTGTTAACAATACTAAGATCTAAAAAATTACGATTCCGTCAACATTTTTGGTGTTTTCGATTAGATTTAAACAATTTGGATAAAAACTAAAATCCACCGCGTAATCCTCTTCCTCGCAAACAGTCAACACATCGTCGACGTATCTTATGAATATAATTTCATTTAAGATGTGTGTTCCAGATTCATAGCTATTCAAATAGATATCTGCCAAATGGATGAGCAACTACCCCCCATAGGTAAACCAAATTGTATGCCATGCAGTAGCCAAACTTCCGTAAATGTGTCAAGTTAAAAACACTCGAAAAAGAGCAAAGTAAACAAATAGGAATCAACCAGGATCGCAAGGGAAAGAAAAAGAATGGAAATGCAGCAAATGCCCCTGTCGGTTAAGACAGAGCGCATTATATATCAAAATAACACAACATACCATTGTGTGTCTCCAATTTTAACCTAAATGCCGATCCAACAACACACGGAAGACCACCACAGCACGTGTATGGTCCGAGAAATAACCCAGGTCATAAAACATCGAACAAGAAAAACGAGACGATATATCCGCGCAATGCTGCAAGACAAAGTGTCCCTATATATATAGCATAGTAAACATATAAAATTAAAATTAATTCCACAGTTATCCAATTTTCCTCCAGAAGTTGGCGCAAAGCAGCACACTCTCCTAAAGTAGCATACAAGATTCATATAATGCGCTCTGTCTTAACCGACAGGGGCATTTGCTGTATTTCCATTCTTTACCTTTCCCTTGAGATCCTGGTTGATACCTATTTGTTTATTTTGCACTTTTTCGAGTTATGTTTTTGACAAGGGGTAGTGACGGTAAGGGGGGCGTTAAGGGGTAGTGACCTTACTCCATAGTTATCAACAAGCATGTCTTAAATGCCGCAGCACTGCACTCCTGGACGCCAGCACTGACTGTAGCCAACCTCCGGAGTGACAATCAAAATTATCACAATACCTTCAAATAAAAAAAGTAAAGAAAAAAAGAAGAAAAGTAAAAAAATAAGACAAAACCAATATTTTATCGATCGCAAGAAATCTTTCATCCATTTTATGCAACAGGTTTATCAATTTAAAGTACGTAACATTACGATTATCAAATTATATGTTTTGAGCATACGAAAAAAATATATGAATATCTGGTCTAAACAAGTAAAAATATGGTCTACAAACGAACTGAACTCATACCAGAAACTTAACTTGGCTATCATGAGTGACTGGATCTAAAAACGATCCACCTTTTTAAACATGAAATTGAAGGACGCACAGCTCGAAGAAAAAGTGATGTGGTATATCTATCGATCTTATTTCAAAATAAAACTTTCAATAGTATTCCATTTGGAAAGATATTGAAAAGACATCAACAGCATCTTCCTATAACTGATATAAATATTAGAACTACTTACAGTTACGAAATTCCTTTAGGAAGAAAAATTTACAATTATAACTATTTAAGTAAAAACCTTTTGACGGGAAATAATGTAATATGTAATTGTAACACCAATCCTTATAAAGATCCTGTTATAGGTCATATAGTTACAGGAATATAGAGGCATTTATATATGAGATGTCTATAAAATTCAGCATCCCAGATTTTACATTCAACAAATGGAGATCAAAGTATTGAATGATTTTGAGTATTATTACAAAAAGTATTATACTTGTCAAACGGGATGTAAAATGGATATAAAGAATCTAAGGTTATTGCAAGAACAATATATAAAAATCTGATGTGGGCAACACATGACTTTCCTTATATAATGTAATGAATTTACTACTTTTACAGAAAAAATAGGATTTTCTTATAATAGATACTAATATTCTTTCCAAGATATTGAATTTTCGACAATTAGTCATCATTTTCATTGATTTAGCGACATTTTTATCTATTTGGCGAGATTTTCTTTAATTTGCCAACATTTCAAAAAGTCGCCAAGTTGGCAAGATTCCGCCATTTTCGTCGCCAAAATATCGCCAAGCGTTATGGATGAAGAAATAAGTTATTCTTACAGCAGACAAATGACTATTGGCGTTCAAATACAAAAGTATTACACAAAGTATATTTTTCCATGAATGGAACGAGCTAGATCCACGAGAATAATGTCACCCAATTTATCGTATGGTATTACATATGAAAAGTGAACATGTTTCTCAATAGGAAATGCTTATTTTTTATTTTATATGACTTTTTGATAATTTTTTTGAAAAATGTACAATATCTCGAGAACGGTTTGCGTTAGCGTTCTAAAATTTATGTCAATCGCTTTCTAATGAAAAATTACATAAGAAATATCTATTTGCGTAACTTTATTAGTGGTTTTGATTTTTTGACGATTTTTTTAAAAATTATATTCGAAAATTTAGGGGGGTTCTGAACATTCGAATGCGTATAAAAACAATAGGCTTCCAGTGTTTACGGATTGTGATTTTTGTACCAAATTTGTTTCGAATCGGTCCATTCGTTCGTCAGTTATCGTCTCCACAGACTCACTGACACACACACACACACACACACACACACACACACACACGCACATACTTTCACACACACACACAGACAGACATCACTTCAAAAATGTTCGATTCGTGATCAGGGATGCTTGAAACGTGCTTTCCCGTCGAAAACTCGAATTCGAATTTTCGACCCCGTCACAATACTTTCCTTATACATTAAGTATATAAGTAATAACTTACACCGATAAAGTACCTGGTAATTATACATTCACTTGCAAATACCTTTATATAAAAACCCATATGGCAAATTATGAAAATCAGGCTTTATACAGCATGATAACCATGACACACCAAATTATTAATAACAGAATCAAAGCCTTATGTCTTAAGGCAGGAATTAAGTACACAGAAAGAATAAAATACCCATACTTAATATACCCAAGCTTCATAAAACTCCAAAAAGTTTCAGAGCAGTAACAGTTGGTTTCAAAACTTACCTCACTAAAGCTAACAAATTGCTTCTCTCAATATTGAAACCTATATTAAAGAAAATTAAAGATCGGGTATCTTATATTGTTGGGAACAGCTACGAGGTCATAGAGATCTTGAGGAATCATCAAGCAAAATTATTTTTCAGAACCTATGATTTTCAAGAGTTATTTAACAATATTGAACTCAAGGTATTATACTGAATACTGAACTTGTACGGAGAATTTGAATTGCAAAAATATATAGAAATCAACACATATAGGTCTCTGATTAAGATAGTTATATAAGAAAACTACCTATGTAACGGTCTGAATTTCTATAAGCAAATCAAAGGCATCCCCATGGGTGGGGGGGTGCTCGTCAATTTCAGCAGACATCTATCTTGATTATTTTGAAAAAATGTCCTATATTAACAATGAAATAATTTACATACGTTACGTTGATGATTTGTTAAAAGGTTATGAAAACGAATGTTTTCAAATGAATTTTGAATTTTGTCTCTCAAATTTAATATTGGAAGAAAATCCTCCAACCCAGAATAATGTCATAAATCTTCTAGATCTCAGTATTGATTTCAGCCATAATAAATTGTCATTCTATATATATGATAAAATAATGACTTATAATATTCCTACAACAGGAATTATACATTGGACATCTAAATTGCACTTGGATATATTTAGGAATGTATTTATTGGTGGTCTAGCGAGAAGAACAAAAAGAATTGTAAGCAGTGAAGTCACCAAATTGGAAAGTGACAGAAAATTCTTACAACAGGCATTCAGGCAAAGATATCCAATGCAATTTATGATCCATTACATCAAAAATTACTACGAAAAAATGAAAAATACGGGTTAAGTTTGTGTGAATATTTGAGGTCATTATGAACGTTGATTATACGTCTTTGAGAGTAATGACATCATCGGTACTCATATACTTAACGAAATTGTGGTTTTCCAGTTAACGGTTTTCCAATCGGTTTTGTTAAGACTTATTACTTGGCCTTTTGAAAAAAACATCAAAAAGACAATGTATATTTTGCTGATTTTAGGGACTTGTTGTCACTGGATTATTTAAAAACTTTTTCTTCACTTTAACTTTGTGATTGGAACTAAACGTTGTATCGCTTCCGGATCTCCATCTTTTATCTCTCTCTTTCTGTACCCTTATAGGTTGGTTCATTTATCGTTTTCATTTAGACTTTTTGGATTTGAAGTTCCTTTGGGATTCTGTTATGCTTTACACACGGTTTGGAACTGCTTCGGGCGATCAGAGTTTTTGGGAGGTTTGTTGGGAATAAAAGCACGCTTTAACCTGGAATAGGGGTCCTAATCCCCCTAGACATTACAGATACCCCGCTTACACTCCTTTTTATATTACTCTGTTTTACTTGTAGTTTAATATTATCTGTACTTTGCTTGCTCCTTATGGTTGGTGTAATATATATACATATATATATATATAATTAAAAATGATTAATCAAAATGAATCCTGGTAAGACAGTCGAATTCAGCTACACTCAAGTTAATTTTAAAAATAGTTACAATTACCCGAGAGATCCATATATATGTGAACATGTGAACTTCATTAAACATTAAAGTGTTTCTATATTTTTTGTGGAACAACAACTTTCTATTCCTATAAAAATGTTTTGAAGCAAAAGTTCGGGAAAAAAAGTTTCTCTTCCTTATGTGGGATAATTGCTTCCGTCAACAGGAGACAATTTATACGTAACCCGAATGAAAAAGCACAAATAGAATCAGCCTTGGAATTTCCCCCCCTTAGGCAAGCAATCTGTTTCTGATAACCGCAAAGCCTGATATTATTGTTCTTTATATTTTAATTTACTTATGTACATGACAGCATGTATATAAAAAATTCAAATAAATCTCACTCTAAGAGTATATTGAAATAATTAAATAGACTGGTTTAGGAAAAACCATATTCATGTACAATTTTGTAATGAGGACATTTCGGCAATGTTGTCTACAATAAGCTAATTTTAGAATATTTTCTACTGTGCAGACATAGTCTAGCATATTCTGACCAGTTTCAGGCTTGTTAACTCTCATCAGTATGGAATAGACTATATGCACCGGTAACAGGGAAAGCTAAATTTCGAGACAGTGCCACCTCTGTTGATTAATTTTTAATGTAGCTGGTGGCAGAAATTATATGCAATATTCTGTTGACATTGCCAATACATTTAAATTATATTTCCAATGATTTTCCAGTATTGGTCGCGAATAATACACTAATATTAGTTAAATACTTAAAATATTTCTGACCCAAATCCAATGTTGCCAAAATGTAGTTTTTAAATAAAACCGAAATTTTGGCAAAATTAACCAAATGTGTTTTCTGACTCTGATCTACAATATTGTTGCATACTACGATTACCTTATGGATCAGTGCGTTAT
Organism: Amaurobius ferox; assembly: GCA_951213105.1. NCBI lineage: Eukaryota > Metazoa > Arthropoda > Arachnida > Araneae > Amaurobiidae > Amaurobius > Amaurobius ferox. The sequence goes on along the minus strand of OX578134.1, from coordinate 5,762,803 downwards.
TATTCCTATTACTTTCCTTATATACATAATGTATAAGGAAAGTATTGTGACGGGGTCGAAAATTCGAATTCGAGTTTTCGACGGGAGAGCTCGTTTCAAGCATCCCTGATCACGAATCAAACATTTTTGAAGTGATGTCTGTGTGCGTGTGTGTGTGTGTGTATGTGTGTGTGAAAGTATGTGTGTGTGTGTGTGTGTCATTGGGCCTGTGAAGATGATAACTGACGAACGAATGGACCGATTCGAACGAAATTTGGTACAAAAATCACAATCCGTAAACACTGGAAGCCTATTGTTTTTAAACGTAATCGAATGTTCAGAACCCCCTTAAATTTTCGAGTGAAATTTTGAAAAAATCGTCAAAAAATTAAAAGTTACGCAAATAGAAAGAAATTAAAGAATTAAAGTTACGCAAATAGACATTTTTTATAAAATTTTTCATTAGAAAACTATTAACATAAAATTTAGAACGCTAACATGAACCGTTTTCGAGATATTTCCCATTTTTAAAAAAAAATATCAAAATGACATATAAAATAAAAAAAAATATATTTCCCATTAAAAAACATGTTCACTTTTCATGTGTAATACCATGCGATAAATTGGGTGACATTATTTTCGTGGATCTAGCTCGTTCCATTCATGAGAAAAGATACTTCGAGTAATACTTTTGTATTTGGACGACAAAAGTCATTTATCTGTTATAAGAATAACTTATTTCTCCGTCAGTAAAGCTTGGCGAGATTTTGGCGACGAATTTGACGGAATATCGCCAACTTGGCGACTTTTTGAAATGTTGTCAAATTAATGAAAATCTCGCCAAATGGATTAAAATGAGGCTAAATCAATGAAAATGACGACTAATTGTCGAAAATTCAATATCTTGGAAAGAATATAAGTATCTACTATAAGAACAACCAATCTTTTTACTGTAAAGGTAGTAAATTCATTACATTATATAAGGAAAGTCATGTGTTGCCCACATCAGATTTTTTTGTTACAGCTGTTAATAAGGTTGAAACGTTTGTAAATTTATATGAGGTTTTTGACAAATAGTTTCAAAAGACTCAATAAGGAAGTCTGGACTTGAGCACAGAAGATGAAAACGAAATTATGACTGAAGATCAAACAGCCCCCAAAATTAAAAAAATACGAAATAATAACATTTCTATATTAATATTTTTGAAATGCTCCATGTACGTTCCTGCAAAATCTATAAAATAGGAAGCAACGCAAATATATGATAAAGTATGAGGTATGTGTGTGTAAGTATATGTGTGTATATGTATCAGTGAGACTGTGGAGGTAATATCTCAGGAATGAATGGAGCAGTGTAAACGGAATTTGGTACACAAATTACAATCAGTGAATACTTGAAGCCTATTATTTTCGAATGCAATCGAATGCTCGAAAGACCCACAAATTTACGAATAAAATTCTGCAAAATTATCAAATAATAAAAACCTTTAATAAATCTACATAAGTAATCATTTTTAATGTAAGTTTTCATGAGAAAACGATTAATGTAAAATTCAAAATACTACCATGAACCGTTCTTTAGTAGTACTTTTCACATAAACTTGTCAAAAAATCATTAGAAAAAGTAATAAACATTTAACCAATTTGAAATGTATTTACTTTTAATATGAAATATTATGCGATACATTTGTAAACATCATTCTCATGGATCTAGTTCCTTCCATTAAGGAGAGAAGATAATCTGGCTATCAGTTTTGTATCTTTACGCGTAATAATTCACCAGTAACCATATATCTTCTATGATAATTACATATTTTTTAGTCAGTAACACTTGGTTACCATTTGGAGACTAAGTAAGCAGAATATAGCCAGATTGGCGACATATTTTAAATGTTACAAAATTGACGAAAGTATTATGAAATTTATAAAAATGACGTTATACCAATTAAAATGACGACTAATTGATGAAAATTCAATATCTTGTAAGACATATAAGAATCTAATATATGAATATGTCATTTATCATCCGCCATTCCGGAACGTTTGGCGAAATGCTTGACGCGAATTTGGTGATGTTTCTCCAAATTAGCAACTTTTTGAAATTTTGCCAATATGCGAAAATGTTGCAAATTCATAAAAACATCGCTAAATGCGAGGTAATGTTTTTCAAACTTTGAATTACGCCATAGAACGAACATAAGCTATCTAGTAAATAAAAAATGCTCTCCACTCAATTTTTCAGTTACGCTTGGTGACATATTTGGTGACATATTGGTGACACATCGCAAATTTTGCGATATTTCTCCCAAAATTGACGAAAATATAGCTAAAATCGACGTTTAGTTAAAGAAAATGACGCCAAATTGACTAGTCAATGATTTAAATATTTTAATATACGAATTATATTCTTATTGAGAATGCTATTAATAATGATAATTGTTAATTTAGAGTTAAGTGAAACATAAGTTAATTGGCTACTTCGAAATAGTTGTCATAAGGAAAAAGCATCAAATGTACAATTCAACGAAAAAAAAAACAATGCGCGGTGGACGTTATGTATCATTATTTAACTGTAAAAGGATTAAATCCATCGTATCGCATAAGGAAAATCATGTGCTGCTCACCAGATTTTTAGCATTTTACAACATAGATGAAAAGCGTTTATGACTTTGTTCATTCTGTCTGTATGACCGTTCGCACGATAACTGCCGTAAAAATAACTTCATCAAATGAAATATTAGTATATCGCTAAAACAGTCTGTGGTACCTATGGGAATATAAATGAATAATATCACCCAAATGGTTTTGGAATGAACCCGGGTTGAGAAACTAAAATATATTGGACCCTATGGGACCTAATTTTTCAAACATTTTTTAAGCGAATTTAAAATTCACAAATTGCTTCGAAAGTTTTAGGAAATATTCAAATTATCCCATAAGAAAACAAACAAAGAAAAAATTCAGCAAAATATACTCGGTAGTTTTTAAAATAAATATGTCAATCATATCATATGAAAAGATCGCGTGACCCACTTCGAAATAAAATATGACATCTATATTGTGTCAAAATTGTGATTTTTAAAGTTCTTTTTAATTTATATTTAGTATTGTATTGGTCCTAAAATCGCTTTATGTTTGCTTAAATTATGTGCATCTGTCTGAAAAAGCGCAATTACAATATATTTGAGTTTAAATGATCCATACCATCCATCTTGTGTCAAAATCACGATTTAAAAATTTTTTTAATTTATATTAAGTGTTGTATCTGTCCTAAAACCACTTTATTTTTGTTTAATTTCTGTGCATCTATATTCAGAAACAAAAAAATTACAATATATTTGAGTTTAAATGATCATCAATCTTTAATTATTTCTACCCAGGAGCTTAATTTTTATTTACGGAGAATGTAAAAACACCAAGCCGTAAAACGAGTTGTATAAGAATTGGTGAATTTCGTTAACGTAAAATTATTTAACTCTGGAGTTTGCAATAAAGATGATATGAATGAAACATTCATGGATTTTACATAAGGAAGCAGACGATGTTATAGCAGACTTTATAAATGAAGTTTTAAGCATAGAGTTAAATAACTTTTACCTCCATGGTTTTAAGTTTTTAAGTAAAATAAATTATTGTAGTATTGTGGTGAATGAAAGAAATGGAACAAATGTGTATGGATTAAATATTTACTGGTTTTTCATAAGAGAGCCAGACAATTTATATTTCAATGATATCATTTTCATAAAGTTCATTTTTTCGATGAAGTTTTAGGTTTCAAATATTCCGCTCGACACGGCTGACCGGAGAAATCTAACTTTCTCCAATTTTTACAACCCAGGTTCAAAACTTCTCTCGTCTGCAAGTAAAACTCACAGATGACCTGCCGCAAATACAAAGCGTAATAATAATAAACCCTTACCTTGATTGGATGATTCTTCAGCTAAAGCATGGATATATAGAAAACACAGAATATTGCAAATAATCACCATCGAACTCAATAAGCACACAGTAATTAACTAATCCAATCTTTATTAAATACGTAATTAATAAGTTATATTATGGAGTTACACCTATTCTTTAATTATATCTACGCACTGGACACCGGCAGGATATTATAACACAATTTGCCACCAAATGATAAATATAATATCAAGAATTTAATACGTTACGTGGCACACACATTTCATATAGAACCACAATTGAATAAAATAAGGTATGGTCTAAAGTATGGTAATAGGCAGACAAGGGCAGAGCACAGGAGAGAATTATAATCACAAATAATAATACTATTTAGAATTGCTGACTCTAGGAGTTAACACAAGGATCTGTAAATATGATAGTTCTCCGTTCTTGGAGATATCTGTTAGAACTTAAGGAATTTCGGAGAAAGTCTAATGGCTCCGCCAATGCATGTAAAGGAGCTTACCTTCGTACACAGGATAGTGTGAATAGGAGAGAATTACGTCATTGATTGCTCACAGTACAGGTCATCTCAGTTCCCGGTCCGGCAGGGACGAAAAGGCATTGCAGAAGATCTAAGTCGGCGTATCAGATGAATTCTCGGACAGATGTTCGGGCATGAGAATTTTTCGGCAATGTCCGGCAATGCTACCTCGGACCTCTTCTTCTCCGTGGCGGCGGTGGCGACATTCCCAACTCGCGAACCCCGGATTCCGCAGTGAGAGTCGGATCCCGGAGCTCTGGGCGAGCATCGAAAGTAAATTGAACTACCACATCTCCGTGTAGTATTCAGGATGGGAATGCGCGCCGAACTTTTGCGTTCAAAGCTTATATAACCTTCCGAGACTCATAGGACTCAGAACCAAACAAGAAAACATACATGCCGAGAAATAAGTTCTCACCATCTGCCGCAGGCTTGCCCCGACACTCCGTCTAGACTTTCAGTACGTTGGACCGCTTGCATATACATAGAACAATCGAAACCTTTACATTACTTCCGATTTCAACTGCCGAAGAACATATACATATGAAATCTTACTAGGCTTTTCATCATCCGAATGCAGACCTTGAACTTATAACGGAAAATAATTCTCTCTCTCACAGTGAGCGTTAAAAGAATTAAAATGGCTGAATATTCCTTTGAAACTGATAGATACATGTAGAATATAAATTGCATATATATAAGACGAGAGGGATATAATAACAGGATTGAATATTAAAGGATGCATAAAAATATAGATATAAAAATATAATATAGATTTCCATGATTTTGACATATTTTTACACAGGTGTCGAGAGATTAAGAAATCTCGTCACAACACTCCTCCCCTCCTCGAGGCAAAAAAATCTGACTAACAGGAGGATTTTTTTCATCACAGGATGTAGGCGCAAGTAGTTATTAGGTCCTTGAAGTCGATCGCACCTTCAAGTGGAATTTCAGTAAAAATTTTGAGAGATGCAGTCGGCCAAAACTACATCAGAGTTCTCGGCACGAACACCATCCCACATGGGCGCATGTCGAAGAACCAGATCCAAAAGGAACCTAAAAATGACTGCAAATCAGTCGAAAACCCTAATAGCTACAAGCCCTTTACAGAAGTTCACAATATGTGAATTACCAATTATAAATTAAATATAAATTCCAAAAATTAGTTTAAATATGTACATAGTATTCCTCAAGTCAACCAGTTAAATAAATTTTTAAATTTCCATAAATAAAATTTTTCAAATCAAACCTTCAAATCAATTTTCAAAGTATAAAAATATTTTCCAATTTTCATCAATTAAATTTCAATCCATAAAATATTTCATATTCCTTAAGTATTCAAATTATTTAAATATTAAAATGTAAACATGTGGTCAGCAGCAAATATCAGTTCAGTATATCAAGTGTTATTTATTTTTAAATTCTTGTAAATTAAAATTTTATGACCACTGCAAATCATTAACTTTTCAAATGATCAAAGTGTAAACAATAACCTTCCCTTGCAGCTCCTAATTCCGAAATTGTCTAAGTAGACACAGCAGCAATTACAATACATATCTTTAAACATTAATATAATATAAATACAGATTTAAATTAGGAAAAACCATACCAAAAACAATAATTTTCAACCTACCTTGTCCAGTGGTTCACAATAAATCAGAATTCTTATTAAGTGTCTATTTGACACGACAATTTTTAATCAATATTTAACAATAAATATCTTCTTGACCATCAGCAATCAGTCAGCTGTAATGTGGATAACAACAAAAAGGCAAATAATAGCAATATTTTATATCAACAGTGACACAACACCAATTCTTAACTTTTTCAAATTTCACATAATTTCATCATTTCAAAATTATCAACGTATTTTATTCAATATTTCTATTATATTTTGAAAATATCATTTCAAATATATCACATTATATGTTCCATTCTTTTATAGTAAATTATTTTTTTTTAAATCAATTGTTTCTTTTAAACAATATTACTCATTTATACATAAACATCAAACATCATTCTATACCAAGTATTTATTAACCTTGTGGCAGAAACGAGGGGAACTCAGTGGTCGAAAACAATTTCAACTCAATTTAGAATTAAAACATTGAAATTAAATCATTTTTCTCTTTTCCACTATATCAAGTAAAAACAGGTGGCACAAAAATAAAGAATGACCGGATGACAGAGACAGAAATCAGTTTCGAAATTATTCCTTGATATTATTCAAATATTAATTCTCAAAGTCTGTGACCCGCAATAAAATTATGTAGACAAAATGTCATACAGTAATTCAGTAAATATAATCTCTATATATGTGTGTGTGTAAACAGTAATTATATCCTCAAGAAATTTCCATTTCCTAATTTTGCAAGTAATACGTAATAAAAACTTGTTAAGAAATTCTCTATTCTTAACAAACACAAAGTAAACAAATGATATATACGATGCAACACCAATGTGGCAGTAAGGGATTATTTTTTTTTTTTTTTTTTTACTCCACAAACACCGAAGAACTTACAAATTAAATTGAACATCCTGAAACAAGTGCAGAAAAACCAAATGTCCTGGCACACTGGTATTCGCAATTTTGATGAAATTTTGGAGAAAGGTAGTGTGTTTGCAACCACACCACCACACTACAAGATCAGAGTGCGCGCCAACACTCAACACTTGCAGGGCAAAAGTTCCGAATAAGGCCAAAAAAAAGGATGTCAAAATTCCACACTTCATATACTACCCATTTGAACTCACACTTTAAGAACCGAAACGGTCATAGAGAATTTAAACCACAATATAATTTCTGTCACCACCGCGTCAATGTAGTAAATCAAGTTTTATTGTAAATAAATTGTGCCGCGAATTAAATTTGTGCTCTCTTGGCACAGGCACAAAATTCAAAGTGCTCACTGGCACACAGGACTCTGAAGTCTCTTCTTTTTTTTTGTGATTAAATATGTCATATATTATTATTTTTCCATTTCTAATGGAGCTAGATCTCACTAAACATTGCCACCAAAATTAATTCAAATTTTGAAGAAAACTTTTCACCACTCCCCAATCAAATTTTACCAATGCCACACAATTTAGTTCAAGTTCTTTAAATCAAACTAAATTTCAACATGTTACCAAAATTTTCAAACATTTGTAAATAACTAGGTGTCACCTCATAAATTGATAAATTCTCTTTAAATCAAATAAATTTCTTTAAGATTATGTTGCCTTCCAATGTAATAATACAGCTGATGTCAAAGATAAATTTAAATTGAGTTTAATAAATTCTATTATTCCATTTTAATTCATTTGCACAAATTCTCAAGGACTCGTAATTAAATTAATAAGTGCAAAATTTTTAGGTAGTAACTCCAGAACTTACTTTGAAATCCAAATATATCCATTTGTGTAACTAACCTTCAAGTTTCAAAATATAATTCTTAAATTCAAATAAAAATTTTCAAAAAAAAACAAATGGATTTCGGAAGTAAATAAGTAAAGTAAAATTTCAAAAATATTATAAGGTAAATTAACTTGTGGAATCCAATTCTTTTTTTTTTAAATTCTATATATTTCGTTCGTAAATAAACTAGAGTTCATCGACTCTTTCAGGATTTCCACGTCAAATGCAAGTAAACAATGAAATTGAATGTACGTAAATAAATTTTCAGAATATTTTAATTCGAAATACAACACTTGTGGATTCGGTTTATAGATTCAATTCTATTTTCGTAATTAAAGAGTTCACTGACTCGAATTCGAAATCCACAATGTAAGGTCAATATCAAGACTCCAAATTCAATTATATGTCTTAAATGTCATGTATCGCAAGTAACTAGGAGTCACGAAAAATATTCCAAGTTTCAAAAGAAAAATTCAATTTCAAAATGATTTCATATTTTAATTCTTAAATTCAAATTCTATATTTCACTTTTATTTCATATTTAAGTTTCATTTCTCAACTTCCAATTCGCAGTCAAAAAGGTGTAGAATTAATATTCACGGCTTAATCCAAGTTCTCATGTCACAATCAAGCATTTATGCATAAAAAAAACAAGTCGCAATCAAAGATAAATGTTCATGCATCAAAACCACAAGTTGAAGCAAAACGATCATGAAAAAAAATTGTGTGGTGTCAGCAGAACGAAATGCCAGCATTGCTTCGCGCCATCACGGATTGCAGTCTCGCATATCCGGAACAGAAGCAGCAAATTCACGATTTAGACTTTATAAACAAATGAAAACGGAGAACGAGCGAGGTCAAGATTTTTCAAACTCTTTTTCGTAATTATCGTTATTAAACATTCAATTTATCTAAAGGGGATTATTTGAAAGAGGAAGGGATACCGAGGCGAAAATCAAAATATACTTGTAATTAAATACAATGCCATAACGTAAATAAGTATTTGTATAATTCAATGGCAAACGTAAATAAATCATTCTCAAACGTAATAAGTCATTTTCAGATTCTTTTCTGAAATTATTCAATATTTTCGTTTCTATATTTCAAAATCTTTCTCCACAATTTTATATTAACATTTTTAACTTTTATGTTTTCAAATATCAATATTTCAACTTTGTCATAAAATATATTCAATCGTTTTTTAAAATTTTCACTTGCCAAGTAAAAAGCAACCCATCCTCAAACCATTTTTCAAAACTTATTAACGTTGAAAAAATTTCCGAAAGTAAGATTTTGAGCAAGAATTTTTTTTTTATTGCTACCGAAATAACGTAGGCATGGGTGCAAACGGGGATTAAGAGGACATCATTCTACTCATTAATTTACCCTCGAGAATAGCAACTGATGAGGTATTAGCCTTCCCATCTAATTACGCTAGTTCGATGTGATATTAACGTACATTCCAAACAAAATAAAGTTAATTTCAATCCTAAGCACATCAGCTTTCCTCAAAATTGTTTGTGAGGCAATTCCACGAAAGGAAACTTAGGTCAAGTGCACGATATTACAATAAAATGTTTGGATGCGACAAAACAAGGCAAGGAAACAGAAAACATATATTCAAGTGGAGAATCATATAGTCATCCTGAGGCATTCAAAAATAATTTACATTCATTCTCAAGGAAAAAATACGCACTCGGTCCCATTTATACATCACATTTTCAAAATTTCAAATTTATTTTCAATAAAGTGTGGAAACAAAACTCCTCTTATTTTCAATTTTCTATCTTTCGTATTAACAGTTCCACAAAATTCAAAATATTTAGTATAATCAACCCCTTTTCAAAATTTTCCTGCTCTTCCCCTCATTTCATGAAATGACACCGCATTTTAAATTTTGTCACATATTATTCTATATTCATATTTTATATGAAATTTCTTTTTCATAGAGATATTAATGCTCTATATCGATTCAATGTCATTAAAATATACACGAATAAATTATTCACATTTTTCATTGAAACAATATCAACAATTATATATTCATCATGTTTTACAAATATTCCACTTACTTTGTTAATATATTCACAAACACAAGACTTTTTACCTTCTTCTCGGTAGGTACATTTCATTTGCAATTAACTCACATTATAAATTATTCACCTTCAACTTTGGTGAAACCAAAACATTTTCAATTTTATTTATATTATATTTCCACTTCCAGGGAAATCAAAACAATTTATTTTATTTTATTTTTACTTCACACTTTTTTTCTATCCAACACGAATCTGTTTTCTACAGAATTCACAAAATGTGTGCTTTTTAGCCACACAACATAATAAAACTTTTTTAAAACGTGAATTTATATTTTCAAAACTAGGTTACTCATTATTCTAGATATCTTAAAATTATACTTATTTTCACATATATTTACATATTGTCACATCGGGTACTAAATTCTCAAATTTTCCAAATCAAAGTCAGTTATGTTTTTAATCAAGGTGCATTTTCAAATAAAATTTTCAAATCTAACATACAAGTATTTTAATATTTAAGTATTTGTATTTATATCAATATCTATAATTAGTTTTAAATATTTGCAACTGAAATTTTGAGCAAAATTCTCAGAAATAACTCCCATTTCAGATCAAAAAATTCCATTTCTATTAAAACTATTCTACATTCCTGAGATTCAGATTCCGCCAACCCAAATTTTTCTTTTCTTTCTTTCTTTTTTTTCTTGGGAAAGGGCTCAAAGAGCAGTCGAAGATAAATTACAGCGGGAATCCTCTCCAAACATAAATTACATCAAACAAGAATTTTCAATCCGAAACCAAAAGAAATTTCCGAAAACTTCAAAAACGAAAATTTTTCAAATAAGCTGTTATTTTTACCTTTTACAATAGTTAAATTCAACTTTTAAAATAATTATAATCAAATTTTTAAATAATCAACCAATTCTTAATAATTTTTCTTTTATAAATTCCAAAATACTTTTCAAAATATGTCACACCTGTTTACATGACTGTTATAATAAATATGAAATTCTTTAAATTTGTGCACTTTTTGCACGGTATTTTCAATTCTGGTCATGTGCCACTTTTGCACATGCCAACAGTGAATCATTTTTTCAAATGCAAAACAACCTTCACACAATTTGTCACAGATATTGATATTAAATATTTTAAGTGTGCAACTTTGCACCATTAAATCCGACTACGTGCCACTGCACACTTTTGTAAATACATTTTCTTTTCAAACCCTGTATTTACTTGTAAGAAATTTGTCGATAAATGACATTTTATACACAAATCAATATTTTCTTTTCCAAATATTATAACAGAAAATTTCCTTTAAAAAAATATATATCATAATTTCAAGTGCTCTCCCAGAATTTAATAAATTTTAAAAGATTCCATACCAAATCAAAACACGCAGTGTCCAGTGCAACACCAAAATTTCAAATTTTTGGCAAGCTAAATTTCAAGCAAATTTAAATTTTAAAAACTCCATTTTATAAAATTTCGTAAAGGACAGGTACTCGAGAGGCAAGGTCACAGGCACCAATTGTCATAACGGTATTCCGCTCGACACGGCTGACCGGAGAAATCTAACTTTCTCCAATTTTTACAACCCAGGTTCAAAACTTCTCTCGTCTGCAAGTAAAACTCACAGATGACCTGCCGCAAATACAAAGCGTAATAATAATAAACCCTTACCTTGATTGGATGATTCTTCAGCTAAAGCATGGAGATATAGAAAACACAGAATATTGCAAATAATCACCACCGAACTCAATAAGCACACAGTAATTAACTAATCCATTAATTAATAAGTTATATTATGGAGTTACACCTATTCTTTAATTATATCTACGCACTGGACACCGGCAGGATATTATAACACAATTTGCCACCAAATGATAAATATAATATCAAGAATTTAATACGTTACGTGGCACACACATTTCATATAGAACCACAATTGAATAAAATAAGGTATGGTCTAAAGTATGGTAATAGGCAGACAAGGGCAGAGCACAGGAGAGAATTATAATCACAAATAATAATACTATTTAGAATTGCTGACTCTAGGAGTTAACACAAGGATCTGTAAATATGATAGTTCTCCGTTCTTGGAGATATCTGTTAGAACTTAAGGAATTTCGGAGAAAGTCTAATGGCTCCGCCAATGCATGTAAAGGAGCTTACCTTCGTACACAGGATAGTGTGAATAGGAGAGAATTACGTCATTGATAGCTCACAGTACAGGTCATCTCAGTTCCCGGTCCGGCAGGGACGAAAAGGCATTGCAGAAGATCTAAGTCGGCGTATCAGATGAATTCTCGGACAGATGTTCGGGCATGAGAATTTTTCGGCAATGTCCGGCAATGCTACCTCGGACCTCTTCTTCTCCGTGGCGGCGGTGGCGACATTCCCAACTCGCGAACCCCGGATTCCGCAGTGAGAGTCGGATCCCGGAGCTCTGGGCGAGCATCGAAAGTAAATTGAACTACCACATCTCCGTGTAGTATTCAGGATGGGAATGCGCGCCGAACTTTTGCGTTCCAAGCTTATATAACCTTCCGAGACTCATAGGACTCAGAACCAAACAAGAAAACATACATGCCGAGAAATAAGTTCTCACCATCTGCCGCAGGCTTGCCCCGACACTCAGTCTAGACTTTCAGTACGTTGGACCGCTTGCATATACATAGAACAATCGAAACCTTTACATTACTTCCGATTTCAACTGCCGAAGAACATGTACATATGAAATCTTACTAGGCTTTTCATCATCCGAATGCAGACCTTGAACTTATAACGGAAAATAATTCTCTCTCTCACAGTGAGCGTTAAAAGAATTAAAATGGCTGAATATTCCTTTGAAACTGATAGATACATGTAGAATATAAATTGCATATATATAAGACGAGAGGGATATAATAACAGGATTGAATATTAAAAGATGCATAAAAATATAGATATAAAAATATAATATAGATTTCCATGATTTTGACATATTTTTACACAGGTGTCGAGAGATTAAGAAATCTCGTCACAACATCTGCTTGGAAATGTCTGGTATGCTTTTTTTCATTGCAGTCGTTTACTTTTTTTTCTATTATTTTCCTACTACTTTCTGCAAAGTCAGCTAATATGGCTTTAAAAACAAGTTGGTTTCTTCGTATTTGAATTTCTCTTTTCGCTTGTTTACTCTACTTAGTTTTTTGTAGTTTTCAATATTTTATACTTACTTTTACAGTTGGTTTAAACGTCTTAGAATTCTTTCGCTACTGCTTTGTGCAAGTTTTCTCTTTATACTGTTGTTTCTATCCGTTCTTTATCAGTTCTCTAATCCCCCTATTTTCTTCTTTCTCTCTTTCCTCGGCGATTTGTCCATTCGTCGTCCATTTCTTGTCAGTAATTTTGACCTGGATATATATATTTCACATTCGCCTCTGTTCCAGTCTCCCATATATCTGAGGATTTGTACCTATCAGTATTTCAAAAGTAGTGCCATATGTTTTCTAATTTCAAGTTTTTTAAAATATTACAAATAAAATATGCAGTTATATTACAAATTTTAAAATGTGGGAGCTTTTTCTTATCTGAAAACATTTGAAAATTTTACTCGATCTTGGATTCGTGATCATTACTGCTTTCACGAAAATTTTCGATTTCTAGATTTTTATGTCAATATACGATTTAGGACCCCTTGTACATGTTTTCATAAATTTGGAGTGATTTCTGTCTTCCTGCCAGTGTCGATTTTTATTTATTTTTTGCGTACAGGATAACTACCACAAACGTTAATGGATTTTATCAAAACTTTATATTCTGCTTCATTAATGAAAAATTTAGAAGTCGATATTCTAATTTTTAAAGTCGAACGAAAATTTTGAAATTTATAAGAAATATTATATTTTCTGAACATGATATTCAATCAAAAGTTTCAATAATCAACCAATAGTTTAAATCTTAATAGTTTCAATTAGCCCTCTCTCAAGGGAGGGGCAAAATATCCCATCACGGGGGATTTATTCTAAAACATGGTATCTATTGAAATATTTTTTCAAGCCAAGCTCTTTTAAATGATAAGTAACATGATATAATTGTGATTATTTTGAATGACGAGACAGCTTTGTCATTTTTTCTTGATAATTTTGTAAAAATTGTGAGGTCAGAAATAGATATCACACTTGTTTTTGATGAGACCGTTTTATGCCAGTAATTTATTGGGTTGAAACATTGGACAATACCTCCAGTTGGAATGACACCAAGGTTTACAGCACGTGAACTCAAAGGTCAGATAAAACCATAAATTTAGGGGTGTCAAGACAGAGGGGGTGAACGATCTTGTAAGAAAACGTGAAGTAACGACATTGGAGAAAAGGCTGACCAATGGAGTAGTTGCTTGTAGCGTCACACTGAATGCCGCAAATGAGAGCAAAGGTGGAGTATTAGTCCTGAGGCAAAAGAGCCACAATCTGTGACATAAGAACGACGATAAAAATATATAGAAGCACGATGACTTGGTTAATACGGACTTAAAATAAGAACGGTGATACTTGGTTAATACAGAACGACAATTTTAAGAAATACTTGCTGGACATCATGACTAGAACGACGAAGATACTCAGTTAAGAGTGAATACGTATGATTTAGCAAGAAACGGTCGTGAGTGTTCACGCCAGCTGTACAATATGATCTTCGATATTACGGGTGAGTGAATAATACTTCGAGTTAATTAAAGTAATATGATAGGCAAAGTACGTGGTGGTGACCAAGCCAAGACAGCGTTGAGGGTATGTGTTCCTTAAATATTCACAGGTCATAGACACATTTTAATTATTTTTATTAATACTGGTCTCACATGCTCTCTCCTCCAGAATAATTAATAATAAGAATAAATGTTGTAATTAAATAATTGAGTACGTTATGTTGTTACTAAATGTTTTATTGTTAAGGTTAAAATGGTGTAATCCATTTAGTACTATATTAATTAATAATTCTTTTACAGAACTCGGGCGAAAGTTAAATAATTGGAGGGTTAATATCGGCACACATCGCGATGTACTACAATAATAATGAGTTCCACTATGTACGAATTTACGGCCATGTTAAGATATATATTATATGTCAATAATAATTAAGATAGAAGTTTAACTTTAAGTATTTTTGTTTCTTTGTGTTTACCACAAAAACAAACCAGAAAAAACACAGACTGTTTTAGAAAGGATTCTGGTATGAGAAGATCAGGTTGTACAACACTCCAGCTTATTAATAATCTTACCAATTTTCGTTAGAATTTACCAATTTAGGCGAAAAATATATATTTAAGGCTAAAGAGGGATATTTTCGCCTTAGGCTTTCGGACGTATGTTTGCCCTTCATCCAAGGCATATATACGATTTTACGTTTGCCCTTCATTCAAGGCATTTCGAGTACAATGGAGATATATACACAGCCTAACTCACAGTTTAAAATTTAAATATTATCAATTTCCATTTGACTACGGGGAATGTTAAAAGAAAAGAAGCAAACATAGACTCATACTAATTAAAAATACAAGCAGAAATAGGTATATAAATATATTTAAGAAATTTCAATATTAAGAACGCTGATAACGGTTTGACCTTCATAGAATCGAGGATAAGGCCACAAGCAAAACTAAATTTTTGTACAGGATTAAAATTTCAAATAATATTACCATAAAAGGCAAATAAATACATAGGTATTCACAAAGTAAAATATTTTTAAGATTGTTAACAGGCATTAAAATTAGGCGTTCATTGTTTAAATATGCTTATTTCATTTAATAATTTATATATTTAGTCATTCATATAATCCTTTATCTTTTAGTCATTTATATAATCATTTATCTTTTAATCATTTATATAATCATTTATAATTTAATCATTTATATAAACATTTATGTTTTAATCATCTATCTATTTTTTATGAAATTGTTACAAATTTCAAAAATTAAATTTTCGGAACTCTTTTAAGACACCTGAAAATCAGTAAGCCCTGACATATTATTGGTTGAAAAATGTGAATCAAATTTCATTCAATTGTATATGTTGAACAGATACCGTACCCAAAGCCTCACCGCAGACATGCAAATAGACACACAGGTGACATGAAAAATATTAAATCCGTATTCATGTATATTTAAAACGCTTAGATCTATCAAAAGCCCATGTGCCAGATTTCATAATCCATCATAATACTTTTTTGTAATAAAAGCTATATATTATATAAAATGCAAAATATTGTCTAACATGGAAACTATATTATACAAATTAGTACTATTAGAATTTTGTTTGTTGGCTCATTGAGAGTAAAGCCTATTTTACTCTTAAACCATCTTTCTTTAAGTATCATACATGAATTTTAATTAATCAAATCACTAGTGAATGTGGAATTAAAACGTTTAGAAAGTACTAGTAAATCACGTACAGAGTTATTAATTTTAGCAATTCCATATTGAATACACTGATTTTGATACATACCTCAGTATGTTTAAAAAGTTTTGGGTTCAATAATATCGATCCAAAATTCAACTTTAAGTTTAAACTTTTCGAAGAAATCAATGCATCCTCGTTCATCATTCCATTCTGTCGATATTTTCTACTCCCTCCATATTTTTTAAGATAAAATATGACTTTTAAATAGTTATTCAATTATAAAGTGAACAGAAGAATGGCATCGAATGTTCATAAGTAATCAAGAAAAGAAGTTAATTAGATAAACTGTGCTAGTGAACGTTTAAAAAAGTTTAAACAGTCATATATGATAAAATACTTGTATGGTTTTTATATTTAGTAATACATGATAAGAAATAATCATTTTTAATATCTATTTTAGAATGATAGTACATAATATTATTAAAATAACAGAATATTTTATCAATTAATATATTATTTGTACATTGCATCATAAAATAATTGTTACTTTGAATTTTACTTCTAAATAGTCTTATGCAATTAAAGTTCCAAACCTGATTTAAACACTTATATAATTCATTTTATA
Source organism: Amaurobius ferox (assembly GCA_951213105.1). Lineage (NCBI taxonomy): Eukaryota > Metazoa > Arthropoda > Arachnida > Araneae > Amaurobiidae > Amaurobius > Amaurobius ferox. The sequence continues at coordinate 5,745,942 of OX578134.1, read as the reverse complement.
GTTAATATAATGTTACAATAACGAGTAATTATACAAATATACAATATATACTTAAGAAGGTACTTGCCATACATACTTAACTAGGTACACAAATAAAAATATATTCCAAATAAAGATAGAACTGCCATCTACAATGACGCTGAACAGACCGTTTTGTTTTTACCTGTAACATATATCTCTGTTTATAGGGTGATTCATACATTCATGTACTTCTATAAAATGCTGTTAAGCATAGATTTCATTAGAAAGCAAATGTTTCCACTTGTCAAAGCTTCCAAGAATACGATTTATTTTAAATATGTTTATTGATCTGTGCAATGATCTTTAATATAAGTTTGGGCCTCCAGCTCATCAACGAATAAAAAAATTGGAAGTCATTGGTATAATATTTGCATTCTTTGTGAGGTTGCGGTTCAGGGGATACTTGCAGAGAGATGTTGTGACTAACTTATGAATATATTTTGAATAGTACTGAGTACACATTATCCAATGACGTCCAAAGAGAGTTAGTGACTTCAGGGGAGGGGGGTAAGATGACAATTGCAGTTAACAAGTTCGGTTTCTCTGAAGACCCCCCGCCCCCGAGAACAAAAATGCGTGAGTTTTCTATCCCACTGACATCATATATGCAGAGTCAGTAAGAAATCAATTAACGGGAAGGCTCAGTTCTGGTTGAGACATCAGGTTGGAGTATAGGATCAGGAGGCGTTCATTCTGGGCATGGCCGATTTCATGTTTTTTCTGGCTCTGAGCATATGATGTCACAGGAATAGCAAATGTGCGCATTTTCCTCTCGGGCTCTCTGAAGAGACGATAATTACTTTTGATATCACTGAGGAAAATGTGCGCAGCACAACTTAAATTATCTGACCAGGTTTTGAGAATTGCAACAACTCAACTGGTCCGTGGCGTCAAGAATGACAAAATGCAACTCACTTTCATTGGAGTTAGGCTAACAATATTTTTATTGATGACCGGGCTCAAAACCCAACCTTTTTAAAGAAACTGGAAATTTTCTGTAAGTAAAAACATTCATAAAGATTTGATGTTAAAAAATATGTTTAAATCTAAAGTTCATCTGATTTTGCCAAAGCACATTGCGGAAAGGAAAATAAATTGTAGAAAATTATATGAAAAATACCCAACTGCTGATAAATGGAAAATTGTGGTAACACTCGATTATGTATGTGTGTATTTAAGTGACTGCAATATAAAAGAGCAATTTTCTATTGCTCAACTGACGAAAATGACCATACGACATGGCTTGGTCAATATACAGAAAAGTTCCCAAAGGGATTCATGATAGTTACAGGATTTTGCTACAACGGTAAATTAAAACTAAAAAAAACTCAAGCTAAAACTAATTCACTCTACTATAAGCAGAATATTTTAGAACCAATTTTTGAATAAGAAATTCCTGCCTTATATGGAAAAGACATCAATAAAGTTGAACTTCATATGGACAAAGCCTCTAGTCACACGTCTAAGTCAACTGCAGTATTTGTGTAGCAAAGAAAGAATCAGAGACAGGAATAAAATGTATCCCATTTAATGAAATACCTATAAAATCACCTGACGCATTTCCTAAGGACTTTTGCGCTTCCGGTTTGCTAAAACGAGCCTTTGGAAAACGGCATTCAAGAACACTGAACGGACTTTGAAAAACGACCCAAGGGGAGTGGGATAAAATTGACATACATGACTGTGATAAGAAAAAGTTTACTTTCATGGAAAATTCGAGCTAAAGCTCTAGTCAAGAATCAAGGCTAATAGACAGACGCAAATCGCTGCAAGAAATACGCCCTTTATACATAAAAATAAATTATCAAAATCGTTTCCATAAAGTGCGAATGATCATAGTGTAGAAAATTATTATTTTGACGAAAATTTTTATTTCATCATTTTGATGTCAATATATATTTTAGGACCTCCCGAACACGATTTGACTTTCTTCAGACCGATGCACATCGATCTGTATGTCGTTTATCTGCTTTTCACCTGTTGTTTATCGTCTATCACCTATCTATGGTCGATTTCTTGTTTGCAGGATAGCTGTCACAAATAATTATGGATTTTCACGAAACTTTTTATCGGGTTTTCTAAACCAAAATTTCTGGAACTGGATGGAATATTTTGAAATTCTAGAAAAAACTCCAAAATGTAATCGAAATTATATATATTTTTAGCATGGCAGCGTAGAACAAAATTTGATATAATTATGCATAAGATGATTTTTTTTATATCTCAATGGCTAGTGTTCGTGATATCATTAATCTTCTTGAGGAAACAAGTTAGCCCACTAGTTGGTAAATTGTGAAACATTGTATCAATCGAAAGTTGTTTCGAACCTTTTAAAATGAAGGGTAACATGCAAAAATTCTGATGATTTTGACCAATAATACAGATGCATAAAATTTTATCTCGAAGACTTTGCAAAAGAAAAAAAAATCAGAAGCTATTTAAAAATGGATTTGGATACGAAGAAGTCAAATTGAGCCACACACAAGTTTATTACAACTATTGTAATTAAACAAAGTTATAAGTTTGAACAAACCTTAATTAACCGTCAAAGTATTAAACCCTGTTTTTCTTAACTATTAATGATTATGATGGTTTTAACAGTTAAAAGAAATACCTAAAAATGCTTCATCCAATGCACCCAATTGACAAAAATGTCAATTATTGAAAGTAAGTATATGTGGTATACGATTTTAAAAACAAATATCAGGGATGTTTGCGTGGCTCATAGAACATATTCATTTGACTTGGCAAACTGAATACGGATATCCATATATTACATTGTTATTTAATAAATCATTCAAACATATGTACTTAAACATAAAGGACAATACAACTTCGGTGATCAGCCGAAACTCTGTCAAAAGCATTTAGCCTGTAAATGTCGTTATATGCCCAAAAGCTGATTCCTGCCTTCTTACTTTATCTTACGAACTTCGAAGCTACTTCTTTTTTTACCCGACGTAAAATATTACTGTTTAAATTTCATAATTGTACGATTAGAATATCAAATAGGGACAACCTAGGAAATATCAAAATATCAAAACGATACTTTTTTATTTCATAGGAAAACGAAATAAAAATCTTTAAAGATGAGAAATCGTTTCACCGATGCTAAAAAAGATTGTTTAAAATTGTTTTTTACGATGTTGTTGAGATGAAAACTAAACTATTGGATATGGTTGTAGAAAATGTTTGTGTTGATGATAGAATTTGGAATTTTTTTTATTGACACGTTACAGAAATAAAAATACATTATTCTGGGGTCAACTTTCAATAAATGAAGCGCAATAACAGATCTATACATACCATTTAAGTGAAATATCGAATAAATATATATATATATATATATATATATATCCACCTGACAGCACCCGTTGTACAGCATCCGTACAAAAACATTTCCAACCAGTAAAATGTGTTCCATACACTAATAAGGTGATGCACAAAATTTCAGCATTTTATCATAAAAAGTTTCAGAGATATATTTAAACAAAATTTGTGAGGGATTAATCACAAATTGAAATGTAAATATTTACAGCAAGAGTCCAAATGACGCAACGCAGAAATGCATCATAGGCAAATAAAAACTGCTTGTTACATTTAATGGATCTTTGGCATGGATGGAAAACATTTTGAACAAGCTTTATAATCATTGTGCAAAGTTATTATTTTTATGCAGCGTAGATACTTTTGTACCATTAAATAGAAAAATTATTATTTATTTATGTAATCATTGTTTTCTTTAATTTGTGTATGATCCCTGAAACGCGATCTGTCGACATGAATTTTCCTCTTTGAGAACCCATGTCAATGCTTCGAAAAGTGGTTTAAGTCAGCATTTTTGTATTTTCACATCTTTGGGACTTTTTATGATAAAATGCTGAAATTTTGTATATCCCCTTATTATCGTATGGGGCACATTTTACTCATTGGAAATGTTTTGTACGGGGGCCGTAAAAAAATTTAAATTGTGTATTCCTTAAAATATAATTCCTTTGAAAACTTTAATCGATTTCATAGAAATCTATGTCTTTTTTACTGTACCTTTTATATATATATATATATATATATATATATATATATATATATATATAAAATATAAGATGGAAATTGGAAGATATTAAAGATAGTGTTATAGCATTTATGCGCGTATTAGCATTTATGGGCGTTATAGCATTTATGCGCAAAGCAGCTACAAATACTATACAAGATAAAAATATAAAAAGTATAAAAGCATTTAAAATTTGAAAAAAGAAGGAAGGCTTAGCGAGAAGCTTACTTAATGGCGGTAAGGGGTTGTGACTTTACAGCCCAGTTGTCAACATACATGTCATAAATGCCGCGGCATTGCACTCCTGGACGCCAGCCCTGGCTGAATCCAACATCCGGAGTGACGATAACAATCATCACAAGACCGTTGAAAAAGAAAAGTCCAATGATAAGATGAAGACCATTACTGGATGGCAAACTAGTCCTTCAGACTACAATGACCTGTTTATATATGCGTGTTATCGTTATGGGGTCCTGTTATTCATAGTATGCGAACCTTCATCGACCAAATTGATATAAAATATATTTTAACTTTGAACAATATGCATTATTAAGCAATATGCTTTGAACAATATGCATTATGCATTATTAATTAAAAGTCTTTATTTAATATTGTCATCAAAGAAAACTTCCTTTTTAATGGAATTTCTTTCTATCAGTAAATTAAAGACATCCCCATGGGGGGAGGGTGCTCATCTATACTTGCAGATTTGTATCTCAACTATTATGAAAGCCAATCACATCTTAATAATGAAATCATATACCTACGTTATGTGGATTATTTGATAGTCGGATATGAAGATAAGAATTATAGAATGAATTTTGATTTCTATCCACCAAACTTAATTTTGAAAGAAAATTCAACTACACTTAAAAATGTAGTGGGATTTTTAGATTTAAGCATCGATTTCAGTAAAATACCTGTAAATTTTACTATCTATGATAAAAGTAAAAGTTTTAATATACATATCAACAGTCTGATAAATTGGAATTTCAATCTTCACTTGAATATATTTAGGAATGTATTCTTGGGGGGATTGGCTAGAATATAGAGAATTATGAACAATGAAGACATCCGTATTGATTTTGATGGGACATTTCTACAACAAGCATATCTACAGCAATACCCCATTCCTTTTATGCTACATTATATTGATAATTTCTATGGTAATAATAATGCATATTGTTCAAAGTTAAAATCTATTTTATATCAATTTGGTCGATGAAGGTTCGCATAATATGAATAACAGGACCGCAGAACGATAACACGCAGATATATACAGGTCATTGTAGTCTGAAGGACTAGTTTGCCATCCAGTAATGGTCTTTATCTTATCATTGGACTTTTCTTTTTCAACGGTTTTGTGATGATTGCTATCGTCACTCTGGAGGTTGGTTTCAGCCAGGACTGGTGTCCAGGAGGGCAATGCCGCGGCATTTAGGACATGCATGTTGACAACTGGGGTGTAAGGTCACCGCTATTAAGTAAGTTTCTCGCTAAGCCTCCCTTCTTTTTTTTCTACATATATATATATATAGATATATATATATATATATATTTATATATATATATATATATATATATATATATATATATGTATATATATATATATATGCATATATATAATATGTATATATATATATATGTGTGTGTGTATATATATATAAATATATATATATATACAGAGAGAGAAACAAAGAGATTTGATTAACATGTAGATTATTTGGATTAACAATACAAGTATAAAGTACAAAATAGATTTCTTGCATCGTCGAAAAAGCTTATATTAAAATAGTGTCTGTGTCTATACGAGTAACAAAAGAATGGATGTATGCTTTCATACTTCTTCTCTGAAAGTCCATTTATAATCTTCCTTGAAAGAAATACATGAAACTATTGGCAAAAGCAGAAACATACAGTGTATATTTGGACGATAAATCAGGCATAACTCAATTACGATAGAAAAGATCAACGTATTGACATGTGAGATTGGTGTGAAAAATGCATTCGCTTTGAGTGTTGTGATTTGTTTTGGGTTTTTATTGATGTTCTTTCTATTCATTAAGTACCTCATTCATTGTTATTTTACTTACTCTAATATCATTGATTATATTATTTCAGCATGCATTTAATATGCGTTAAAAATGTGTTCTTATATACCTCATAACGTTTTTCGTATTTCAGTATTATAACCATAAAATCATGTTTCGTTTAAAGATCGAAAAGAGGATAGGCCCAGGTTTAACTGCATATAGCCTGCATTTCCGAGCTGCTCTGGATGAAGTCCAAAATGAAATTGAAATTGTGTCAATTTCTGGCTTTTTCCGTGTAAAGCGAGACTTACCCACACGTTTTTATTTAAAGCTGCATTTTGGTTCACACAAAACGGTCTGAACATGCGTTATGCATTTTTATGGTTTTCAACAGCGTCACATACGGGAAACTATACTTGACGAACGCTTAAACTGTAGTGGAGAAGGAGGTAGGGGACTTATCCATCCGCTAAAAAAATAATGCAACATAAAAGTTGATATTTATTTTTAAACAATAATTTCTTTAAGAATTCAACTGCAAAACGAGTATATATATTAAGTGAACAAGATTTAAATTTGAAATTTAAATACTTTTTACATATAATAGGAAGTGGAATTTTGTATTCATTCCCTTTCGTAGTAAAAGTAGTTAGCGTGGTCTTGGCGTGAAATCGCCAAACGGTAAACCTTTGCAGAGGACCGTAATCATTTTTGCAAAAGTTAAAATTTATTTCTTACTGCCAGTCAAATTTTTTATTTTTAAAATTTTTAGGGAAAGAACAAAAATTTAAACGGATATGAGAATTTCAGAATATTTCATCTTCAGAATTTCAGAATATTTCATACATAACCAACATGGTAAAAATATATTTTGAATTAAAAAAAATTATAATTCAAATTTATTTTGACTTTATTATTATCGGTAGATTTAGGTAAGTTTTATTGGCAATTTTTTATATTTTTACGGCCAAATCTCAAATCGTTTATTATATTATCCAGTTTAGCATGTTATCATGTAATCTGTGATTTGATATTCTATGTTTATTTTCCCAGCATTTTCCACAATTCAGTCTGCGAAACAAGCTTATCTAAGTGGTTTATCCACTGGACTGTAAGCCCCACCAGGTAAAGTGTCCAGATATATTTTAACACACGCTAGAAACAACTGTGTTTCCGTGTTAAGTACTTGTGAAATGTTACAATCAAAAAAATATTTAGGAGAACGGGAAGATTAATGGTCAACCGTATGAAACTTAATTCAAGAAAAGGCCTCACCGTTAATGTCAATGCACCTTATCATAATGAACATTCTGAAAACTTTCCAAAGATATCTACAAGAATACGGATATACAAACATGGTTGAACACCAAAATCATCTAAAATAAATATACCATAAAATACAATGACATACAAAATTTGAGCGTTATAACTGTTCAGGTTCTCCAATTATTCACCAAGAATTTGTATATCCATATAGGGCACCAAAGATGAGCTAACCCGATAAGGTTCAAAATCGACAGAACTCAAATTAACTGAAAAAATACAACAAAATTCCAACTTTCATATTACTATGAGTAATGAATAAATATAGTTAACATGAATTCTTTGAATCCTTGAACTGATCCGATTATGTTAATTTTATAATTTTTTTAATTTTATATGTGCATAAATGAGTTTATATTCAAATTAAACAAATGCGTATCTATTGTATTTGGTATGGATATAACCAATCGTACTCCGGGAATATTGCGCGGGTAAAAAATTTAATAGACATTTCTAAAATAATCTAGGTGCTTAATCTAGGAAATTCCACCACCGGCGAATAGAATGAAAAGATGCTTGTAGTTTTCATAGTGCTAGAGGTTAGGTGTTTGCTGAGTATAGTCGTTCTATTCACAGATTATTTATTATTAACAATGGTTGCTGATTAGAATCACCTGTGTCGTCTAATGTGCATTTTAATAACAGCGTTAAAGAGGTAATTGTTTTTATGAACTCAAATAACTCAACATTTTGTTAAATATACACGAATGTACTGGGGACTTTCTCTATACAATAAAAAATATTTATTCTATAATAAATAACAATGTCAAAAAATAAAATGACTTAAATTAATGACCTATATATTTTTATTTATAGAGTTCGAAAACAAATTTTTATCAAATATATATTTATTATTTAAAAATTCATACACATTTTATATCTATTAATATAACATTTAAAATTATAATGTTTTTATCTATTAATTTTAATCAGAGGATAGATACATCGTTAAAATACATATAAATGCGTGTTCATATGCACACCCGTGTGACTTAGAGTTTTATCGATGTAAGACTGAATTGCTATTATAAACAAATACATTTTAAGAAGTTTATTCTTTAAAACTCTTATTTAATTTTTAACATTTATCATATTTGAAAGGAAACGTTTATATTTTTATACATTTTTACTTAAATTACTGACATTTCTTGTCATTTTATGCTGCATTCGAAAAATGAAGAGAAAATGTCTGAAAAAAGCATTTTTTTTTTAGTTTCTAATGATCCAGTTGAGCGAATATTTGAGAAATCAGTGGATACAGCCCCAAGTCATTACCATATTATGTGGTGAAACAGCTTTCACTGAAAGAAAATAAAAAGAAAGCTTTTAGGAAAGGTTTTGTATTTTTTACTTTCAAATATTTTGTGAGATATTAACATATTATTAGTATTTCTGAAGTTTCGTTCGTATTTTTTTTATTATTTTCTCCCCAATCGCTTTTTTATTTGTAATGTGTTTTCTTAAATATTTTTAGATACTGACTTTTTTTAATGTATCAGTTTAATAAAGCAGTTACAAAGGTTAGAATTATGAACATTTTTAGCAGAATAAATTTAGGATAGGGGTGGATAAAAATTTATTTTTAAAGGACTAGATGAAGCCACACTGCTAGGGTAGAGATATAGATTTTTGAATGGCTTTCCGGAGAAAATCATAAGATTTAGGTTACCTGCAGGAAACCACAAAACTTAGCATGTCTAGTCTGGCAATATTTTATGAGCAGAAAGGAGGACTACGTAATCACTAGAAAAAAGTGCAAAATATATTTTTATTTTCGTTACAATCATTGGGAAATGTTAGTATTATGAATATATCAAAACTACTAATCTATGAGTTGAAAGATTTGCGCATTTTTAGCGTACCTGAAAGAAAATGAACCATTTTCTCCCATGATGACTGTGTTTCTGTCTCTGTCTGTGAGCCTCTGAAGACGATACCTATCGAACAAATTAAAATCACCGAATGTAATACGGCATGATTATTACAATCAGTTAATAACAGAGACCTATTGATTTTGCAATAGTAGTTGTTTCAGTACCATTAATTTTCAAGTATTTTTTACAAAAATCGAAGCGAAATATAAAAGTAAAAATAAAGACACTAAACAATGGATAGATTAAGGACAGCTGGAGGAGGGCTTTAAACTTTCAAACATTTTTCAGACATTATGTATCAAAAACGAAACAAAATTAAAAAAATAAAGTAAATAAAATAAATAATTGAACAAAATATAATAAACAAAATAAATAATAAACAAAATAAGTAAATAGAACAAAACTAATTTTTGTACTTTTTTTATTTAAAATCGAATATCATCATTTACAGGATGTTAATATGTATTACTCACAAGATATTTTTTTATTTAAATGTAGCACATTTTTATCTAAAATGAAAATAAAAATAGCATAAGAAAATAAATATAATTATTTTTATAGCGAATGCAAACGCTTTAAAGTACAGTTTAAACACCTAAAACATTATAATTTCTTATTTCTACAATTTGGACATACATTATATACAGGGTTTCTTTCAGGACATTTTGGCACGGAGGACGAAAGGAATTTTAGGGGGTGGGGCACGTTTTCTATTTACTTTATGTAAATATATCTAAATGCTGTGTAATAAATGGAAACTAGGTTAATATATAATGTCTCCGTGGGGGCGAATAGTCGTTTCTAGGGGGGAGGGAGCATCGCCCTCCCGGAGATATGCCTGAAAGAAACACTGATTATATAGCATTGCACTGATTATATAGCGACTCAGCACTTTCGTGTGACTCAGTCTCATCATTGGAAGGCATCGGGAAAAGCGACATTGCCTAATAAATTTATATAACCAAAAACACACAAAAACTGACAGTTTACAGTAAGCAATACAAAGATCCAAATTACAATTACAAAAATCTGATGTGGGCAGCACATGACTTTCCTAATATAATTAATGAATTTACTACTTTTAGAGTAAAAAAAATAAATCATTCTTGTAGTAGTACTTATATTATTTCCAAGATATCCAATCCTCGTCAATTAGCAGTTATTTTCATTGATTTAGCGTCATTTTCTCAATTTAACGAGATTTTCGTTAATTTAGCAACATATAAAAATGTCGTCAAGTTGTCACCAGTCCTCCACATTCGTCGCCAAATTCTCGCTAGGCGTTATGGACGACGAAATAAGTTATTCTTATAGCAGATAAGACTATTGTAGTTCAAATACAAAAGTATTACTCAAAGCATATTTTCTCATGACTGGAACCAGCTAGATCTACGAGAATGATGTCAGCAAATTTATCGCATTTAAGTAAACATGTTTCTCAAGAGTTAATATTTTTTTTTAATTTAAGAGATTTTTTGATAAATTTATTTGAAAAATGTGTAATATCTCGAGAATGGTTTCTGCTAGCGTTCTAAAACTTAATCAATCGTTTTCTAAGGAAAAATTACATAATAAATGTCTATTTGCGTAACTTTGTTAAATGTTTTAATTTTTTGATGATTATTTCAAAATTTCGCTCAAAAATTTAGGAAGGATTTGAACATTCGATTGTGTATAAAAAGAATAGACTTCCAGTTTTTATCGATTGTAATTTTTGCACCAAATCTCATTCGATTCTCTCCATTCCTTAGAGAGATATCTTCTCCACAGACTCTCTCTCTCTCTCTCTCTCTCTCTCTCTCTCTCTCTCTCCTCTCCTCTCTCTCTCTCTTTCACACATACACACACACACACAAACACAAACAATACCTCAAAAATGTTCGATTCGTGATCAGAGATGCGAAACAAACGTGCGAAAACTCGAATGCGAATTTTGGACCCCATCACAATACTTTCCTTATACATTATACTTTGTATATAAGGAAAGTAATAAATGTATACATAGAAATAATGAAGTATTATAAAAAAGAGAACTCTAATTTAAAAACAATATATATCTTGATAGAATCATAGAGGTACAAAATATCTGATATGGGCAGCACATGGCTTTTTCTACATAATGCAATACCTTCTCTACTTTCACTGCGAATACACATTATTGTTTATATCAATTACAGCAATTAAAAATTTTGTTGCATATTATTTGCAACATATTTGATGACACTAAGTACTTTTTTAATGTTATTTAATCTTTTGATAAATTTATTTTAAAAAAGTGTAACCTATCGCTAACAGTACATACTAGCGTTCTAATATTTATGTCATTACTTTTATAAAGAAAAATGTCGTCTGAAATGAATATTTATTTATTAGTATTGATTTCATTATTTCTAAAGTCATTTTTTTTAAATTATTTTTATGCAATATATCAAGATTGATTTATTCCAGCGTTCTTACATTTATTTCATTCACTTTGTAATAAAATTTACATATGAAATGGTTTTTGATTTATAATTATTGAAGGTTTTGAATTTTGATTACTTTCTCAAAAACTCATTCGAAAATTAAGCGTATTCCGAACATTAAATTACATTTAAACTCAATGGAATTTCTAGCATCCACTGATTAAATTAATCGTATAAAATTATGTTATAAACGCCCTATTCATTCGTAAGATATGGCATCTACAGACTCAAAGACACTGACGGACACACAAACACACACAGACATCACTTCCAAAACGTTCGATTCAAGTTCATGGATACTTAAGACGTACTTTTCCGTCAAAAACACCCGTCACAATAATCTATGTATAAATTATAATATGTATGTAGAGTAAATAATCAATTATACTATATCTATATGTGGCTGAAGTAATCTATATAAATAAAATTAAAAGTCTATCTGTGCGTGTGCTTTAATCGCAGAACTGCTACCCCGGATTTTATGAAATTTTATATATAGCCTTGGAATTACCCCTCTTAAAATTTAGCCGATACTTTGAGTTTCAGAGCCTTAGGGATGGCGAGATATTGATAAATATATATATATAAAAATGTATTTTAAAACAGCACTGTATTGCATTTTTTGATGGATTGTAACAATTGCTATATTCGAAATTAAAGTTTACGAAAATCATTGGTATTTCCAATTATTTGCGTAAAATGATTAATTTTGAAAAATATATTGCAAACTCATATAATGTATCTAACCAATTAGCTAATATATTGTGTTTAGCCAATTAATTAATGTGTTCTGTTTAGCCAATTAACTCATATATTGTGTTTAGCCAATTTTTGAAAAGGAATAAAAGTGTTACGGGTACATCGTCTAATGCAAATTTTACGCTTTCATTTTGGCATATAGATCTACATCCATATATTTTTGCTTACAAACAGGACCAGGTTGTTTTATTCTCCCTGTACATATAATTAAGATTTAAAATTATACTGTGATTATTGCAACTAGTTAATAGAAGAGTTTAGTCAAAGTTTGAGATAAAGCAGTACAAAGTTTTTGTTTTTAATATCACAGAAATTTGATACTAGCAGACCATTTTGTTAAATTATTTGTTATGCATCTAATTTAGTAAATTACATATTTTACGAAGAAAAAAAATATTTTGTGTTTTTCTTTAAGAAAGTAATAACTTTAATTCACTCTTTATCGGGCACAATTCCAGAACTAGATTTTTGTAAATATAATGTTTGTACGAAATTTCGTAGTAAACTATTCCTACTCTCGCTCTTTGAAACAAATTTCTTATAAATGCCGTTTACTTGATTATACTATTAAATAAATATAAACAATGCGAATTTCGGAAAATATGATTTCTATTTTATAAATATATTTATATATTTGCATGAAATGTGCGACTATATCTTAAATATGAGTTTTAAAGGTTACAAACAATTTTCAAATAAAATGTTTATGATTTGCATGTTTTATGTAATTTATATATTTATATCCAAATTTATTTTAAAACACATTTATATCTTAAAAAATTAATTGCAACAAAAGTTCTGTTTTGTAGTAAACTATTCCTACTCTCACTCTTTGAAACAAATCTCTTATAAATGCATTTTATTTGATTATACTATTAAATAAATATAAACAATGCAAATTTCGCAAAATATTATTTCTCTTTTATAAATATATTTATATACTAGCAGCATACCCGTTCTTCGTACGGGGTATATAATATAAAGAAACTTGAAATTCATAATCATGCGCAAATTCTTATAGTATACTAAATGACATGTTTAATCAAAATATTCTGTTAAAATATTTAATATAATGCTCCTAAAAAGAAGTTTAAGAATCTCTGTTCTCGCTATATAAAATTATCTTCATGGACATATCTGAAGAATAAAACATCTTGGACCACCTTATGTAAGCAAATATAAAAAAAAATATGGAATTAAATCAATATATGCAAAATAAAAGCGTTAAAATTGTATGGGACCCGTACTAATTATATACGCGAATATTAGAAAATATAACCTGTATTAGTAGATTACATGTATAAATTGAAAATACCAATAAACCCGTAATCTTTAAATCTGAAGACAGTCATTTATTCCAATATATGTCAAAATTAAAGTGCTAAAATTATATGGGAAGATATACACGTACTACTTATAATGTCCGATTATTAGTAGAAGATTACCCATTTTGCAATATGAGTCTCAAATGTTTTTTGGTAAAATACAACAGACGACGTAATAAATTGAATATATAATTAATCCCCTTAATCTTCATACCAGAAGACTGTACTTGATTCCAATATATATGCCAATATATGTCAAAATGTATACCAATATACCTGTACTACTTATATTCTCGTAGGTTAGAAGATATACCCGTGCATTCCTAGAAGAATACTCGTACAACGTACAGTATGCGTGTGTCAGCAATTTTTGCCGCAATAAAACAATGACGTAATAACTTAAAAATATCAATAATCACTGAATCAATAATTCCGGAAAATATCAATAATAATAATGTTTAAACCTGAAGAGTATAATTGATATTATCCAGTCCAAAATGAAATGGCAATGAAATTTATTTTATATACATATCTTCATTATTCAAATCGGAAAGGATTTAATAAAAATCGTCTGCCGCATAAACACATTGGATTTAAATCCGTTGCTAAGCGACATGATATCATTTGCTTCAAATAAATTGGTAGAAAAAATATCGTCTAAATAGTTAGTTATATTTCTATGGAACATTTGGCGACAGTTTCGTCAAATTAGCGACATTTTAAAAAATCGCCAAATTTATCGCCAAGTGGGACTGTAGAACTGACAGTTCCACTTTGCGACAAATTGACGAAATATCATCACAATACTATCCCCTAACGAAAAACAATTAATATCATTTATGAAGCGCCATTTTATCAATTTCAAGATATTTTTATGGATTTGAAAACATTTTTATCAATGTGGTGACATTTTAAAAATTCGCTAAATGTATTACTAAGTAGGATGGTTGGTCTGACAGATAAATGCTAACCAAACATCATTTCAGTGCTCTCTTCTAACAAAACAAAAATTTTTTTTATTGATATGTAGAAGACCCAAGCCACACGACCAACCCGAAGGTTTATGGCAGCTGTTTGTGTGTCGTTTATATCAATTTGGCGACATTTCCGTCAATTTGGCAAAGTTTAAGAAAAGTTGTCAAATTAGCGATATCCCTCCAAATTCGTAGCTTTGAATTTGCAGATCTGAATGAAACACTCTTATCCCGTTTCAATATACTAAATGAAAACACTACAATTGTATTAGAAGATATACCCGCTCTACTCTTTTTCTGTTTCAACAATCGGCTATATGAATTTATTGGCTAAACACAATATATGAGTTTAGTAGCTAAATACGATATAAGCTTGAAAACTCTTTGCCAAAATAAATGAAATTGATGTACGCAGTCAGCAATTAATATAATTAAAAGAAAAATCAAACCGTCCATTCATAAGATATACTTTTATATCCATTTATCCATTTATTTATTATTTAAATCGAAAAAAAATAATAAAAACATTAACAAACACATTTAATTTAATACGTTATTCGTACGGAGTGTATAATTTAAAGAAACTTATAGTTCGCAATCATGTGCAAATTCTGTTAAAATATTAAATTTATTGCTCCTAAAGAGAAGTTTAAGAATATATGTTCTCTCTATGCAAAATTATCTTCACGATCAGATCTGAAGAATAAAACATCCTGCCCCCTTTTGTAAGCAAATTTACAGAAGAAAAAATAGGAATTGAATGAATATATGCAACCCCGTACTAATTATATTGTCGCAGATCAGAAAATATGCCAGTGTGTTAGTAGAAGATTACCCGTATTACAATATGCGTCTCAAAAATATTTGCCATAATAAAAGAAATGATGTAATAAATTGAAAACATCAATAATATCCGTACTCTTTATACCAGAAGGTCGTAATTGATTCCAATATATGCCAATATATATCAAAACATATGTCAATATACCTGTACTACTTATATTCTCGTAGATTAAAAGATATACACGTGTATTTGTAGAAGATTCGTACAACATACAATATATGAGTTTAAACAATTTTTGTCATAATAAAATAATTGCATAATAACTTGAAAATATCAGTAATCCTTGAATCAATAATCCCCGAAAATATAAATAATAATAGTTTTTAAACCTGAAGACCGTAATTGATATTATCCAGTCAAAAATGCTATAAGAAAAATCAAATCGTTCTTTTCTAAAATATATTTCTATATCCATTTATTTATTATTCAAATCGAAAAAAAAATTATTAAAATTAACAGACAGATTTAATTTAATTGCGTTTCTGAGTAACATGATATAAGATAGAATCTATAACATGTTAAATATGTCATGTCTTATAACATAAACTGCGAAATTAAATAACGATTGTGATTTCTCTATACTTCTCATTGTTCCGTAAAAGCTTGTTTTAAATCTACCATGAACCATGGAGATAGATTTCCCCTTTAAATCATGTTTCAAACAATACATGTTTTCAGAAAGTGACTAATTAACGCAAACAATCTCCCATCAAACTCAGAGATTAAATTTTAATTCACTTTCAAACGATTTTCAAGCTTTTCGTTTGGATAAACCACGGAGTTAGGGAGTAGAACTCCTAGGAAAAAGTTCCGTTTTTCATTAATATCTCGACAACCCCAGATCTTAGAAACTCGAAACTTGGACAAAATTTATGGGGGGATATTTCAAGGCTATCCACCAAATTTCATTAAATTCGGTTCAGCCGTTTTTCCGTGATGATGAGACAAACGAAAATTTCGTTTTTTACTAATATCTCGAGAACCACTGGTCGTAAAAACTCAAAACACAGATATAATTTTAAGTGGGGCTATTTCTGGGCT
The DNA here is from genome assembly GCA_951213105.1 of Amaurobius ferox. Classification (NCBI taxonomy): domain Eukaryota; kingdom Metazoa; phylum Arthropoda; class Arachnida; order Araneae; family Amaurobiidae; genus Amaurobius; species Amaurobius ferox. Next base: position 5,729,232 of record OX578134.1, on the reverse strand, counting down.
ACCCACAAAATTTCATCAAATTCGGTTCAGCCGTTCTCCCGTGATGATGGGACAAACAGACAGACAGACAGACAGACAGACAGACAGACAGACAGATTTTCATTTTTATTTATATAGACTAGCAGCATACCCGTTCTTCGTACGGAGTATATAATATAAAGAAACTTGAAATTCATAATCATGCCCAAATTCTTATAGTATACTAAATGACATGTTTAATCAAAATATTCTGTTAAAATATTTAATATAATGCTCCTAAAAAGAAGTTTAAGAATCTCTGTTCTCGCTATATAAAATTATCTTCATGGACATATCTGAAGAATAAAACATCTTGGACCCCTTATGTAAGCAAATATAAAAAAAATATGGAATTGAATCAATATATGCAAAATAAAAGCGTTAAAATTGAATGGGACCCGTACTAATTATATACGCGAATATTAGAAAATATAACCTGTATTAGTAGATTACATGTATAAATTGAAAATACCAATAAACCCGTAGTCTTTAAATCTGAAGACAGTCATTTATTCCAATATATGTCAAAATTAAAGTGCTAAAATTATATGGGAAGATATACACGTACTACTTATAATGTCCGATTATTAGTAGAAGATTACCAGTTTTGCAATATGAGTCACAAATGTTTTTTGGTAAAATACAACAGACGACGTAATAAATTGAATATATAATTAATCCCCTTAATCTTCATACCAGAAGACTGTACTTGATTCCAATATATATGCCAATATATGTCAAAATATATGCCAATATACCTGTACTACTTATATTCTCGTAGGTTAGAAGATATACCCGTGCATTCCTAGAAGATTACTCGTACAACGTACAATATGCGTGTGTCAGCAATTTTTGCCGCAATAAAACAATGGCGTAATAACTTAAAAATATCAATAATCCCTGAATCAATAATTCCGGAAAATATCAATAATAATAATGATTAAATCTGAAGAGTATAATTGATATTATCCAGTCCAAAATGAAATGGCAATGAAATTTATTTTATATACATATCTTCATTATTCAAATCGGAAAGGATTTAATAAAAATCGTCTGCCGCATAAACACATTGGATTTAAATCCGTTGCTAAGCGACATGATATCATTTGCTTCAAATAAATTGGTAGAAAAAATATCGTCTAAATAGTTATACTTCTATGGAACATTTGGCGACAGCTTCGTCAAATTAGCGACATTTTAAAAAATCGCCAAATTTATCGCCAAGTGGGACTGTAGAACTGACAGTTCCACTTTGCGACAAATTGACGAAATATCATCACAATACTATCCCCTAACAAAAAACAATTAATATCATTTATGTAGCGCAATTTTATCAATTTCAAGATATTTTTATAGATTTGAAAACATTTTTATCAATTTGGTGACATTTTAAAAATTCGCTAAATGTATTACTAAGTAGGATGGTTGGTCTGACAGATAAATGCTAACCAAACATCATTTCAGTACTCTCTTCTAACAAAACAAAAAAAAATTTCATTGATATGTAGAAGACCCAAGCCACACGACCAACCCGAAGGTTTATGGCAGCTGTTTGTGTGTCGTTTATATCAATTTGGCGACATTTCCGTCAATTTGGCAAAGTTTAAGAAAAGTTGTCAAATTAGCGATATCCCTCCAAATTCGTAGCTTTGAATTTGCAGATCTGAATGAAACATTCTTATCCCGTTTCAATATACTAAATGAAAACACTACAATTGTATTAGAAGATATACCCGCTCTACTCTTTTTCTGTTTCAACAATCGGCTATATGAATTTATTGGCTAAACACAATATATGAGTTTAGTAGCTAAATACGATATAAGCTTGAAAACTCTTTGCCAAAATAAATGAAAATGATGTACGCAGTCAGCAATTAATATAATTAAAAGAAAAATCAAACCGTCCATTCATAAGATATACTTTTATATCCATTTATTCATTATTTAAATCGAAAAAAAATAATAAAAACATTAACAAACACATTTAATTTAATTGCGATTCCGAGCAACATGATATATCCTCCTAAAATGTTAAAATTTATTAACCACTAACAGCACACCCGTTATTCGTACGGAGTGTATAATTTAAAGAAACTTAAAGTTCGCAATCATGTGCAAATTCTGTTAAAATATTAAATTTATTGCTCCTAAAGAGAAGTTTAAGAATATATGTTCTCACTATGCAAAATTATCTTCACGATCAGATCTGAAGAATGAAACATCCTGCCCCCTTTTGTAAGCAAATTTACAGAAGAAAAAATAGGAATTGAATGAATATATGCAACTCCGTACTAATTATATTGTCGCAGATCAGAAAATATGCCAATGTGTTAGTAGAAGATTACCCGTATTACAATATGCGTCTCAAAAATATTTGCCAAAATAAAAGAGATGACGTAATAAATTGAAAACATCAATAATATCCGTACTCTTTATACCAGAAGGTCGTAATTGATTCCAATATATGCCAATATATATCAAAACATATGTCAATATACCTGTACTACTTATATTCTCGTAGATTAAAAGATATACACGTGTATTTGTAGAAGATTCGTACAACATACAATATATGAGTTTAAACAATTTTTGTCATAATAAAATAATTGCATAATAACTTGAAAATATTAATAATCCTTGAATCAATAATCCCCGAAAATATAAATAATAATAATTTTTAAACCTGAAGACCGTAATTGATATTATCCAGTCAAAAATGCTATAAGAAAAATCAAATCGTTCTTTTCTAAAATATATTTTTATATCCATTTATTTATTATTCAAATCGAAAAAATAATTATTAAAATTAACAGACAGATTTAATTTAATTGCGTTTCTGAGTAACATGATATAAGATAGAATCTTATAACATGTTAAATATGTCATGTCTTATAACATAAACTGCGAAATTAAATAACGATTTTGATTTCTCTATACTTCTCATTGTTCCGTAAAAGCTTGTTTTAAATAAACCATGAACCATGGAGATAGATTTCCCCTTTAAATCATGTTTCAAACAATTCATGTTTTCAGAAAGTGACTAATTAACGCAAAAAATCTCCCATCAAACTCAGAGATTAAATTTTAATTCACTTTCAAACGATTTTCAAGCTTTTCGTTTGGATAAACCACGGAGTTAGGGAGTAGAACTCCTAGGAAAAAGTTCCGTTTTTCATTAATATCTCGACAACCCCAGGTTTTAGAAACTCGGAACTTGGACAAAAGTTATGGGGGGATATTTCAAGGCTATTCACCAAATTTCATTAAATTCGGTTCAGCCGTTTTTCCGTGATGATGAGACAAACGAAAATTTCGTTTTTTACTAATATCTCGAGAACCACTGGTCGTAGAAACTCAAAACACGGATATAATTTTAAGTGGGGCTATTTCTGGGCTACCCACAAAATTTCATCAAATTCGGTTCAGCCGTTCTCCCGTGATGGTGTGACAAACAGACAGACAGACAGACAGACAGACAGACAGATTTTCATTTTTATTTATATAGATTTGCATGAAATGTACGACTATATCTTAAATATGAGTTTTAAAGGTTACAAACAATTTTCAAATAAAATGTTTATGATTTGCATGTTTTAAGTAATTTATATCCAAACTTATTTTAAAACATATTTATATTTAAAAAACTAATTGCAACAAAAGTTCTTGAAAGTCTCATATTTTAAGTTTATACATTTTTTTTATAAACAGTTAAACTCTGATAAATGGATTTTAGAATCGGTTTCAATTTTAAACACCAAATGTGTACTAACTTTTCATATAACATCTACCAATTTAAAAAATCTGATGTGGGCAATACATGATTTTCCTTATATAATGCAATAAATTTGCTACTTTTACAGTAAAAGAAAATAGGTTATTATTATAGTGGATACTTATATTCTTTCCAAGATACTGAATTTTCTTCAATTAGTCATCATTTCAAATGATTTAGCATCATTTTTATCCATTTGGAGAGATTTTCGTTAATTTCGCAACAATTAAAAATGTCTTCAAGTTGGCGACATTCCTCTAAATGCGTCGCCAAAATCTCGCCAAGCGTTATGGACGGAGAAATAAGTTATTCTTACAGCAGATAAATGACTATTGGCGTTCAAATACAAAAATATTACTCACAGTATCTTTTCTCCTGAATGGAATGAGTTATATCCATGAGAATGATGTCACCAAATTCATCGCATGATATTACATATGAAGAGTAAACATATTTCTCAACAGTGAATATTTGTTTCTTAATGTATGAGATTTTTTTTGATAAATTTACCTGAAAAATGTGCAATATCTCGACAACGGTTCGTGCAAGAGTTCTAAAGTTTATGGCAATCGTGTTCTAAGGAAAAATTACATAAGAAATATCTATTTGCGTAATGTTATTAAAGGTTTGGATTTTTTGATGATTTTTTCGAAATTTCACTCGACAATTTAGGAGGATTCTGAACATTCGTTTGTATTTTAAAACAATAAGCTTCCAGTATTCATGGATTGTGATTTTTGTACCAAATTTCAGTGGAATCGCTCCATTCGTTCGTGAGATATTGTCTCCACAGATTCACTGACACATACATACATACACACAGGCACACACACACACATCACCTCAAAAATGTTCGATTCGTGATCAGGGTTGTTTGAAACGTTCTCTCCCGTCAAAAACTCGAATTCGAATTTTCGACCCGTCACAATGCTTTCCTTATACATTATGCATATAAGAAAAGTAAAAATTTGAAGTATATATTCATCCAAAGATAATACAATACTCGTATGATAAATTAAGCTTATTTAGATACATTTAATTATATAAGATCGCATTTTTTTTGTCCAAATTATTTCGATAAATATATTCTTTTCATTATCCTATTTATTTCCAATACAATAACGCCACTAAATTTATCTGATTTTAAAATTGCTCCAATTAATTTATCTCTACTGCCTGTCATTGCTTATAGGCTTTATATCTATTTACGCTTTATATATTTGTAAAATAAATGTCAGAGATTATTTCTTCTATTATAAAAAATTTAACCCCTACATGGAAATGGGTTAACCACAAAAGTCAAGGTATTGAAAGGGAGGGGTGGAATTTTCAATTAATCCACTGTCTTGAGTTGTCTTTTTGAGCCGAAATGTAATGGTTAAGTGTGTAGGTGCTACATTTAATAACCATCAGCCCTTTGAAATGGTTAATTTGATATATTTAAAGAAATACAAATGTTGCACATACCAGATATGTTTAGAAAAATATTATAGATAACTTTTAAATCATTAACGTACTGACGTTTTATGAAGATGTTCTAAACATCCTTAATGTCCTGGTTTTTCTTACTTTTGTTGATAAATTTACATACTTACCTTCATACTTTACATACTTTACATACTTTACTCTCATTTTCGAAGAATAATCATTTTGAAATGAAGCATTCACGCTACGGGGATATCGATCCTTTTAAAATCCGATTTCATAGTCATTAAACACTTGTTAGGAATATTTATAGATGAGACAAAATTAGAAACTGCTAATTTGTAAACGAATTTTGCAATCTATATTTATAAACCTGTTGATACAATTAAAAAAATGTTGGAATATGTTATAAATTAATATTTTGAACAGTAATGTCTTCTTACATAATAAAAGACGACGTGTGTGTATAGTCTGTAGCGGAAAATATAAATTTTGAACAGTTTCTGTATCAGCTGAACACCCAGTATGACAGACCTCATTGTGTTTTTTTGCTTTCTATTCGAATTAGTATTTTAGTTACATATGAAAAGTCCACTTTGATCTTAACAGCTCGCAATTTCTCAGTAGCTCAGCGGTTGAGTGTCGGCTGGTCAACTCGGAGATTCAGATTTCGATTCCCGTTTAGACCCGCAATATTTTGTCAAAAGCACCCGATTGAATTAACCCTGTAGGTTAGTGCAAAGACGACGGAGTTGTGAAAGTGACCTTAGAACGACGAGCACGGATTCAGTGGACTCTGATATATGGATCGCCGATTTCAAATCAAGAGGACAACGACCACGCAGGATACTAACCTGGGTAAAAGTAGTAGCATCAAGGTTAGAACCTGCGGTGAAAATAGCAGTAGGTCAGACTGCCAGTTGCCCGTCAATCTGACATTGGAGAGTGGAGAATGCAGAGTCCACTTTGTAAATAAGTGCTTGCAATTTCGTCCAAGTAGTTCAACGGTAGAGCGTCGGCTGGCCAGTTCGGAGATCCAGGGTACAATTATCAGGGTACAATTATCCAGGGTACAATTATCAGTCGGGACAACAATGCTCTTTACACATTACGTTGAAGAAGATTTGTTGACAATTTTCAAACAAATCAAATCCTTAGCGATTGAGTTTGCCTCTTTACATGATGGTTAAGATCTATAAACTAAATTGAATAGCTATAAAGAATGCAAAGTTTAAACATAGCCTTTATGAAATTTCCTGAACAATTCTATTAAAATATATCGATAAAATGTAATTTCAAATTAAGTTCATATTTTTCTTAAAGTATTAAAAAGAAATATCTTCTGTAAAGAAAGTTATAAAACAGCTCAAAATGTGCTAAAATTATAATGATGTTGAACATTTTCGATAACATACAACTGATGTATTTCAATGAAAAAATGTATACACCATATTTAATGAAATATGTCGATAAATAGAATTGATTTGTTCGAGCCGATTAATGTGCTGGCGTTTTATAGAATCTTAATGGCTTTCTTGGGAAACCAGTTTCATTTTTAGAAACAAAATAAAAATTACTTAAAGTGGGCAAACTCCTATTTTTTTAAATAGGTTTGCGCTTTTTTAACATTTAGATTACCTGAACACTTTTCTTTCTAAATCCTCAAGCAGTTTTTAAATCCTCAAAATGTTTTTAAATCCGCAATTTTTTTTTTAAATCCGCCTTTTCTTTTAAATCCGCAAGGCGTTTTTACATTATTAATAAAATCGGTAGCACTTTTCTAAAACACAGTATACAAATAAATGCTTCTCTTCAGATTTAATCAAAACTGCATGCTTTACAATGCCTAGTTTTGCTAACACTTATTTAAAAAAAAATATATTTTTATTTATTAGGAAATATGCAAACATTTTCATCGGTTATTTTTCTGTGTATTAAACTCAAAATTGTGTTTTAAATGCAATAACTTTCGTAAATTTTAGTAACATGTTTGACGAAGTAGGGAAATATTGAAGATATTTTGTGACTTATCCAACATTACAAAATTGATTTTTCTTTAAACATTTCTTGATATTACTGAATTGTTATTTGTATTAGTTATACTTTGCTAGTTTATACACACAGCAATTTTAATAGAAGAGTTTGTTACCAAAAATATGTAAATATGTAAAAAATTAAAAGTGTTTATAAAGTAAATTGCTTGAAAAAACACATATTTTTGTAAAAATAATGTTTTAATTAAAATCGGATGAACTATATTTTTCAAATGTACCTCTGTATCATTTCTCATAGGTTTTTGCTGGAAGCTTGACGCAAGCGAATCTGCGATCCCAGCGTCCTTTACGTGTGCTGCCGTTAACACGGGAACATCGGCGGTTCAAGCTATAGATGTACCCGGCCAGAGCAACGCGGAATGCCACAAATTGGCTATGCGCGTTTTTAGCAATGAGTGTCGCTTCGTTTTGGAGACAGCTGATCAGCGTGTTCGAGTGTGGAGGTCCCCTGCACAACGCTATAATCCCACCTCGTTATCGAGCACCACACCAGCTATACTGCAAGCATCATGGACTAGGGAACCATAGTCTACGACAGCCGATCCGCTGTAGTAGTGGTACCTGGAACATTGACGGGCCAGCGGTACTTGGATGAGATTCAACGCCCCATGTACTCCCATTCGTTTCTGCGATTCCAGGTGCGCAATTGCAGCAGGATAATACCCTGCCGCACATGGTTCAGGTCGCCAAGGCCTGCCTGAAGCATGTCCAGACACTTCCATGGCCTGTCTGCTCCCCAGACCTGTCCCATATCGAGCATGTGTGGGACCAGTTGAAACGCCAGCTGCCTCGTTGCCGCAATTTACGGGATTCGGACCGTAACGTCCATCAGGTGTGGACTCGTCCACCGCAGAAAAACATCAGGCATCTGTTCGACACCATGCCGAGCTTTATTGCTGCTTGTATAACAGGAAGAGGCGGTACAACGCGATATTGAGGATGCCCGGACTGTACCGCAGTTCCCTCTGTACGTGCTCTCCTGAGCTGATTTTGTGATCATGTATATCATTTATCTGTATTCTTCCATCAAGAAAATTTCAGGTTCATCCTATGCTTCCTTCTTGGTGCGCAACTTTCATTGTCCGTGTGTGTATTTTGATTTTATGTGGATTTTCGAACGAAAAACATAAAAATGAATATTATCGATTACGCTGTTCAAGGACTTCGTTTGGCAATTAACGTCACATACTTGTCGTTACTATAGGTAAATGATCTTGTTGCATTAAAAATAAAAAAAATTCTGATTGACAATATTTGTCTAAGGTGGCCGTATAAAAAATTAAAAAGTGTAACTTTTTGAAAATCAATGGGAGGACTATTTCATTAACGTTTCTTATTTCCTTCCTTACTTTCAACATTTTTGCAATTTACATTGCCCACTTATCTCCAACAGGTAAAGAATTAAAGCGCGTTTCAATCTGTTTGGGACACTCTGTATATATACATACATAGTGGCCATAATTAAAGTAGAGGTATTTAGAGCCCAATAGTGAGAAAACTGTTGCGCCAAACTCTACCAAATTTGCATAAAATGCTATTTAAACAATGGAGTTTTGATTTTTAAATTAAAAAAATAGTTCGGATTTTTGCCACCGCGGTCTAAAGTGGCGCTGCATGGTCCATTTCTGTGCAGAAAGTTAACATTTTACATGAATTTTGATATTGACATCATATTTTACATTCACATTTGCACTTACGTTTTATCAAACATTTTAGCAATTATGTCTCCCATACAAAGTAGTGCATTATGGAAAATATGCAGATTTTCATGGAGAAAAGAGGTGGTAATGCAAAACGTTATGCAAATTTTAATCAGCTAACGTTGACGGCATTAGTGCGTACTACAAGTTTTGAGGATATAAGAGAAATGGAAATATACTCCAAAAATGGACCTAAAAAGCGGCACTTTGGCTCGCTCAGGCAGAAATCCCAACTCCTATTTTTTTTTCTATTAAAAATCAGAACCTCGTGGTGTAAATAGTATTTACTGCAAATTTGGTTGAGTTTGGACCAACAGTTTTCACACTATTGGGCTCTAAATACCTCTACTTTATATATTACCTCCAGGTATGTATATATACAGGGTGTCCCAAAAAGATTGAAACGCGCTTTAATTTTTTAACTGTTGGAGATAAGTGGGCAATGTAAATTGCAAAAATGTTTCGAGTAAGGTAGGAAATAAGACTATGTTAGTGAAATAGTCCTCCCATTAATTTTCAAAAAGTTACACGTTTTAATTTGTATACGACCACCTTCGACAAATATCGTTAATTACATTTTTTTTTAATGCAACAAGATCATTTAAAAAGAAAGATCAATCCTGAATAAAGCATTGATTATGAAACACTTTCCAACTTCAATGCAATTTTATTTAAACATCGCTAAAATGCGATACGTTAGTTGGTAACATTTTCAAAATTATCACTATACTACATTAATTTATTATATTCATTTTTTTTCGACTTCATCGAAAAAAATGAACTTTCTTCTCATTCGCTTTCTTCTCTGTGTAAATTCAATGAATGTTTCGCCCATATCAGCTATATTACAGACTCCATGAGCTAAATAATTTTGCGTTAAAGAAATGCATCAATTCTTATACATCTTATTCTACATCTTTTGGTATTTACATTCTGCATAAGTAAAAATTAGGCTTCGTTGTAGAAATAATCAAAGTTGGATGATCATTTAAACTCAAATATATTATAATTGCGTTGTTTCAGTATGCAGATGCACAGAACTTAAGCAAAAAATAAAGCGGTTTTAGGACGGATACAACACTAAGTATGAATTAAAAAGAACTTTTAAAATCACAATTTTGACACAAGATGGATGCCATATATCATTTTGAAGTGGGTCACGTGATCGCTTCATATAATGGTCATGTGATCTCATCATATAAAGGGTGTAATTATTATTTTAATTTTTACTTAAAAAAATACTGAATATATGTTGCTGAAATTTTTTTCTATATTTTATGGGATAATTTGAATACTTCCTAAAACTTTCGAAGCAATTAGTGAATTTTAAATTTGCTTAAAAAACTGTTTGAAAAATTAGACTCCATAGGGTTCAATGTATTTCATTTTCTCAATCCAGGTTTAATCCAAAACTAATTGGGTGATATCATTCATTTATATTCCCACTGGTCTCACAGACCGTCTGGACAACATACTGAAATTTCATTTTGATAAACTCATTTTTACGGCAGTTATCGTGCTAACGGTCAGATAGACAGACACAATGAACAAAGTCATAAAAACTTTCCAACTATGTTGTAAAGTGTTAAAAAGCCGCATATCTGAATCTCAAAATTTAGCGAGTTATATTTAATTGAAAATTGAACATTGGGAAATGGGACAATATATTAAATTAGTAATGTAAATTTGTGACATACCACAAAAAATATAAAACTGGATGATAATACACAGGATACCCAACCACGTAGTGCGTACCACTGCTTTATATGACCTCTGTCTGTGTAATTCTTTATTGAGATACATTTGTTATAAAAAAACTTGACACATATTAACGTATTTTTATCCGAACAATTTCCATCGTCAATTTGTTTATGATCCCTATTTTCACTGATGAACAGCTTTCCATATGGTACGGAAAAGTGACATAAGTCAGATTTTTTCCTTTATCATAATTCAGTTGATTTTAAAGATACATATATGCGGTTTTAACACTTTACAACAAAGTTGAAAAGTGTTTATGACTTTGTTCATTCTGTCATCCTGTCTGTCTGTCTGTCTGCCTGTCTGTCCGTTACACGATAACTGCAGCAAAAATGACCTAATTAAAATGAAATTATAGTATGTTGTTCAGACGGTCTGTAGGACCTATGGAATATAAATGAATAATATTACCCTATTAGATTTGGATTGAACCCGGGTTGAAAAAATGAAATACATTGAGCCGTATGGGACCTAATTCTTCAAATATTTTTTCAGCGGATTTAAAATTCACAAATTGCTTCGAAAATTTTAGGTAATATTCAAATTATTCCATAAAATATATAAAAAAAATTAAGCGAAATATATTCAGTAGTTTTTTAAATAAAAATTAAAATAATAATAACACCTTTTATATGAAGCGATCAGGTGACCATGATATGAAAAGATCACGTGATCCACTTCAAAATGATATATGGCATCCATCTTGTCTCAAAATCGTGATTTTTAAAGTTCTTCTTAATTCATATTGAGTGTTGTATCCGTCCTAAAACCACTTTATTTTTGCTTAAATCCTGTGCATCTACATACTGAAACAGCGCAATTACAATATATTTGAGTTTAAATGCTCATCCAAATTTGATTATTTCTACAACGAAGCCTATTTTTCACCTATGTAAAATGTAAACAGCAAAATATGTAGAATGAGTTGTATTAGAATTGCTGTATTTCTTTACACAAAATCATTTAGTTCATGGAGTCTGCGTAGCTGATATGAATGAAATATTCATTGATTTTGCAAAGAGAAGGACGATTTTTTTCGATGAAGTTTTACGTATGGAGTTCAATTACTTGTAGCTCCTTGGTCTTAATTTTGAAATAAAAAAAATTAGTATAGTATTGTGATGAATGACATGAATGGGAAATTATTTATGAATGAAATGCTGCTTTTATAGAGAGAGCCAGAGGTGTTATTTTTGCTATGACGTCATTTGAATGAATTTCAGTTGTTTTCGATGAAGTTTTCAAATATAATGAATTATCGTAGTATTATAATAATTCAAAAATTATTACCGGGGAATGTATCTTATTTTAAAGATGTTTAAACCAGGCAATTTATATTTCAATGCCATCATTTGAATGAAGTTAATTTTTTTAGATAAAGGTTTAAGTTTTCAAATATAATAAATTAATGTAGTATGTGATATGTTTTGAAATAATACCGAGGAATGTATTGCATTTTAGACATGTTTAAATAAAATTGCATTGAAGTTGGAAAGTGTTTCATAATCAATGCTTTAAGCATGATTGATCTTTCTTGTTTAATGATCTTGTTGCATTAAAAATAAAAATTTTCTGATTTACGAAATTTGTCTAAGGGGTAGTATAAAAATTTAAAAAGTGTAGCTTTTTGAAATTAATGGGAGGACTATTCCATTAACGTAGTCTTATTTCCTACCTTACTTTCAACATTTTTGCGATGTACATTCCTCACTTATCTCCACCAGATAAATAATTAAAGCTCGTTTCTATCTTCTTGGGACACCCTGTGTGTATATTTTTATATATATATATATATATATATATATATATGTATGTATATATATGTATGTATATATATATATATATATATATATATATATATATATATATATATGTATGTATATATATATATGTATATATATATATATGTATGTATATATATATATATATATATATATATATATATATATATATATATATATATATATATATATATATATATATATATATATATATACAATATACAACTTGTAAAGCGCTATGCTACAATTTTACATGTGTATACCTGTATAAATTCCCAAATAGGGCAAGTAGCAATGTACTCGTAAAATTTCTAGATAACTGACATAAGTATCGGCCGGCGGGAGTTGTGACCCCCAACACCCCCCATATATATATATACCATTATATATATATATATATATATATATATATATATATATATACCAATATATATATATATATATATATATATATATATATATATATATATATATATATATATATATACAATTGCACATTCCACCCGCCTATTATTCTAACTCTCAATATTTCAACATATTGGTAATATATAAAAATCGCCGTCTGTTAAGTCCTATTTCATGGACATTAATGAAGAAACCTTCTGTATCCCTTTTATTCAAAATATTTTTAGCTTTTCGTGAATAACCATTTAATAATTAATCACTAATACTACTTCGCAGTTATTGATCCGTGAATCCCCGTTTAGAATTAATTACACACTTGTTAGCAACTGCATGGAAATCATTGATTGAGTGAAATTAATTGTAAGAGCTTTTCTGGTTTTATGGAACATATACATTTGAATGACTTGAGTATATACATGCAAATGACATATTGTGTTACATAAGATATTTCAATAATATTGCAGACTGTATTTATCTGTTTCCAGAAGAAAATTTGTAATTGATTTTTTTTCTATTTTCTTTGGAATTTCGAAACAATTGTTTGTGGTCACCAGAACATCTATATATATTAATTGACAGGTGTCCGTCTGTCCGTCTGTGTGTCAATCTGTCACGCTTTTTAGGCACTTCCTGAATAGTTAGAGACTTTCAATTTGGTACACAGCTCGGTCATACGATAAAACTCCTGAGAAAATCGAATTTTTCGAAAACGTTCTCTAGAGGGGGGGGGGGGGGGGGCGGGGCTCCACACAAAACGTTCGAAAAGTGAAATAATAGAAAAGCATATTTTGCGATGAGATGGAGACTTCGAATTTGGTGTATTGGTAAACCGTTTGAAAGGGGGAAAGTGTGCAATTTCAATATTTTCTACTTAAGAGGGTGCCGCACACCAAAATGTTTGATTTTCGACATAAAGGAGAAATACCCATTTCAAAACATGATAGAGGCTTGTTATTTGGTATATAGGCGAAACATTTAATGAAAAGACGCAAGACAAAAGAGTTTTTCAAAAATGCTCGTTTAAGGGGGTGCTCCAGAGAAAAACTTTCGAAATGTGAAATGACGAAAAAGAATGCTTCGGGATGGAATAGAGACTTCCAATTTGGTGTACGAGTAGATAGTTCGAAAAAAAAGAGTATGTGCAATTTCAATTTTCCAATATTTTCTAATTTAGTGAGTACCGTAAAACCAAATGTTCGATTTTCCAAATAAATGAGAAGTTCCTCCTTTAAATTTTGGTAGAAGCTTAAAATTTAGTATATGGGCTAATCATTTAATGAAAACACCCAAGACGTATGTAGTTTCTCAGAAATGTTCGATTAAGGGGGTGCTCCAGAGAAAAAAATTCGAAATATGAAATGATAAAAAACATGCTTCGAAAAGAGATAGCGATTTCAAATTTGGTGTACGGGTAAATAATTTGGAAGGAAGAATGTGTATATTTTCAGTTTTCCAGTATTCTCTATAATAGGGGCGTGCCGAAAATGTACGATTTTCGGAACAAAGGATAAACGCCCCTTTTAAAACGTGATAGAGGCTTGGAATTTTATGTATGGGTGAATCATCTGATAGAAAACCCAAGAATAATGGATATATTTTAAAATACTTATTTAAGGAGGTGGGTACTCGACACAAAACATTCCAAAAGTGATAGAAAAAGCATGCTTTTCGATGAGACAGAGACTTCAAATTTGCTGTACGGGTAGAATGTCGCATTGGAAGAAAGTGTGCAATTTCAGTGCTCCAACATTTGCTAATGTAGGGAGTGACTCACACTAAAATATTCGATTTGACGTACAAATGAAAAACGCCTCCTTTACATTATAATAGCGGCTTGGAATTTGGTATATGGGCTCTAATCATTTGATAAATACATTTAATGAATACAGTTTTACAAAAATATTCATTTAAAAGGATTCTACACAGAAAAATGTTCGAAATGTGAAATGATAGTAAAAGCATACTTTGCGATAGGATATAGATTTGGTGTACGGGTAGATAGTTTTAAAGGAATAAAGTGTGGAATTTCAGATTTCCAATATTTGCTACTTCAGGTGGTGTCGCTCACCAAAAGTTTCGATTTTTTGAATACGTTATACACGCTTCCTTTTAAATGTGATAGAGGCTTAATATTTGGTATATACGCCAATCATCTGATAAAAAACTCAAGACAAGCAGTGTTCTTCAAAAACGTTTATTTATGGTTGTGCACCACAGAAAGGCGTTCGAATAGGGACATGATAAAATAGCATGCTTAAGGATGAGATAGAGACTTTAATTTTGTGTATGGGTAGATAGTTCGAAAGAAGAGTGCAATTTAAGTTTTCCAATATTTTCATCTTTGACGGGTTCTTCACACCAAAATATTCGATTTGACGATGAAATGTGAAACGGGAATTAATCAAAAAATTACATTATTCGGTCAGTTGCTTATTAGGAGACGGTTTATTTTCAACGGGTATTCGGGTAGTCTATCTATATATACTCATTGACAAGTGTCCATCTATCTGTCTGTCTGTCCGACTGACACGCTTTTATTAGAGCACTTACCAAATAGATAGAGAATTACCACTTGGTACACGGCTCGATCGTTTGACAAAAAACCCTGGAAAAATCGAATTTTTCGAAAGTGTTCTCTAGAGAGAGTGCTCCACAAGAAAACGTTCGAAAATTCAATGATAGGAAATCATGATTTGCGATAAGATGGAAATTTCAAATTTGGTGTATGGGTAAGTCATTCGAAAGGAAGAAAGTGTGCAATTTCAGATTTCCAAAATTTCTACTGGCACATCAACATGTTTGATTTACCGAATAAATGAGCAACGACCCCTTTAAAATTTGATAGAGGTTTGACATTTGGTATATGGGCTAATCATTAAATTGCAACACCCAAGACGAATAAAATTTTTCAAAAATGTTCGTTTAAGGTGGTGCTCCAGAGGAAAACGTTCGAAATATGAATTGATAAAAGAAACATGTTTGGGAATGATATTGAGATTTCAAATTTGGTGTACTGGAAGATAGTTTGGAATGAAGAAAGTGTACAATTTCAGTTTTCCAATATTTTCTACTTAAGAGGGTGCAGCATACAAAAAATTTCGATTTTCGAAATAAAGGAGAAACGCCCCTTTCAAAACGTGATAGAAGCTTTATTTGGTATATTTGCGAAACATTTAATAAAAAGACCCTAGACAATATACAGAGTTTCTCAAAAATGTTCATTTAAGAGGGTGTTCCAGAGAAAAACGTTGCTTTGCGATAGAGACTTCAAATTTGTTGTATGGGTAAACCGTTCGAGGGGAAGAAAGTGTGCCATTTCCGATTTCCAAAATTTTCTACTTAAGGGGGTGCCGCACACCAAAATGTTTGATTTTCGGAATAAACGAGAAACGGCTATTTTAAAATTTGATAGAGGCTTGAAATTTGGTATATGGTCTAATCATTTGACGAAAACACCTAAGACGAATATATTTTTTCAAAAATGTTCGTTTATGGGGGTGCTCGAGAGAAAAACACTCGAAAGGTGAATTGATAAAAAAAACATGCTTCGGGATGAGATACAAATTTCAAATTTGGTGTACTGGTAGATTGTTTGGAATGAAGAAAGTGTACTATTTCAGTTTTCAAATATTTTCTTATTTAGGGGGTGTCTCAAACCAAAATATTCGATTTTCGGAATAAAGGAGAAACGATCCTTTTAAAACGTGATAGAGGCTTGATATTTGGTATATGGGAGAATCATCTGAGAGAAAACACAAGAAGAATATAGTTTTTAAAAAATGTATATTTCAGGGGCTGGGTAATCCACACAAAAACATTCGAAAGATGACAGTATACAAAAAGTATGCCTCGCGATGAGATAGAGGCTTGAAATTTTGTGCACGGGTAAATAGTTGGAAAGGAAGAAAGTGAGCAATTTCAGTTTTCCAGCAATTTCAGTTGTAGGGAGTGCCGCACACTAAAATTATTGATTTAACGAACAAATGACAAACGCCCTCTTTACAATGTGATCGCGGCTTGAAATTTGGTATTTGGGCTAATAATTTGATAAATACATTTAATGAATACTTTTTTTTAAATATGGTCATTTGAGGGGATGCTACACAGAAAAAACGTTCGAAAGGTTATATGATAGTAAAAGCATACTTCGCTAAAGGCTACATACTTCAAATTTAATGTGCCGGTATATAGTTTAAAAGGAAGAAGATGTGCAATTTCAGATTTCCAATATTTGCTACTTTAAGGTGCTACTTTAGGTGCCTCTTACCAAAATGTTCCATTTTCGAATAAGTTATACACGCTAAACTAAAATATTTGATTTCATAAAAAAAATAAAAATGTCTCCTTTGCAATATGATAGAGGCTTAAAATTTTGTTTGTGGGCTCATCATTTAATAAAAATTCCAAGATGAATACGGTTTTTCAAAAATGTTCATTCAAGGGGGTGCTACTCAGAAAAACGTTCGAAGAGTGAGGTAATAGAAAAACATACTTTGCGATAGGATTGGGACTTCAAATTTATTGTACCTGTAGATAGTTTCAAAAGAAGAAAGTGTTCAATTTCAGATGCCAAATACTTGCTTCTTTATGTGTCCCTCAGACCAATATGTTCGATTTCAAGAATAAATGAGACACACTTCCTTTAAAATTTGACAGAGGCTTGAAATGTGGTATATGGGTTAATCATTTGATGAAAACACCCAAGACGAACAGAGTTTTTTAAAAATGTTCATTTATTGTTGTACTCCACAGAAAGTGTTCGAAAGGGAAAATGAAATAATATCATGCTTAGGGATGATATAGAGTCTTTTATTTGGTGTACGCGTAGATAGTTCGAAAGGAAGAAGTGCGCAAATTAAATTTTCCAATTTTTTTGGGGAGTTCTGCGCACCAAAATATTCGATTTGCCGAAGAAATGTAAAACGCGGATTATTCAAAAATTTACATTATTCTTAAGTTGCGTATTGTGAGACTGTTGATTTTCAACGGGTATTCGGTTAGTATATACTAATTGCCTAGTGTCGGTCTGTCTGTCCTCTGTCAAGCTTTTTCTAGGCACTTCCTGAATAGATAGGGACATGCAATCCGTTACATGGGTCGATCGTTCAATAAAAACTCATAAAAAATGTATTTTCCGAAAATGTTCTGAAGACTTGGTGATTCACGCCAAAACGTGCGACAAGTGAAATGATAGAAAACCATGTTTTGAGATAAGATAGAGACTTCAAATTTGATGTAGGGGTAAATCGTTCAAAAGGAAGATAGTGTGCAATTTCAGATTTCCAATATTTTCTACTTAAGGGGTTGCCAGACACAAAAATGTTCGATTTGTCGAATTAATGAGAAACTGCTCCTTTAAAATTCGAAGGTGGCTTGGAATGTAGTTTATGGGCTAATCATTTGATGAAGATAAAATAGTTTTTCAAAAATGTTCTTTTAAAGAGATGCTCCAGAGAAAAACGTTCGAAAAGGGAATTGATGAAAAAACATTCTTCGGGATGAGATACATATTTCAAATTTGGTGTACGGGTAGGTAGTTCAGAAGAAAGAAAGTGTACAATTTCAGTTTTCCAATGTTTTCCACTTTATGGGGTGCCACTCACCAAAATGTTCAATATTCGGAAGAAAGTGGAACTCTCCTATTAAAATGTGTTAGAAGCTTGATATTTGGTATATGGGCGAATCATCTAATACTAAACCCAGGAAGAATGACATTTTTCATAAATGTATTTGTAAGGGGATGGGAACGCCACACAAAGACATTTTAAAGATGAAATGATACAAAAAGCATGCTTTGCGATGAGATAGAGAACTCAAATTTCAGTTTTCCAACATGTTCAACTGCAGAGGGTGTTGCTAACTAAAATAATTGATTTGCCGAACAAATGAAAAACGCCTGCTGTACAATGTGATAAAGTCTTGAAATTTAGTATATGGGCTAATCATTTTATAAAAAAACTCAAGATAAATACGGTTTTTCAAAAATGTTCATTTAAGGGGGTTTTACACAGAAAAACGTTCGAAAGTTGAAGAGATAGAAAACATGTTTCTCAATAGGATATAGACTTCGCATTTGGTTTACTGGTAGATAGTTTGCAAAGAAGAAAGGGTAGAATTTCTCATTTCCAATATTTGCTACTTTAGGGGGAACTGCACACCAATATGTTCGATTTTCCGAATAAATGATACACGCTTCCTTTTAAATATTATAGAGGCTTGATATTTTGTATATGGGCCAATCATCAGATAAAAATCCCAAGACTAACATAATTTTTCAAAAATATTCATTTATGGGTGTGCTCCACAAAAATATTTCGAAAGTTGAAATTATAAAATAACATGCTTCGGGATGAGATGACGACCTAAGTTTGGTTTAAGCGTAGAAAGTTCGAAAGGAAGAAGTTTGCAATTAAAGTTTTCCAATATTTTCTTCTTTGGGGGGTTCCGCATACCAAAATATTCGATTTTCTGAATAAATGTGAAACGCGAATTATTCAAATATTTACATTTTTCGGGGATTGCTTATTGCGAGAACGTTGATTTTCAACGGATATTCGGCTGGAATATACTAATTTCAAAGTGTCAGTCTGTCTGTCCGTCACTCACGCTTTTAAGTCACTTCCCGGATAAATAGAGACTTGCAATTTGCTACACGGGTCGATCCTTCAATAAAACCCCTTGGAAAAATCGAATTTTCAGGAAATGTTCTATAGAGAGGTTACCCAACACCAAAACATTCGAAATGTGAAATGATAGACAAGCGCACATTGCGATGCGATAGAGACTTTAAATTTGATGAAGGGTAAATCGTTCGAAAAGAAGAAAGTGTGCAATTTCAGATTTTCAACATTTTCTACTATAGAGGGGAAAGCACACTAAAATGTTCGATTTGCCGAAAAAATGAGAAACGTCCCTCTTAAATTTTGATAAATGCTAATCATTAATTGAAAACACTCAAAACGAATAGAGTTTCTCAAAAATCTTCGATTAAGGGGTTGCTGCAGAAAAAAAAAATGTTCGAAATGTGAAATGATATAAAAACATGCTTCTGGAAGAGATAGGGATTTTAAATTTGGTGTAAGGGTCGATAATGTGGAAGGAAGAAAGTGTACAACTTCAGTTTTCCAAAATTTCTCCCTTTAGGGAGTGCCGCACGCCAAAATGTTCGATTTTCGGAATAAAGGAGAAACGCCTCTATTAAAACGTGATAGAGGCTTGATATGTGGTATATGGGCAAATTATCTGATAGAAAACGTTAGAAGATAGGAATTTTTCAAAAATGATCATTTAAGAGGGTGGGTACTCCACACAAAAACATTTGAAAGTTGAAATGATATAAAAAGCATGCTTCGCGATGAGATATAGACATCACATTTGGTGAACGGGTAGATTGTTGGAAAGGAGGAAAGTCAGCAATTTCAGTGTTCCAACATTTGCTATTGTACAGGGTGCCGCACACTAAAACATTCGATTTGACGCAGAAATGAAAAATGCCTCCTTTACAAAGTGATGTCGGCTTGAAATTTGGTATATGGTCTAACCCTTTGATTAAAACCCCCAAGATGAATCCAGTTTTTCAAAAATGTTCATTTAAGGGAATGCTATACAGAAAAACGTTCGAAAGGTGATGTGATAGTAAAAGCATGTTTTGCGATAAGAGACTTGATATGCGGGTTGATAGTTTGAAAGGAAGAAAGGGTGAAATCTCAGATTTCCATTGTTTGCTACTTTGGAGGGTACCTCACATCCAAATTTTCGATTTTCCGAATAAGTGCTCCTTTTAAATGTGATATAGGTCTGATATTTGGTATATTATAAAAATAAAACAGGCCGAATGGAGTTTTTTCTAAATATCCATTTATGGGTGTGCTCAACAGAGAAAAGTTCCAAAGGGGAAATGATAAACTAGCATGCTTCAGGATGAGATAATTTGGTGTATGGGTAGATAGTTCGGAAAGAAGATGTGTGCAATTTAAATTTAAAAACATTTTCTTCTTTAAGTGTTTCTGCATTCCAAAATATTCGATATGCCGAATAAATATGAAACGTGATTTATTAGAAAATTTAAATTATTTGGGGGGTTGTTTATTATTATTTGAGGGGTCATCATCAAATTCTGGAGGGGTAGGGTTTTAAAAAGGAGGTCCCTCTCCAATTATTTTTCCATTCCCGGCTCAAAACTTTTCACTTCACTGGATGATGTTTATTGAACATCTGTCAAAATATTTGTTTCTCTACAAATATTAACTAATATGATATCATTAACATCCGTAGTAATGGTTACGTTATAAATTCACTCCTGTATTCTTCATATCATCCGCACTGCTGTAAGAATTATCTCTGATTTCCATGGATATAATAATATGAAAAATATTAAATTTCGAATTTTGAGTCCAATCATAAAATTTATTAGAAATACTTATTGCGTGACCGTTGATTTTCAACGAGTATTCAGCTAGTTGTCATACTATTGCGGTTTGTATAAATTTTGAGTTACATTATCTCGAACTGCTATAGAGAGAACTTTGAGGATATATGATATAGATTCATCTTCAAATTCTGGAGGGGAGCAGGTGTTTAAAAAGGAGGTCCCTCTCCGATTATTTCTCCATTCCCGGCTCAAAACTTTTCATTTCACTGAATGTTGTTTATTGAAACATCTGTCAAAGTATTTGCTTCTCTGCAAATATTAACAAATATGATATCATTAACATCTGTAGTAATGATTACGTTATAAATTTACTCCTGTAGACTTCATATCACCCGCACAGCTGCAAAAATTGTCTCTGTTTTCCTTAGAAATAATAATATGAAAAAAATAAAATTTCGAGTTCGAAGTCCAATCATGAAATCTAAAATACTCGATTTGAAAAATAAATGTAAAACGTGATTTATTAAAAAATTTAAATTATTTGGGTGGGTTGCTTATTGCGAGAGAGTTGATTTTCAACGGGTATTCGGTGGGTATATATATATATATATATATATATATATATATATATATATTTGTAACTATTATATCCAGTGATATGTGTATCCAGACTAGAAACCACCATATGACCTAAAAGGCTGAATGTATGCAGACTTAGAAACTACGGTATAAAACCTAACGGAACTGAATTACCCCGATGTTACACATAGCCCACAGGCTTAGACATTACCACACATATAACACTTTTAAGTGATGCGAACATTCATTCTACATTTATCATAATTACCTTTTTTGTACAAGCAACACGTAAGTACTGTCTCCCTACACACACAGGCTGGCATATTTCTAAAAGTGTTTTGAATGTATGCGTAGGGTGTTAAAATGTGATTATCCGTTAAATAACAAATACTAAATATTTTGAAAAACAATATTTTCTCCATATCATAATATGATATAATATAACTACTAAAGATACTCACAAAATAACATAATAAAATGCACATTATGTATGAATAATGCAGCTGTTGTCAACCCCCCACATTTAGGAGCAACAAATGTGCAATTTTCTTCACTTAATGTGAGATAAATAGGCGTGAGAGTTAATTGTTTGCATTCTTCGAAAGCACAGAAAACTTGTAATTACATCTCACAAGAGTATATGGAAGTTTCTGGTAGCCAAAAGCAAAGCAATTTGTTTTAACGTTTAAAGTTTAGAAAGAAAATGTGAGTTAAGTAGCATTTTCTGCAAAGCTAGGCAATTTTATGCATCACATTGTTTTACTTTAGACGTGTGAATTAGTGATTTTTAAAATTAATGGAAAGAAACGTAACATTATGAATGAAAGTACTTTTCAATCGCAGATATCAACATGATTTTAAAATCATTGTTCAAATGTATTTTATTTAGATGGTCTATTATCCATAACATATTTCAGTTGTAACACGAAAGATGTCGGTATAATATTTTATATCAATCGGTAGTCTCTAATCGACCAAGCGATTCATGTTATATAGCTTCCAACGATTTCGCAATTAAAGCAATATTTCAAATATCAGAATGTTTGGTTTTATTTATTAATTTATTCGTTTAATCATTTTACATTTAGATTTGTACTGAGCTAAAATTCATCACCCCAATAAAATTAACACAAGCCCTTCCGTATTTTACTGAAATCTTTTAGTCTAATTTAAAAATTAAATTTACCCCTTCTTAGCAGAATTTTTTTCCTTATCTGAAACTTCATGATTAACGAATATGAATGACGAAATACAATGACAACAACAAATCACAAAATGATTGTAAGAGATTAAATATGTTAGAGTACATTTAAAATAAAGTAATTTTCGTTTATCCCTTATTACTTTACTGTAAAAGTACATTGTTTATGGTTCAATAATATAAAATTTTAAAAAAAATATTATTTTATTAGATGATTTATATTTTTAAAACTTATGTTTACATTTCTGGATCAAAGTTAACTATAAATGATTATATTCATTTGTATTTTATTAAAATTTGGAAAATGTTCATTTCAAACCATTTAGATTTAACAATAACAATTTACTTTTGTTTACTCTTCAAGTTGAACTACATTTACATATTACAATTACAATTCACTTTTGTTTACCATTCAACAATTTGAATTACATTTACAATTTACATTTTACAATTAACATTTATTTTTGTTTACCCTTCAACAATTTTAATTACATTTACATTTTACAATTATAATGTATAGTTTACACTTGAACAATTTGAATTACATTTATACATATATTACAATTACAATTTACTTTTGTTTATACTTCAACAATTTGAATTACATTTAAAATTTACATTTTACAATTAAAATCTATTTTTGTTTACCCTTCAACAATTTAAATTACATTTACAATTTACATTGTACAATTACAATTTACTTTTGTTTACCCTTCAACAATTTGAATTTTAAAAATTGCTCCATTTTAAAGTTTTGTGATGAAAAGAGGTAAGATTTTATTTAACCAATTTGTTCTACTTGTATATCACCGTTCCCTGAAATTAATCACGAAATTTAGTATTTAGATGATATTATTTAGAAATTACAGACGTAAAATTTTTAATTAACTTAACTGATGAAATTGATGTAACTACAATTGTTTGAACACATTGCGAATTCCTTTCATCAGATTATAAAAGTAGTATTGGTCGAATTAAAAGATGAAACACAACCACAAGTGTAACAAGCAAAGCTGGAGCGATCATAGCGGTAACAACAAAGACGATACATCGAAACCATATAGAACTCCTCTGAACATATTCAGACTTTTATTACTTGACACCACATCAATTCATCAAACTTGGAACCTTGGTGATGACATTAAAACATAAACACGGTGTTAAACTTAGAATATTTACATGGTAATAACTCATGGCTCACTCCAATCAAATGTAGAAAGGACGTGAAAGTTATTCATTATTAGCTAGTCATTACTAATTTCGGCTATTTAGTAAAATTTCAGTCAGTGAAATACCCAAATACCAAAGTGCATGTGGGAATCACATAACTTTCAGTACACGGCGCCATGATATATTATAATACATTAAAAATATCCTTTATTTTCACTCATTGAAATCCTTATACATATTCTTAAGTATCCGTTGTCTAAAAATGCGCGAGTGGATATGATAAAAATACGACATACAATGGACTATATGGTCCTATATCAAATGGTATATCAAATAGACTGTATGGTGTTCATATACGGATTCTGAGCTTATTCCGATATTTCCAATCAACTTAAAGAAATCAACATTTTATACACTATGATGTTTTACAAACATATCTATATATTTGTGTTGTGCAGGAAACCAAAAAGAACTTAAAGTTGGGATTTTAGACTTATTAAACTATTTATATTTAACATGACCGAAATATCTCAAATCGTTGATCGTTATAACATGTAAACACATTGCCTTGTGTACCGCTCATAAAACCCACCATATGTATCTTCAGTGCGAATTCCGTAAAATAATATTTATTAACATAATACTACAATTATTTGCACTATTTTAACTTTAAAATAAAATCATTTATTAACAACATAGATTAGTTATTATATTAATTACAACAATTATACATTAATTGCGGCGGAGAGAGACAATGAGAGCCCAGTTAATTAAAATGTCCAAATTGCATTTTCGACCGTCTATAATAATTTATATGAACACATACCTTGAAGTCTGTCTTGGATTTTTTTACCAGCTTGTACTTAATGTCGCTCATTTTACTGCAATCAACTCG
This sequence comes from Amaurobius ferox, assembly GCA_951213105.1. Lineage (NCBI taxonomy): Eukaryota > Metazoa > Arthropoda > Arachnida > Araneae > Amaurobiidae > Amaurobius > Amaurobius ferox. Next base: position 5,704,100 of record OX578134.1, on the reverse strand, counting down.
TAGTATAATTCTCCCACCCGTAGTGCCGTCTACGTGTCAATATCGAACATTTCAGGAACAACTGTAGTCCGGAGATTGTCGTTTCTCACCATTCTCTGTCTCACGTGGAAGTCATCGTGACTTCTCGTTTATATTCCCTCCGTACCATCGTAGAAATCTAACTTATTCTTCTAGAATTTGTGTAATATCCTCTCTTGATTGCCGTTTCTTTTTGCCTGAGATTTGAGACGCCTCTTTTGCTCTGATTGGCTGACTTTAGGGCAGTGCTCCCAGACATCTAGCATAATGGTTACATTTTTGACCACTCTTGTGGCCTCTCGTAGCTTCATCTTGGCCTCCACTGTTTATTGCCAACTTTGACCTTTCGGGCCAGAGTGCCATAAAACTGGCGTCCCCAAGTCTGATGCTATTGTTAAACATTACAGACATCATAAACACTGCACATAAAACTGTCTCACCTAATTTTTATCGAATCTGGTTTGACATACCTATTCCTGGTCTCACAATTTGTATAAAAATTGAAGTAATAAAATTCAGCAAGATATCCGAATATTTTTTTATAATGCTAGAGGCCTCCGCCCCCTATTTGCTATGCTCGCCAACCCCCGCAACTCGCTTTCGAGTATTTTCGAGGCGCTTTCTACGCAGGCATAATACGAAGATGATTAACGTGCTTGTTAACTGACATTCACCAGCATTAGAACTTGCTTTTCTAGCTCTTCCAATCTGGACGACACATACGACCACCTACATGTCTCATTCTCGCTGCTGCTCTCAGAATCCCGGGGTTCCGCCCTCGATTGACTGCCGCTCATTCAAACCCTTAACTGGATTCATGAGTCGGCAGACTTCGCTTTCTACTCGCTGACGCCCCCTAAGTTCTCTTCGCAAGCAATTTCGTGCCGCTTGCTAAGCAGGCGTAATGCATTCGTTAGCGACTGTCCTTTGTTAACTAACACCAGCCCTGAACTCGCTTCGCGAGATATTTCAATTCGTGTGAAACACACGACCTCTCACGTGCCCTGTGATAGATCACGTTTTCACCCCTTAGTCGCTTTGCTCGCCAAAACTCGTGACTCGCTAAGCGAGTCGGTAGGCTTTAGCCTCCTACTCGCTTAGCAAGTCGATAGGCTTCGCCTCCTACTCGCTTACGCTCGCTGAGCTCGCTTTGCGAGCACTTCAGTGCCACCTCCTTCGCAGGTTTAATATGCCCTATGGGTTCAACCCCTTGATCGCTACGCTCGCACGCCCCCATTATTTGCATAATGAGTCGGGAGGCTTCGCCTCCTACTCGCTAGCGATCACTGATCTTTCTTCGCAAGCTGTGCCGTCTGCTACGCAGGCGTAATATGCATGTTGGGGACTGTTTCTTATGAACTGACATTCTCTTGACATGGAGCTCGCTTTGCGAGTTCATTCAACCCGGGCGGCGCACGCAACTACCTACATGTCCTGAGCTAACTGACACTCGTGAACCTCCAAGATTCCACCCTCCATTCCTCCCGCTCATTAATACCTGTAGGAGTTCAGCGCAGGCGTGGTGCATCCATTTGGTTGTTCTATCCAGACCGTCCGAACTACCTGAAGATGTAAGATATATATTTGTACGGCTGGAAAGTGCCACCCAATTTAGACCGGAACCCAGTGGAGAAGGCTTCCGCAGGAACCGTATCCTCTATACCCTACCACCAGCCTCTGGGAAGGACTTGCGAACCCAAATGCTTGTCGTGACCGTACTCGGCTTGAACACGGCAACAGTTTAGGAAGAGGCGGGAAAAGGCGTGTCGTCCGAGTCAATGCCCGTGCGTCAACCACTGGACTGTTGAGCCCTGTGATGTACCAGTTGGGGTTTCTCTTCCTTATTAGCCGAAGCTCACCTTAACTCATTCAGCGAACAATTTTACTCATTCAGCTGCCAGCTCGCTAACTCCAAAACTCGTTTCGTGTTGGGATGCTTTGTCTCCTACTTCCTGGCGCTCGCTGAGCCTGCATCACGATATATTTCGTTCTGTCTGCAATTAAGAACGATTACGTATTATTGGTGATCCGGTAAGTTCTGCGGTTTTTCAAATCGAAGAGCGCTTTCTTCTTATTATTTTGCTACTGCCGATAAGGAGTGACCTTTATTGAAGTAGATATATAAATTCGGTCTTTTCTGCTTTCACTGCAAAATTCTAGTTTTTGCTGTAACGTAATTTTTGTTGCACTGCAGTACTAAGAATGGAAACCAAAAAGTTAATTTTCGTTATATTATGCTCTTTTATTTTAAGAGAGGAAACAATGCTATTCAGACTGCTCGTAAAATGTGTGCTGTATATGGACAAAGTGCTTTTTCTGATGACGCAATTGGAAGGTGGTTTGATAAATTTAAGCGCGGAAATTTCAGCCTCGGAGATGATGCCTGCTCGGGACAACCATCCTCTGTAAACGAGGACCTATTACAAGACGATATCGGTGAAAATCTACGTTACACAGTTCGGGAACAATCACACATACTAAATATTCCAAAAAGTGCAGTTCATGATCATCTGATGAAGATCGAGTATGTAAGCCGCTACGATGTATAGGTATCCCATACTTTAACAGAACAGAATATGCTTGCTCGAATTTCGATCATGTGATTCTTTGATAAAACGAAATGAAGACGTTCGTTTTTTGAAACGGCTCATTAGTGTAGATGAGAAGTGGATACTATACAATAATGCTACAAGAAAAAGATCATGGGGTAAGCCAAATGAACCTTCCCAAGTAACATCGAGAGGGGGCTGCATCCCAAAAAAGTAATGCTTTGTGTACGGTGGGACTACAAAGGAATTGTTCATTATGAATTGTTCATTATGAATCACAAAATCAGACAATAAATTCGGAAAAATAATGTTCTCAAGTGGCAGTATTAAAAGCAGAAATCGAAGCAAATTGGCCAGAACTGACCAATCGTCGAGGTGTTGTCTTCCAACATGACAATGATGGGCCCCCACATTTCGCTGAATGTCAGACAAAGATTTATTGAGTATGGCTGGAATGTTTTGTGTCACCCCCCATATTCACGAGACCTTACCCCCACAGATTTTCACCTCTTTAGGTCACTTCAAAATTCTCTGAGCGGCCTCGAGTTCAATTCTTTAGAGACTGGCAAACAACACCTCGATAACTTCTTTAGAAATAAACCTGATGACTTTTTAAAAAAAGGAATATTCCTGCTGTCAGAAAGATGGCAAAAAGTCTTAGAAAAAAATGGTGCTTATGTGATTCAATACCATTTTCTTAAGTTTTTGCACTGCTTCGTTGGTATTATCATAAAAAACCGCAGAACTTTCCGGATGCTCCAATATTATAAACAAACAGCAAAATTTCATAAAGTATGTTTTGCTGTTTATTCTTAATACAGTGATAAATAGTAATACAGTGACGTAATACAGTGTTTATGTTACTCTTTAAGTATTGAGAGATTTACAAGAATGAAACGTATAATTGTTGTGAAATATAGCGATTAAATTGTAATGTTTATGACAACAGTAGTTTTAAATCTTAGCCTGTAAAAATACGTTTTTCCCCTTCAGATGTGCATAAAAATATAATAACACATCAACTAAATCGAAATATAAAACAAGGGTTCCGTCCTGAAAAAATTCAACTATGTAGGTACATGTCACCAAAAATTCGAGATCTTGCTATTGCTGTCTGTCCAGTACGCAAAATCGCAGCCTAAAAATATTCCTTTGACGTTGACATTAAATATTTCCTAAACTATATTTTAAATCGAGATCCGATTTATATGATAAAATTACCAAATTACCAAATACTCTACAAATTACCAAATTTCTTATTTCTGTATGCTTTAGCTTCTGTCCTACGTGGCAGAGAAACTTGAGAAATGCGAAATTTGCCAAACAACAGCAGCGGCGTAGGCTGCTTTTCTTTTAATATAGAGAAATAGTATAATAATTAGCCGAATACCCGTTGAAAATCAACGGTATCGCAATAAGCGACCCCTGAATAATGTAAATTTTATAATACTTCGCATTTCACATTTATTCGACAAATCGAATATTTTTGTGGGCAGAACCCCCTAAAGAAGAAAAGATTGGGAAACTAAATTTGGGCATTTCTTCCTCTGTTTGTCTTGTGTTTTTTATCAGACGATTGGCCCATATACCAAATATCAAGCCTCGATCACATTTAAAAGGAAGCGTGCCTCATTTATTCGGAAACTCGAACATATTAGTGTGCGCACCCCTTAAAGTAGCAAATATTGGAAATCTGAAATTTCACACTTTCTTCCTTTCAAACGTTTTACCCATACACCAAATTTGAAATCTCTACCTCATCGCAAAGTATAATTTCCTATCATTTCACTTTTCGAAAGTTTTAGTGTGCGGCACCCCTTAAGTAAAAAATATTGGAAATCTGAAATTGCACACTTTCTTCCTTTCGAACGATTTACCCATACACCAAATTTGAAGTCCCTACCTTATCGCAAAGTATGCTTTCCCATCATTTCACTTTTCGAACGTTTAGGTGTGGGGCACCCACTTTTTGTAAAATTCGATTTTTCCAGGGGGTTTTACCGAACGACCGAGCCGTGTACCAAATTGCAAGTCTCTATCTATTCGGGAAGTGACTTAAAAAAAGCGTGACAGACTGACAGACAGACAGACAAACCCGTTGAAAATCAACGGTGTCACAATAAGCAACCCCTGAATAATGTAAATTTTTGAATAATTCGCGTTTCACATTTATTCGGCAAATCGAATATTTAGGTGCGCAGAACCCTTAAAGAAAATTGTCTACTTCTTCCCTGCTACCTGTACTTCAAATTAAAGTCTCTATCTCACCCCGAAGCATGCCAATTTATCATTTCCCCTTTCGAATGTTTTTCTGTGGAGCAGACCCATAAATGAACATTTCTGAAAAACTCTGTTCATCTTAAGTTTTTTATCAGATGATTGGCCCATATACCAAATATCAAGCCTCTATCACATTTAAAATGAAGAGTGTCTCATTTATTCGGAAAATCGAACATATTGTTGTACCGCACACCCTAAAGTAGCAAATATTGGAAATCTGAAATTGCACACTTTCTTCCTTTCAAACTATTTCCTCGTACACCAAATTTGAAGTCTGTATCCTATCGCGAAGTATGTTTTCCTATCATTTCACCTTTCGAACGTTTTTCTGTGTAGAACCCCCTTAAATGAACATTTTTGGAAAACCTTATTCATCTTGGGTTTGTTCTTCAAATGATGAGCCCATATACTAAATTTCAAGTCTCTATCACATTGTAAAGGAGGCGTTCTCAGTTCGTTCGACATATCGAATATTTTAGTGAGCGGCACCCCCTGCAATAGCAAATGTTGGAAAACTGAAATTGCACACTTTCTACCTTTCCAACTATTTACCCCTACACCGTATTTGAAGTCTCTATCCCATTGCGAAGCATTCTTTTTCTATCAATTCATCTTTCGAATGTTTTTGTGTGCAGTACCCACCCCCTTAATTATGCATTCTTGAAAAAATCCAATTTCATTGAGTTTACTATCGCATTATTCGCCAATATACCAAATATCAAACCACTATCAAATTTTAAAGTAGTCGTTTCTCAATTATTCGGTAAATCAAACATTTTGGGGTGCGGCACCCCCTTAAATAAAAAATATTCGAAATCTGAAATTGTACACTTTCTTCCTTTCAAACGGTTTGCCCATACACCAAATTTGAAGTCCCTATCTTATCGCAAAACATACTTTCTTATCATTTCACTCTTCGAATGTTTTGGTGTCGGGCACCCCCTATATAGAATGTTTTCGAAAAATTTGATTTTTCCAGGGGGTTTTGTCGAACGAGCGAGCCGTGTACCAAATTGCAAGTCTCTATTCGGGAAGTGCCTAAAAAATCGTGACAAACAGACAGACGGACACTTGGCTATTAGTATATATAGATAGATATTATGCTGAGTATAAATATCAATGTTTAGATTCGTTTATAGATAAGATCTCAGAGACAAAATCAACATTATATCCCATTTTTGGAATAAACGTATTTGCTATAGTAACAGTATATTTTTATCCAACTTGTATTCGTTCAAGGATGTGTCATGTTTAATAGATGCATCGATTGAAAATGCTCCTAAAATTAACTTCAGGAGACAATAGGCACTAATTTGTTATGAATATCTTAAAGGTAACAAAGTGAATTTAACGAAAACAAACTATTCCAGACATGAGCTCGATTCTATAAACAGCTGTTTTAAAATGAATAAGGATAATGAATCAGACAAAATAGATCTTTGGGTCACTTTGAAATAATAAAATGTAAATGATGTTTCTAAAGATATGTTTTATACTAAATGGAGAGAATAAAGAGTCATTGATATTGCATCCACCCATTCCAGGTCAATAGTAATTTTTGTGTCTTGCCTGGCCCTATTTTCAAAATAGTTTCTTCATAATGATCTCTCAACTTCAGATGCAGCAAAATGTTTTCCTAAATGCCAATTCAAAATCATTTTATTTCTAGTAAAACTAGTTAGGTTAATCATTTAAGTTGTCTATATTTGAATTTAGATTTTTCTATTAAACTAGGGGGCTCTGCCCCCTGCTCGCTCAGTTCGCGCAGCCTAGTTCGGGAGGCTTTGCTTCTTACTCTCTGCGCTCGCAGAGCTCGCTTCATATCTATCTTTCCTAAAAATTCTACTTTCAAAAATATATTTTCTATCCCTGCTTATTTTCCTCTGGAGGGAAAATCAGAGATGTTTCTTAGCCCAGTGAATCCAAAAACTGAATTCCGTGATCATGAGCTCGTTTCGTAAGCTATTTCATGTCAAACTAACGTTTAAATCGATAAACAATTTATATCGTCGTATTACTCTGTTATTTCTCTATAAATTTACCAAATTTCATATTTTTATATGCTATAATTTTTACAGTACGAGACAGATAAATCGCGAGATGTGCCTATACGAAAAATAAAATTATCTTCAGAAGTGCATAAAAAGTAAAATACCTCAAAAACTACATCCAAATTTTAAAAAAAGGGCCCCGTCCTGTAAAAACTCACCCATGTAGGCACGTACCAGCAAAAATTCGTGGTCTTACTATTGTTAGTCTATCCAGGACGCGAACTCGCAGTTCAAATATTTTGTCTTGGAATTTGACATTAAATATTCCTTAAACTACAATATACATATAAAACGGTTTAATTCAGCGTCTTTCCAGACGCTTTTTCTACACGTGTACCAAATTTCACATTTTTATATATAAAAGTTTTTGCGGTACGAAGTAAATGATCTCGAGAAACGAGAAATTGGTCAAACAGCCGAAGCGGCGTCAGCCACTATTTTTTTCATATAGAGAGATTACCACATATGTTTCGTGGTTTGCTACAAAAACGTGATTTAAAATTCATAGTTGTGTGCAAAATATTAATTATTAGATGTAAAATAAAAATTAATTTTGCTATCTTTATATAGTTCTACCTCAGACGTTTCAGACATTTTGGCACGAAGTGTCATTCAAATATTTCTTATTAAAACACTTTTGACGTACATGAAAAAAAAGGATATTTGAAATAAAGATTTGACAATGTAACATATTAATAATATTTAAATATCTGAAATATACTAAATACACTGTAAAATATTTCCCCAAATTTATATCTTAATTTAAACGTAAACATTCTCTGTCTTCTGAACCATATTATTCAAGAACTGTTTTAGTAAATTACTTTCATAATCCTTATGTATAAATTGCATTTCTTCCCATTAATATTGTATCACAACCCATAAAACATCATAGGTGACCTTTCGTATTGATTAACATCGTATATAAGTGCCACAAGTTTTATGGCATCGATAAATTTTACGCAGTATTCAAGACTTCCATAAAAGAAATCCTTGCTCCATACCATATGTCTTATGGGAAAGCGTGATTTAGATTCAATAGATGGATATTGATTCTCTGTCACGGATAACAATCCCTTTAATAACCAATAAGAAAAACACAGGTAGAAGGAGAGAAATATTTATAATCAATCACTTTAATTATTAAATTCGTTTCCTAAGATTTCCGACAATGGAGTATGTGGGATTTTATGTATTTCTCTTTTAATGCAGAAAATTAAAATTTTAAAATTTATTGCAAAATGACTGCAAAGTAAGACATTCTTTAATTGCACAGCAAATAATTATTAAATATTTATTTTAACTGGTTTTGAAGGAAAAAGTAGACTCTTTATTCGGGATAGAAAATTAGCAACAAAAGGTAGAAGGTGTCGAGTGACAGTAGCTTCACCGGACATAGAAAATAAATGTTCTCAAACGAAAATATAAAAATTAAATAATAAATCTAAGCGGAATGAATACGGAAAGCAGAAAGAAATATGTTGTTATATGTTGTATATATGTATGTATATGTCTTTTACTGGGAACAATAAATTGAATAAGGAATAATAAATTGTTACCAAACTTACCATATTACAAGGATAGAATATAAATTGCAGTCATTCAACAATGTCAATATTTGTTATTCTGCACGATATGACATCAGTTGTATACATGATTTTTAAATATTATGTAATGCGTGTAATACAATAGTAATAACAAATAATAGATATTATTTTCAACACTTATTGCATTTTCATTTGGAATATTTATAAAAAGTAAAATATGTTACGTCTAATCGTTTGATCTCTATATTTTTAAAGACTTTTTTGCTAACAAAACTTTTATACCATATCGACATCTCAAATGAAAGAGAGAGAAAATGAAACTTTTTCGAATTGTTTTACGTGATTGATTTTAAAGATCTCAATCCCGAAACTTTGTAATTTGGGAGAATTCTATTTCTGAGAGTGGTAAACCTTTTGTAAGATCTCAAAGTTACTTTAAGAAATTGGACGCCTCGAAAATCAGAGATATGTCCCCCAAAAGTTAGAGAAAAAGAAAACAGTAAAAATGTTCCTTTGCTTCCATTTCAAACTATGGTGAATATATTCGGATAATACCATTAAATATACTTGTATATTCACTAATGAATATACTTATTCCAAAAATAGGTTTTACAAGAATCAATAGTATAAATAAATATATAAATATTTTAAATAATGGAAATATATTTTCATACTCACGGAACCAATTTAATATATCTGATGTGGGCAGCACACATTTTTCTCTGCATGATGCAATGACTTCAAATCTTTTATAACAAACTAATGGAGTAATAAAAGATTCTGCATAATGATATCTGTGTATTTTTACAGTGTCATCGAAATTGATCATAATTCGATTAAAAAACCTACAAAAAATTTGGAAGACACTTCCATTGAAGCTAACAACATTCATGCACAGATTTCGCTCTAATCATACGCAGCCCGGAATAGCAGTTATTTGCAATGACAGCAATAAAACTTGAAATATAACATACTTTTACACCCACTCAAACTGCTACTCAAACCTTGAGGTGAGCCGAGTGGTCAGGGTTTTCGACATATCTATTGGATATGAAAATTTCTGTTTTTTCTTCAAATTCATATACAATTCATCTCGGGTTACAATTAGCCTCAAATGACAAGTTTGTTATCACAGAACTCGTCTGTAAATGCGATTGTAATTTTTTGGAAACGGCCTTTACAAACAGGTTCTGTGATCTTATTATAATGTTACTAAATATAACAACGGTTACCCAATTTGAGTAAAGTGTCATCTTATATTTATCAGATTTCCTACAAGATTTCAAAATTTGTGCTAAAATTTACAATTCAGTTTCTTAACATGAGTTAACAAAAATCAAATTAAGCATTTTCTGACAAAATACAAGTTTCAAGTACCATTAACCCGCGAGGACGCGCGCTGGGCGTTTGGCACCCCGTGAGTTACAATCTGTGAAGAAAATCATGCATCCTAACTTCTGAAACCGGCCAAACTAGTTGTCTTCAAGATCACATTCTTTTGGGGAAGGATGACAAACAAAACATTCCACGAATTGTTTGTTCCCTATGAAATCAGGGGTTGAACCAACCCGCTCGCGTTCTCACGTTAGTAGTATTTCGCTTATGTCCGCTGTGTTTATAAGTGGAAATGTCGCTATATATTAGTTGCTCTATATGTTAGTTGTTCATATGATGAAGAAATGCAGCGCTTACAAACTATGTTAAACGATGTTTCATCGGACGTGGAACCAATTAGTGAAAACGATGATGAAATTTCTGACGCAGAATATTTCGGCAATCATGATACGGATAATGAAAATGACACTGATTCTGGAAATGAGGTTGAAGTTAAAGATAAGCCTTATTTCCTTGGACGAGATAAAGAGACAAAATGATTTAAAAAACCATTTCCATGCCACGGAAGAGTCCTTGTAAAAATTATTATCGAGAAATTACCTGTAAATACCAATGACTCAAATAATGTGGTTCGCCCTTAGAATCGGGGTCAGTTTTGATAAATGAAACGATGATAGAACATTTAGTGAACTGTACAAACAGTTATATTGATAACATTCAAGAAAACTTTAGCAGAGAGAGGGAAGCAAAAGGAACATCTGTGTCAGAAATGAAAGAATTCATTGCATTGCCTTATTTGTGTGGCTTACACAAGTCATCTCACGCAAATGTAAGAGATATATGGAATAATGATGGCATAGGTATAAAGATCTTCCCAAGAACTATGTCGCATAAGATATTTATTTTCATCATGAGATGTTTCAGGTTCGATGATGTAAATTCTCGTCAAAGCAGGAGGGAAGTGGATGAAGTATCACCCATTCAGGATTTTTTTGAAATGGTCATTGAAAATTGAACTATGATGCACAACGTTGGAGAGTTAGTCACAATCGTTGAAAAGTTAGAAACCTTTGGAAGAAGATACGCATTTCGGAAATATGTACCGAATAAATCTGCGAAATACGGGATTAAAATATTTGCACTAGTTGATTCAAGAATCTTTTATACATGGAAAATGGAAATATACTTTATAGGGACCATCAGGAAAGCAAGCTGATGGACCCTATAAAGTAGATAATAGTGAAAAAGAGATTGTACTGCATCTAATAACGCCATTGTTTAATTCTGGTAGAAATTTACTACAGATAATTGGTATATTTCGCATGGATTATCGCATGGATTATCTTTTGAAAAAGAGAATAACAATTGTTGGCACAATCAGAAAAAATAAAAGGGATTTGCTCCACGAATTCAATTGCTCAAAAAAAGAGAATTGCATTCTTACACTCCTTTCGTACGTTCCTAATAAGAATAAAAGCGACATTCTTCTTTCAACGATGCACAATGATGATTAGAAACAGGCGATGCAATAAAACCAGAAATAATAAGTTTTTACAATATGACTAAAGGAGCTGTAGAATTGTGGTAGAATTGTAGAAACTGGCAAAATTCTGGTGAGTTTTCTTAGCCAAGATGGCCACGACGGACAGCACAGCTTGAGTTGCTAATAGATAGCCTATGGTTATATTTTTTCCAATTTTATATGTTTGTGGTATAAATTCCAGGATTTTATTTTTGTCTACGAAAACCCTCCTCTGGAATTTAGAAGACGGGGTTATTTTTTTTTAAATCCTGCGATTGGACATTTATCTCCTTTCTCGAAAGAAAGAATTGAACTGCCGGTGCTTCTCGTACGCATAAAATAAAAATTAAAAAATACATTTGTTCCCGAGGAAAACCCTGCCAAGAAACAAAAGAGCTCTTACTCTAGATGTGAATATTGCCCCTGAAATAAAGAGAGAAAGACCAAAATAACATGAAAAATATGTGGGAAATGTATATGGCAAGAACATCCTTTCTACACCTGCAATTCATGCACATAATTATATGTAAGTATCATTTAAATACATTTACTTTTAAATTAAATTTTTATCATTTACGTGACAAATGTTTCTCCTTATTTAATTAACAGTACCTGATATTTTTAAAACGTTTTTATTGGAAAAAACGTCATATAATTAGTTGGGAAGCAAAACACCCCACGCGAGTCCTCTCTTTTCCATAGTCAGCGCTCATCCTCCCGGGTTAAACACAAAACAGAGTGAATCTTGATAACTTAAAAAAAAAAATCTATGTAGAAAATTGTGAAAACATCAATTCATCATAACAAAAGTTTTGACATTTTTCAAATTAAAATTAAATAAATGATTAACTGTAATCATAAGATTAGTGGATCAATAATTTTATGTTTTTATCTATCAAATGCTTTGGTCAAAGATAGGCCAAAGATTGATCGCAGATTACATATACTTAGCAGCGGCTTACCGAATTTCTTAACGATTTACTTAAAATATACTTAACGATTTTCTTAACGACATCATCCAGGCTTTAGAAGTACCTGTAAAAAATAGAAACAATAAAATATAATTAAAATAACTCTGTTAAAAGCAGCATATAATGCAAAATTAATGGAATCTACAGGTTTCAAGGGCAAAAATAGTTGTTTTTATTAGATGACGAAGAATGTTTTTTTTTCTTTCTTAACCGATTGATACTATTAATAATGTATCATATGCTGCTTTTAACGATTATATAATAATTTAATTTTTAGCAGCAGTTTGAACTACACCGTAACCATTTAAAATATAAGAACGAATTTTTATGTATTTTATGTTTCATTTTGTGTATATGCTGTTTCATAGGAATCTATCTACTCCGTTTTATAAAAAAATATATATATTTAATATTCTCACATGTTTTCTGAGAATCTTGGGTAAAATATACTCTTAATTTAAATGCGTGTTTCTTGAGCAATCCAGTTACATAATTGCTCCTTACATTAAGGAATTGAAAAATTACTTGCCACCTATTGTACACAAGATTAGATTAAATTGTTCTTTTTACACCTAATTATGCGGGCTGCTAAAATATATAACACAATCAAAAACAGGCCGGCTGGGAACATTCACCTTTACAGTACGAACACATTAAAGTGTTAAGAGAATGAATGCTGGCATTAATTTCAGAATGGAAATACTGCAAGTCTTAATTATATTGAGTAGGATGAGAACTATATATAATTATTTTTCTCGTACATGTGGTTTGCGACCACATGGAAAGCAACAATCAATATGTCTTACAAACTTATATTCGATACTTATTAAAACAACAAAATGTATTATACTAATTAGATTTTTTATTTAGATAGGTACAAAGAAAATGTAATGTCGATAAGAATACCACATAATGTTTAATTGACATTCAGCAAAGTGAGTAAATATTAATCGTCATCACATATTCAAATTGTAAATACATCGGTTAAATTTTAAAGGAATTATTATCGAACATACAGTAAAGAGGGCTGGGCTTGAAAAATTTTTATATAATCACGTTCAGGAACAAACTCCTACTGTAAAACATTAATTTTAACCATATATTAAAATAATTAAGTTTTAGAGACGATATAGTCGAGCAATGCGCTTATAAGTAAAGGGAGCGCCACAGGCGAAATAATTATCGACCTCTTTTATTCATGAACTAGGACTATAAAACAATAATTTGTACCACATATCAAAATGTCAGAAAAATTCGTCAAGATTCAGAGGAATTATCGTGGAGTAATGTATATTGGCAAATGATGTGGGGCTCAGAGTCCGCTATTTCTACCAGCCCAAGGTCAGAAAATGTGATATAGTGATAAAAAAAAGCATTACAGATTCTACAGTATGAAATAACGACAATGTGGCACCAGCCTAAGACATAAAGATGTTAGTTTTTATGATGGGGCGGGAAGTTCTTTATGGCCAAGAAATTTTATTATAACCTCATTTCAGGTGAGTTTCATAGACGCATCAAGGCCGCAGAGGCTATAAAAGATTCTCTAAGGAAACTCGGCATAAGCTCCACCCACATGTCGTATACATAATAAAATAAAATGGCTGTGTATCTGTATGTCTATGTATGTATTACGAGGGTAGCTGGAAATCGGAGTTTTGGACAGAAGAGAAATTTGATACAGTGATTCTTCATGTTCCCATAGATAATGCTAGGTGATATATTTCTTAATTTGAATTAGTCTATATGTTACAACCATTTAAAGATAAAATTCCGTCGAAATTTGGGCTTAAAAGTTAAATTATTCCAACATTCCATACGATTTTCGAATGCAAAAGATACAAAATCAAGTGTTCCGACAATGATGTCCGGAACTCGTGAGTTAAGAAATTCCCGATTTTCTAGTACATGGATTTAAAAGATATATAATCAATTTTTTATATATGTGTAATGATTTCAATATTATGTGTTTTCCTATAACTGGAGTTCGTCCGTAAACTTTTGAAAATAGAATACACAATTTATTTTTAAGTTCAGTTTAAAAGTCGATTAATTGCAGAAGACGAAATCAACTTTATTTTCTTTTTTTAACCATTTTGAGACGTAAACCTCAATCGTAAAAAAATGGTTCAAAACAGCACTCGGTGGATGCCTGGGAATTCGTTTAAGTATTAATATAAATTAAAGCTGAGAACAATTATGTTTGAAAACAAATTGCATAAGCGTCGTCATTTTCAGTGTTGAAAACATAACTTCAACTTTATACATAATGATGTGTGAAGTCAGATTTTTTGTATTAATAATTAAGTAAGTATAAAAATCGATCTTCCATTGTAAATAGTAGCATCCATAATCTGATTCTCCGCTTTCTATGCTAGCTTAACATGTAATAGCAGATACCTTCAATGGCAGAAAGAATATTTATTACATGACGAAATGTATAAATTTTTAACATCTGGTGAGTTTCGCAAAATTACGGCACATAGCTATTATTTTAGTTGCGAATGCATGTATCAGCTATTTCTATCTGATGAACTGAAAAAAGTCGTAAAATCGGTCTGGGATCATGTTATCTGCAATAGAAAAGTGATCCTAACTTTTGGAAGTTCCTGACATTCGGTAGGAAAACAATAATAGTTAGACTGACAATATTCGGTAAATTTAAAAATATTTTTTAGCATAATAGCTGAATGCCCTGCTTTCTCTTTCCGATTTGTCCTTAGTTTTCAACAACCTGAAAACGGTAAAGCCTCTGGATTTGAGAAACTCGATTACAAAATTTGGAAAAATCTTTTTAACGTCAATAAAAATACTTTTCAAAAATGTTTAATATATACTTTAAAATATATTATTGCTTCTTGTGTCTCAAAAATTACCAAATTAATTTCCTTTTAAAATCTGGTAGAGATTTCTCCAATTGCTCTTGTTTTAAGTCTATCTGTGTTCTCCCTATTTTAGGCTAAATTATAGAAATATTTTTATTAATAGAGTAAGTTTGGTTGAAAACGGACGGAACGGATCACCCTCTCCAATTTGGATTTCATGAACTTCATAGATGATGAGATGCTACTTATAAACGTTTCGCCACCATTGAGAATCTTAAACCATTGTATCAAGATGCCCGTATTAATATAGACATTCGCTAAGAGTTTGATAATTTAAATTGGAGTATTCTCACCCATTCCTTTGAAAACTTAAATCTTCCTATTCCTTTTCGACTCTTTATGATTTCTTACATTGGATCTAGATCCATTACTTTTCTCTGATGGATCCTAGTATGTTCTTAAAGTTCTTATGAGTTTCTACCACCCAGATACACTGCCCGCAGATGTCACCGAGAGCCTGAATTTTTTAAATTCGGATTTGATTGTGACGAGAAGTATAGACCGATATGCTTCTTTTGTACTGGCAGCTAATGAGGAACATTACCACGAACTCTCTGATCCCAGTATATGGCCAATTGGACTCACGGTGTCTGAATTTTTGGGTCGTCCACGACAAATTGTTGGAAAAACAGTGAACTATAAGCCTGTTGAATATGATCCTGAGGATACAGCATGTGATCAAAACACTGGTAGCAGTTCAACGGAAAGTAAGTGACTGTCAGACGGTTCAAAAACAAATCACTTAAATGGATATAGCTACACATCTCTTTCTGTGCCTTGCAATCATACCAATTTAATGATGGATATAAAAAATGAGATACAATTTTATTACCAAAATGTACTTGGATTGAGAAACAAAATTAACGAGTTTTATGTTAATACATTATCATATGACTTCGATATCTTTTGCCTAACTGAAACATGGTTAAATGGTGATTTTGGTAGTTATGAAATTTTCGACGATAAATATAATGTTTTTCGGTGTGATAGAGATCCATTTGCTACTGGGTTATATCGATACGAAGGTGTACTTATTGTCATAAAAAAAGCTTTTGATTCTATTGAACTAACTGATGTATCATTTGAAAACGAGTGCCTATGGGTTCGTGTCAGTGCGTCAAATATCTGCAAATTTTATATTTGTGTCATTTACTTCGTGCCTAATACTACTGTGGATAAGTATGAAAGTTTCTTTAAAAGAACTGAAAAAAAATTCGGTACTTCAACCGATCATGTATTTATATTTGGAGATTTTAATATTTCAGCTGTAAATTTCAACCACTCCAGTACTGGTACCTTATCTGGCCACACTCAAGTGGAGTATTCCATTTCTAATTTTTTGCAGTTCCTAAATCTTGCTCAGATGAACACTGTTTGTAATAAATATGGTAAAATTCTTGATCTTATCCTGACCAACTATAAACAGATCATTATTGAACACTCTACTCTCTGTTTTGTAATAGAGGATCCTTATCCTCCTGCTCTAGAGGGATCTATCTTGATTAAAAGGGTGAGTAGATAACATCGCACTAACAAAAATATGAAATATCGCTTTAGGAATGCCAATTATCCAATGCTATATGACTACTTCTATAATACTGACTGGAACTTTTCAAATATATATGCCAATGTCAACGATGCTGTATCGAGGTTCTATGATTGTGTCTATGGGATTCTTGACTTATGTATACCTAAATATATTCCTACTAAGCGTAAATATAAATCGTGGTACTCCCCTTACACTATCCATAATATAAAGTTAAAAAAATATCGTAATAAATCTATTAGGGGTGGTGATGAAAGTGATCTTCAGGAATTTCATAGACTACGAAAATTGGTGAAGGATGGAATCAGAAATGATTTTACTAATCATGTTACTATCATGAAACTTGAACTTAATAAGAACCCTAGTGCTTTCTGGAAATTTTGTAAAGGCGAGTTACTTGGTAGTCGTGGGATCTCATCTATGAGATATAATAATACTGATTACTCTACTGTTAATGATATTACAAACTGTTTTGCTGATTTCTTTGAATCTGTTTATATCCAAAGTAGCCAACCTATTAATTTTGAACTGCTGACCAAGTATTGTGAACTCAATAACACTGACTTAATTAATGTTAAATATATTTCTGAAAATTATGTTGCTAAATTCCTAAAGAAGTTAAAATCCAGCCAATCTATGTGATGATGTTCCTTCTTTCATTATTAAGGGTTGTGCTGACTCCCTAACTTACCCCTTGCTCACCTTGTTTAATCTTTCAATTAAAACTATGTCTTTCCCCAATGTCTGGAAATATGGTCAAGTTATTCCGGTACATGAAAAGAACAATAAGCATAATATTTCCAACTACAGGCCTATTACTAGTCTGTCCCCTTTTTCCAAGGTTTTTAAAAGTGTTATGCATGAAAGGATCTTTTCCCAAATTAAGTAATGGATATCGCCGTACCAGCATGGCTTTATGCCAATGCGATCAACATTAACTAATTTAACTTGTTTTACCAGTGATATTATTGATGCCATTAAAACTAAGAACCAACTGGATGTTATTTATACTGATTTTAGTAAGACTTTTGATCACATCGATCTGGGGATTATTAAGCCGTAAACAGATTGCTACTGGATTTAGTGTTGATTTGTCATCTTGCTTGTACTCTTATATTACAGATAGACTGTATTCTGTAAAGTACGTTAGTGAAAACACTAGACTATACAGTAATTTCTCTGCTGCTCATCAGGGAAAAATCTGGACCCACTTCTTTTTTTAATTTTTATTAATGAAATACACCGGGTTTTTAAAACTGCAAAATGTCTTATGTTTGCAGACGACTTGAAACTTTATTTAAAAATCAACTCATTAACTGATTATGAACTGAAGCAGAGAGATCTAGATGTACTGAATAACAGGTCTGTTTTAAATAAGCTCCATTTAAATGTTTCAAAATGCTATATTATGAGCATGGCTAGGATCCGTAATATTCACAATTACAATTATATTTTAAATAATTTACCTCTATCTTGATGTACTCATATTATTGATTTGGGTGTTACTTTCGATGATACTTTCAACTTTCAGAGACATATCGATAATACTATTAAGAGAGCCAACCAAAAACTTGGTTTCACCTTAAGACGATCTCTTGTTTTTGCCATGTCTGATACTGTTATTTGAATTTATTATACTCTTGTTAAGCCAATTTTGGAATAATGTGCAATGATATGGATCCCTGTTTACGGTCTGCATTCTCATCGAATAGAAGTCGTGCAAAATAAGCTTTTACGTACTATGGATTATAGATTGACTGGCTATTATCTCTATGATATGCATACGAGTGATCTCTGACAAAAATATAATTTAATATCTCTTGAAAAAAGAAGAAAATGGTCCTGCCTCTTGATTTATTATAAAATCTTAAATAACACTATTGATTGCCCCACTTTACTTTCTTCCCTGGAATTTCTTATACCTGTAAATAATACTAGGAAAAAAAATGTGTTTCACAATACTACTGTTAAACACAATTACATGAAATGCTATTTTATCTATAAATTTGTTGTTCTATATAAACCTATTGTACTAATATTGATATATCTAATTTGACTCCTGCCTGTTTTTTAAAAACCTGTTTAGATGTGCTTGACATGTATACAACTTAGTATTATTGTATTTTATGTTCTGTTCTTCTTATATCAGTGTGGTTACAGTAACTGGATTTCATCTGTAGTGCCACGTAAATTGAGTAAAATAAAATAAAATAAAATAAATTCATTTTCAAAGGTTAAGTCTTAGCTCCCATCCTGTGGAACATGTACTTCAATGAAATACTAAGTATATTTTTTTACATCAAAGCATTTTTCGGATGATCTTGCAATAGTTTTCGTTGTAAGTACTAGAAAAATCATTCAAACTAATACTAATAGTATTTCAACCTCCATTTCTAACTCTCTGAAAAACTTGATTCTGGAAATTTTCATTGATACAAGCTGTTTAATTATATTTTGTGAAAACATTCTAGCCTAAAAGGGTGCCCGATTTTTAAACTACAAAATAACTCCCTTAATCTATAAAAAACATCTGGAATTCTTGGGACTTCTTATTGATACCAAGCTTTCTTGGAATCCTCGCAACTACCTACTTTCTAAATAAAAATTGCTTTAAATTTTGTTCCACTTTCAATCAAATTTCTAATTCAGATTGGTAAGTCCATAAAGTTTCCTTAAATGCTAGTATCTTTGTGGTAGAGAGAAAGGTATCACCTTTGGTACCTGGGGCAAAAAATTCACACTCATCCAAATTAACAATCTTGTTTCTTTTCAAAGAACTTTTGTTTTTAATGTCTGTCCTGGTTATCAAATTCTAATATTGCTTTATTTTCTTTAACTGGCATTCCTCCTCTACATTTTACCATTAATTCCCTCCACATAATATATATGTTCTGGTAACAGAAAACTAACTTATGTTCTTCTTCATTTTTTCTATCTCCTTTTGACGTTTACTTTTTTATTTCTTTTTCTGACATTCACCCTTCTACTCGCACTGTTGATTTGGTCAAATGATTTGACATGGCTTTCTCAGAGAATGGCATTCATACCGATGGCTCCAAAACTGACAATAAGGTGTCTTTCAATTATAAGGTATTTTTAAACATGATTCTCTGGTTCAGGTTCCCTCCTACAAACTTGGTGATAATAACACGGTCTTTCAATCTGAACTCACCGCAATTTCTTATATAATTAATTGGGCCTCTTCTGAAATATTAATATTAATTTTTACTCTGATAGCATCTCATCATTTTTTGCTATTAAATATATTAATAACAAATCAAATCACTTTAAGAATACTAAATATAATGCTATCTTTCATAAGAATACATCTTAAATACTTTTTGGATGGATTAAGGCTTATGCGAGAAACGTTGGTAATAAAACAGTTCATTTTCATGCCGAAATAATTACTTTATATAGTGTTTCTATTTCTCTTCCCTATCCATATATCTTTCTTTATAAATTCTGTAAAAATTCTATTATTGATCTTTGGCAAATTTTTATCAGAATATATATCTCCTTTATCTAATTACCCTACTCAAAGTTTCTTCTTTTTACCTGTGGTTAATACTAACTTCAAGGAAGTTAAGTTGTATTTAGATCTATATAATAACATATTAGATAGTTATAATTAGAACTATGTTGTCAAACTCATTTTGAGCATCAGTTGATACTTCCTGCTCTTGTTAGAGTTCATCAGCTGCCAATGTCTTGGCAACAAGAAAGTTTGTTTTTCCAGTAAAAGACTTGAGCAACATCAACATTTTTTCTTGCAACGAGTTAACTTTTTGAAACTTGGTGGATCGTACTGTGCTAATGTACTCTGAAATAAACTGGACTTTATGCAGTTATGCTATCACTTCCCCTTTTATCATACATACGTTTGGATTATTGAAGAGCGATAGAACCTGATTATAAAATTATATGTATAATCTGGAAGTATTTGACACACATTCTGTGGTGCTTCAGTCTTGAAACCTATTGAAACAAAAATTCTAAATTTAAATATCTATTTTTCGTGTTCCTTGTGTCTCTTTTGAGCTTGGCATAAATTATTAGTGTTACAACATCTTTCCAAACATAAATCTTCAGAAAATCTTATTGATTGAGAGAAATTAGCGCTAACTATTTTTCAAGATGATACTAATGTTTAACAAAAGCGGCACTATGTTGGAAAAATAATTGTAACTGGAATTAGACGAAAGTAGTATCAACTAACTGATTATAAACGATTATATCTTAATTCGAAAAATGTAAACACTCATTTTATTGGGCCTTAATATTAGGCAGGCTGGCATTAAAAATGTAATATTAGGGTCAGTTCTCCATGTTTTGATTGATCACTTGGCTCAGTCAAAAAGCTTTGCAGACCATCCAGATGCACCCTCCGATAATTTAGAAGCCTGAATACTTGCAAATTTATGATATAGACTACGGGAAGTAACTTATGATATAGATTACGGGACAAATTTATGATATATAGTACGGGAAGAAATTTATGATATAGACTACGGCAAATTTTTGATTAAAATGACTACTTTTGTGCCCCTTACAATTACAAACAAAGCAAACTTATTAAACAAATCGAACGTGACTCTAGGTTTTGCCACAGAAATGATTTTGTGTGGATAACAATTTTCTACATAGATCAATAGTTCCTCTGCAAAACAGTTCAAAAGCTTAGTATATCGAAATTAGAATAACTTTTTCAAAATATTCAAAATATTGACATATCAATATTACATCCACTATATTTAAAAAACTAAGGACTTAATAAGAAATCAAATTATATATGATTGTAAATCACTTAGATAGCTGCAAATTACTTCTTACTATTTACAGCTAACGTTTTTTGTTTTAGTGATATAAGCATGTTAAAAAAAATAAATTTTCGACTGTACAAGACGGTTCCTCAAATAGTATAACGTTAAGACAAGTTATTAATATAGAAACTGAATATCTTACTGCATTCTTTTGTTGCTTATTGAATATATATATCTTCTACATTTTAGAAGATATTTTAAGTGAAACTAAGTAAAGTCAAGCAAAATCACACTCGGGCAATATATTTGTAGCTTTTTTTTTGAAGAAATAGTGCAAAATGCTAAAATTTTAAAATTGTTTTGATATATTCATAATTTGTATCCTATTTTCCACAAAACAAGATGTGTTTTTGTTTTTGTCGATTAGATACAACATTTTTATCTAACAGACAAGCTATCAGCATCCAAATTGGTTGCAATTTTCGAAACGTATCGTTTTCAGCCTGAAAAGTTATTGACATCAAAAAGTTACAAAAATCATTTTTTAAGAGTTATCTGTCTTCGATAGGTTTAAATAGTTATTATATTTATTAAATGTTATTATATTTATACTGATTTTGTTTAACTGCCTAGGTTATGTTAATCACACATTTCCACAATTATTGTATTTGTATTTTTTTTTATTTCAGGTTTTCCGACTTAAATTTAATAGAAACAAGCATTTGGCTAACATATTTTATTCTTTGATTAAATGCGCATATTTTATCTTTTAATCATACAGTAATAATATTAAATAAATATTTTGAGGTACCCAGGTCTCTAATTTAATTATGTAACGGAGAAATAGATTTATCTTACATTACATAATACAAAATTCTGGATATGTATTTGCATCTCTTTTATTAAATAAAAATAACTAATGCGTTTTATTATTCATAGAATACTAAATATTTCTTTTTATCTCTTTTGCGGCAAATTAGAATCAGTGTCGAATTGTTTCCTTAAGATTATATTTTACATACGTGGAAAAGTAAACACAATCAGCTCAATAATTATAAATCACAATTACGAGGTAGAGGGAGGCAAATAATACCATAACTTCCTTTAAGTCTATTACTATAAAGTATTCTTATAATATTTCTGTTCATAGCTCGTTATTTTTGCTTTATTAAACCACTAGTGGAAGATACTGCCACTACAGATACAAATATCCTTAGACCTGTTTCGAATTTATTACGAGCACATCAGTGAGGAATAGCCGATATCAGCAGCCAGAAACATGTTATAAGCCACAGTTTTTGCGAACTTTGAGGAAACTGCCCAATTCCAACAGAAGTTTTGGAAATAAAACACGTTTCTTGCTGCCATTGTCGATATCACCAATTCCATGTTGACGAACACATAATGCGGGCACAATAAGCACTAAACCAGTTTTATTTTTCAGTTATAATTTAACTGTTCTATAAGAAGACAGGTATCAAAGAAGATTCAATCTCATAATTTAATTTTAAAATAATCTAAATTTCTTGATTTAAAATGGGAAGGACTTTTGATAAGTATACAAATGATCCATCTTGTTAAAACTGCATTTAAAACTAATCAAATAGGTAAAATCTAAAAAAAAAAATTATACTCAAATAAATTAATTAAATGCGTAATTATTGACGCCTAAAAAATATCAACCCCATTACTCTTCGACTAACCGTTATGAGATATTTCAGTTTTTTCACCTTTTTACAATGTCGCCATTAAAAATATATCCAATCGCCCAATGAAGATGAAAATTGAATTATAACTAAAAATTTAGTGTAAATACAAATAAGAATCCGTATCAGTCTGTGCACATAAACTCAATAATTATGAAAGTGTGACATATGAAAGTATGGTGTAAAAAACATATTGAACACCCCAAAATGTGGTAGTTATTATGGAAGCTGCTCACTTCACCACCATAACACCAAAAATATGTTTCGAATTTTTTAAATTTGTTCGATATAATTTATTTTTTTACAAACTTAATGTATAGGACAAATAATATGAAGACATCAAAAATTCGAATCTGAGTTTTCGACAGATAAGCACGTTTCTAACATCTCTGAATTAGAATCCAACGTTTCTAAGGTGATGTCTGTTTGTGTGTATATAAGTGTGTATGTCCGTCTGTTTGACTATGGATGCGATATCTTAAGAACTATTTGAGCATTTCGAATCCAATTTGGTACGATTATTACGATACTTGAATATTGAAACCCTATTGATTTTAAATGTATCAGAATGTTTGTAAGAGCCCCACATTCCCGAATGAATTTTGGAAAAAATCATAAAATCAAGACATTTAACAATGTTAAATAAGTAAACATGTCATACCTTATTTTATTCTAAAATGAATGGCATAAACTTTAGAAAACTGGCTTGAACTATTTTAGATTTATTGCTTGATCGCTTTACATAAAAATAAACAGTAGTAAGTATCATCCAATATATAGGACTTGGAGATAACTTGCCTCTATTTTTTTTCCGACTAATTCACCGAATTGGCGACTTTTTCATGTGGTGCCAAATTAACGAACGAACTGTCAAATTGGGGAAAAAGACGCTATGACGCTAAAGCTACGAAACTAAGGCTACATAAGAATTGATAAATACCATATTTTAATATAATTGAATATATTGTTTAGAAGATGTTAGTAATATTTCCAATTGACAAGTTATATTTACGCTAAATAAAAATTAATTGCGTACTTCAAAATAATTCTGCATGCGGCCATCCAGAAAAGCCCAAAATGTCAGTATGCCTTCCAACGTTAAATACATTATGCTGTGGATCTTGTCCATCATTATTCCCCATTGAAAGAAGTAAAGTACTTGATTTATGAAGTGAAAGTCATGTGCTCCACAAATCAGATTTTTTAAATGTTTCGGATTCACTTGTAGCCCATTTCCTCTTCATTATTACTTCATCTAATTTTGCGAAATATATTCAGATAAGCAATTTAAATAAAAGAGAATCAGATGTTGAACATATTAAGTTTCATAATTATATTATGTAATTAATGCTGGGAGCACATTATCACGTATATATATATATATATATATATATATATATATATATATATATATATATATATATATATATATATATATATATATATATATATATATATATATATATTTATATATATAAAATATTACAAATGTAATTTTAGTGTTTGAAATAAAAATATGAATAAAGGGCTCTACCGTGCTGAAAACACCGGTTCCCGTTAGATCACCGAAGTTAAGCAGCATCAGGCGCGGATAGTACTTGGACGGATGGTCACCTGGGAACACCGCGTACAGTTGGCTCATTTCAGTCGATGGTGGCCGAACGGTCAAGGCGAGCGTTTCCAGCGATTGATCGGCCGACACGTTGTGGGAAACGAAAATTTTAGGAAATATTCAAATCATCACATAAAATATATAAAAAAATTTCAGCAAAATATGTACGATAGTTTTTTAAATAAAACTTAATAATTACACCCATATAATATGAAGCGATCACGTGACCCACTTTAAAACAAAATATGGCTTCTATAATTTTTCTCACTGTTGAAATCGTGTCTTTTGAAGTTCTTTTTAATTTATATTTAGTGTTGCATCCGTCCTAAAACCGCTTTATTATTGCGTAACTTTTGTGGATCTATATTTTTCGCCAACTCTATTACAATACTTTTGAGTTTAAATGATCATCAAACTTTGATTATTTCTACAATGAAGTTCAATTTTAATGGATGCAGAATGTAAACAATGGATTGTAAGGTGAGTTCTAAAATAATTTCTGAATTTTTTTGAAGCAAAATATATTTAACTCTAGTGTCTGAAATAAAAGTGCATGAATGAAATATTCACTGCTTTTACATAGAAAGCCAGACGATTTTTATTTTGGTGATATTAATATTTCGGTGATTTGAATAAAATTCATTTTTTCGATGAAGTTTTATGTTTCCAAACATAAATTATTTTAATACCTGAATAATTCATGAAATATGTAATATATTCATTATTATTATCTTGAATTAATATAATTAATATTCAGAATATGCTTTAAATCAGAAATAAAGAAGCGCCAGTTTGCTCACGAACCGTTTTTGAGATATTAGATACTTTTTCTTTTGTACAGTGAGCGATATGTATTTCTAAATAATCAATAGATTATATTAAATGTTGTACGATTACATTAATCAGTAAATCAGTTTAAATAATCAATAGATTTTTCAAATGTTGTATTTGGCAATAAAATCAGTCTGATTTATTCTTAGCAATATACAAATCTTTAGTTTGTAGTTATTTTTCCCCAGAAATGTGATATTTGTACATCCCGAGGAAATAGTAAATGTTAGACTCATCAATATTTTAAGTTTTCGGGTAAATGCAAAATTACAATCGTTATTGGGGTATTTTGTAGTCAATTGAATATGTTTATTAAAATAAATTGCTAAAAATAAAATTATATTCCCTAAATTATTCTTCAGTCTAATTTTTAGAAGGTCGATTTAACACATTTCCAAACCAATAAGATCAGAACTAATTATCCAGTCTCCATAATTAGCATATTTTGAAATATTTTTAAATACATATTATTCATTTAATGCAGAAAAATAAGAAAAGTGCAAGTGGTGAAAGATAAAAAAGTTATCTTAATGATGTTTAATGAAGGTATTTGTACAGGTTAAACGGCTTAGAGAATTTTGAAAGAAAAACGTGCTTCTGAAAAATGAATTTTCTAATATTCAGTTACGTTAGTTATGTTTTAATTATATCATCATTTCACCAAGTCTATCTACCTTTCTACATAATATGAATATTTCAGAGGAAATATATAAGATTATTTGGCTTGCTTCATATTTTACACCTTCGCTATATTGTGATAAAATCAATATAAATGATTAACAGATTATAGCAAACATTTTTAAAATGGATATTCTAAGAATGGTTAAATGAAGAGAATATAAAATAATCAAAGATGCAAACATTTGTGTATTACTAAACTTTGGGACCTCCATTACTACCCAGGGCAAAAATTCTCTAATGTTTCTATTCATAGTTTGTATCTTGAGTTAATAAAACCTGCTAGACATACTTACATTATTGAATGTAAATACAATAAGCAAATAAAATTTACTTAAAATTCAAATATAAACATGTTGCAGATTGTACTGTAAAAATGAAACGAAAAGTTTATGTGCTCAATAATGAAAACCTCTTATAAACTAAAAATAATAAAAAATATGATGTATTTAAGACCTGACTTTCTTTACAAAATAATGCGCTTCGATTTTGTATGAATAATTATACAAATCATAGATTTCGTATTACTACATTTTTGTTATTAATTATATCTCTATAAGTCAATTGGTCTTTTGCTATTACCGAAACAGTATATCGAATTTCATGTCATTTACTTAAATATTTAATGAGCTATCATATTTCCTGTGGAAAATAAATATATTTATATTATAAAAAGAAGTGCCCATGCTAACTTTTGAACAAAAGTTTTATTTTTTTTTTATTTTTGTTAAAATAATGCTAAAAGAATATAAAATATATATCGTTTATGTCTAAATTTCATGTAAGATATAAACTAGTCTTTCTTGGAGTACATTTTATCATAATTTTATTTGTTTATATTTTTTAAATTTTCGAAAAGGAAAATATTCAGAACATTTAAGATTTTCCAATAGTCTCAGATCATCGGTAACAAATAGGCTTATATGCTTTATTAATTGAAAATATCGTAATAAACTTCATTCAGTTTTTCTGTTAAGCGCTCTATGTGGAAAAAATAAAATTCCTGATACGTCTAGAACATCTAGTGATAATTTCTAAATAGTTAGTGTCCGTTGATTTCGGATAAGGTATTTTCAAATAATTAATCAATATATCTCATCTATTACTTTTAGTCAAGCTCAAGGTCCTCCGCCCCTCGGGTCGCACCTTTATCCATATTATCTTTCTCCAATTCTACTAGATATCTGCTTGGGCCCTAGATTCTCCTTTTCCGAAGACATGGACAAGGGCACGACTTCGGTCATCGTCCTTCCCTCTAACCACCAACACTGTGAAAATTTTATCATTTAATAATTACAATTTCTATGTCTTTTTTCCTTATCGCTAGAAATTTAAAGTGTGTATGTGTGTGTATGTGTAGGTGCGGGGGGTTATCCTCTCCTAGGAATTCCTCTAAACCCTATTCTTGAGTCCTTGAGTCATTCGATAACAATTAGCTTATTTCATTTTCAACAATATTTCTACTTTAGATCAAAAACATGCAACACTTTGAGGAATACATATGCTTGAATTTTATATGTGATAGCACTCGGTTTTGTATGAAATATCATATACTAAATATATATTTTATTAACATTTTTTACATCTATTAATGTAACGTTGTGTTCAAATTTTGCAACAAAATGTTCAAAAATTGTGGATCTTCTCTTATACTGCTTACTTAATACCTTGGCTGAGCGACAGATACAGACAAATGCATTTAATAATAGTAATAACACTATTACTACTACTAATAATAATAATACACTATCTTTTGCCACGCAATAAGTACGCTTACAATCTTATAAGTGCATAACGATGTTGCAAGAAACCTCAGAAAAAAAGTTATACATAGACCTAACGACCACCAGTCAACAGCCCCCTAGCCTATCTACATATACAAAATGTATACATAGTTGCAGAACGGCTATTTTTTATTTATAAATGCTCCAAACATGTAGACACTTCAAAATCAGTGTCCGAATTTTGGCCAGATCAAAATATTTCATTTTACTTTAATGTATGCTTTATATAATTTATAGGATAATTAAGAATGTTATGAAGTATGGAAAAATCTTGTTTCAAACGGGAGTTGGAAAATGTGTAAAATGAAAATAATGTAGTAAAGTGCATACAAAATACAATTATGAATGTAGAAGTGTAGTAAATTAAGAAACTATTAGTGGAGAGAGGAGTTGCTTGATGGATGTAGAGAATCGCGAACCAAACGTGTGTCAGCTATTTACATAACATATAACCTAGATAAGGCACATAATTTAGCAAACTTCTATACACTAATCATTTATTTACGACATCTTTATACATGACTAATAAAAATTAACTTCAAATTAGTATGAAGGAGTAACTAACTTTTTTGCATATACGTAGTACATTAATATTGGTTTCCGTCCCTCTGACTTCTATTTTTAAAACAATGTACAACATTTTTATAAAAAGATTTGTCCTGATAGGCTCACAGAGGCACATTATGGAACATCAATACACTACTATATAATACTATAACGTAAAAATCCAATATTTTGTAGACATATGCTTACATTTTGTATACAAGCATCCACTTATGGACATCTATATCATACACAAAATTAATAAAGCAATAAATAGTAAGAGTTTCATTATTCGTATTCATTCAAAATCGCTGATTTATGTTTATTGCGAAGTTAAAAAAACTATAAAACGGAATATATTATGGGTAATTGATCTTCCTTATTACCTCAATTTAACAAAATTGTGCATTCCATTTTAGGAACATAATAAATTCTCTACTGAAAAAGTCCTTATATTTCCGAACATTATAGGAAAAAATAGAATATTTAATTAAAACTAATCACTCATCTTCCACAATTATAATTCTTTAAAATATTTTGAAAACAATAATTATAAATTCCAAAAATAGTTTGATGCGGACAATCGGTAATGATTAATATATTTTACATAATGAAGAAATTTTGAAAGGTTAAATGGTTTGAACCGGGTTTGCAGAATATATATGGTGAGACAGACAAGGATACATCTTTGCAGAGTGGATGTACGAAGATTTTCGATATCTACCAAGCAAAACAACAGCTCAGACTAGTAGGCACCAGTTTATGACTGTCATGATCCGGTAGGTCATGAAATAAATAAATAAAAGCATTTAAAATGCATGTGTAGTTGGGTCAGAAAATCTACCGGAAGCCCAAACTGAAACCATGCACATTGGTTAGTAAATTAGCCAATGAAGAAGTGTTGCTGCATCGTCTTGAGGACAACCAATGTAATACAGAGGGCGTAGCGAGTTATCAGGCGAAACAATGTGGCAACAAGCAGAGAAAGTTCGACAGATAGGATTACTCATGTAGATATTCAGAAATGGGGTAGCAGTCTATATTCAGTCTATAGTTGTTTTCAGACATGGTGCCATAGTCAATTATGAATGACCTTTCGACAGAGATGGACATATGCAGACAATATTAAGACAGATGGTGAAAATGTCACATACGATAGACCGGCTACAAAGGTTGTGCTTCAAAAATTATGGCAAGCAAAGACTGCAAAGTTGCGATAGCATTTGATACTTAGAGTATATTTGAGTGTTATGGCGAAAGGGCAATCAGGGTCCAACATACAATAGCCATGTCCAAAGACAATAACAGGGGTATGAGTTAATATACATGACATTTAGATCTACATAATTTTAAACAAATAGGTACCTGGTCTCAGACACCTTGTTTCTACTCCTTAAATAAATAAATAAATAAATAAATAAATATATATATATATATATATATATATATATATATATATAATTAATGCAAAATAATATTATTTGTATATGTGTAACAAATAATGTGTATTTTAAGTTTAAAATGGTGGAAGTTAATTGTGAACTATGTTATTATAATTATATTTTAGGAACTCGCACAAAGAAGAAATGGTGGGTTATAATGCGGTAACGATGCAATGTATGGCTATACGAATTTACGAGCAATAATAATTATGAAAATAACTCAATCCAAAGATATAATTATTATTTTTAAAGGAGAAAACTCCGCTGTTCACTTTCTTTCACAACACACACACACACACACACACACACACACATATATATATATATATATATATATATATATATATATATATATATATATATATATATATATATATATATATATATATATATATATATATATATAATCAATGATAACTCATTTAATGATTCATTCAATAAATGATAATTCATTTAATATATATATATATATATATATATATATATATATATATATATATATATATATATATATACGAGGCATGTTTTTTAAGTAAGTACCGTTTTGGAATTAAAAAAAGACGTGCAAAGATATCGCGTAATCCCTATATATATATATATATATATATATATATATATATATATATATATATATATATATATATATATATATATATATATATATATATATATATATATATATATATATATATATATATATATATATATATATATATATATATATATATTAGGGATTACGCGAAAAACAATAGTTCCAGAAACACCGATAGGTGGCGCTGTACAACAGAAAATATGCTGAAAAGACACAAAATACACATTTGTAACACATTTTATTTGAACGTACTAAACATTCATATCACAAGGACCTTATCGATGCAGGGAATGCTGCTCATGCTCAATATGGTCCCCTTCCTCAAGATGTAATATCTGCAGTCTGTGGGCAGCTTATTCAACTACCGATCGTAATTGGTCGATTGAGATGCTTCTCACATGCAGAGTGATACTGTCTTTCAAATATGCCAAGGTTACCAGACGTACTCGATAAACAAGACTTTTTAAGTATCCCCATAGCCAAAAATCACAAGGATTAAAACCTGGAGAACGAGATGGCCAGGTTGTCGGAAACGCACGACTAATTACTCTTCCATTAGTAAAATGTTGCCGAAGAAACTGCTGTACACAGAGTCCAATGTGTGGAGGCGCTCGAAAGGTAATTGAAAGACAAAGGTAAAGGTAATTGAATCAAGACATTGGTGCTGTTGCAGTTGGGGTACAACAAAATTTTCGAGCATGTTTTTGTACCTCCTGGCCGTCACGGTGCATGTCACAGGGCCATTGGGAGTAGCCTCTTCGAAAAAGAAAGGTCCAAGAATGAATGTGACTTTGAATCCACACCAGACTGTAACTTTCGGTGAGTGAAGTGAAATCTCTTAACGGGTATAAGGGTTTTCAGCGTCCCAAATGTGAGAGTTATGGGTGTTGACTGTTCCAATTAGATGGAAATGCGCTTCATCGCTCCATAGAATCTGCCATGGCCACGATGCATCCACTTCAACTCTAGTCAGAAATGTCAATACAAAGGTCAGTCGCTTCTCCCTGTCGATGGTCAGCAAGTGGTGATTGTGACTAATTTTGTACGGGGAAAAATGCACTATGTTTCTCAGTGCGTTACGCACTGTGCTGTAGGGAATACCCAAGTGTCGTGACACTCCACGAGAAACTCTACGGCCTATAACATTATCCATTGATTGTTCAACAATAGCGGTGGCAACATCGTCAACGACATCTGAACGAGTCGATTTGCGTCCTGGACCCGGCTGATCTCCAAGATGTCCAGTTTTCTCGAAACGAGCGATGATTCTCCTGAGAGATTGTGGAAGTAATGGTCCTTTGCGCAAATTCTGAAGTCGACGGAACTCTCGAAGTGCCTCTGCAGCATGTCCTTTGCTTTCATAAAACAGCTTCACAAGCAAAGCGCGTTCTGGCAGTGTGACAGCCGTCACTGATAAGAATGAAAATTTTCCAGTTTTATCCCCTTTTATGCCCAGAACATAGTAGCTGCAAACCAAGGGTTTATGAAAATTTTTATGCTTGCAGTGCAAAATTGCAGTTACAATGAGAGTTTAAGTTTATTCACTTTTTTATCTTCTTTTTTTTCATATCAGCTATAATAAGGTAAAATTGTCCTTATCAAAGTTACTACTATAGGACTTACCTATGATGCCGTCACTAAGGTTGGAGCATGTAAGCTCCTGGTTCTCAAGCTGTGGAGACAATCACACAAAATATCAATGCATACACTTATCTAAATTGACCAATTTTATTTTATATTTCAAGTTATAGATATCAATTTTAATCTAGATTAATAATACTATTCATAACTTCATTATTATAATATATGTAACACTGATAATATTTCATTGATACATATTTATATACATAATATAATTGACATATATTGTTAAACAGTTTCGTTTAAGCAATCGGCACTCAAAATAGTTCTCTAAGTTCAAGATATCAGAACTCGTTATTATAATAGGGACTTTTACGAACTGATTGCTCATTGTTAGATTAATCGCTAACAGTGCGCTTACCGTGCTAATTAGTGATATGCAAACACCTAAATACCTCTTCTCTTTATGCACTCCATACTTATTCGTGCAATCTCTATGCTTTATGCTACTATTGCACATCACCAATCTGCAATACGCTTTCATTTTAGCGCTCACATTCGATCTATTTTCGCAAAATCAAGAGACAAGATGTTAGCTCGTTCGAAAAATTGGAGTCGACTGAACTTTTTGGAAGACAGCTTTGGGGCGCTATTTCATTCCCCCATTGGTTTCCTACCACATCTACCATTCGTTGTTGATGCAGAAAGGGATGACCACTGTTTATGTATGAATGTGTTGTCATTGATTCTATCTGCAGCATTTAGATAGTTCATTATTTTGCTTGCCATTTGTAATTGGGGTGGGAACATTTAATACAAATATTGTATTACATGATATCCCCCTTGCAGAGAAAAATTCACAACACGGTAAAAATTGCACTGAACACATATCTGCACGTTGCGTTCACTGTGGAAATCTTGATTTGAAGCACTGCACACACATCTGTCACATGAATGCATATCACCAGCACGGAAAACACCATATTGTCACATTGGAAGTATATCACCAGCACGGAAAATACAATATTGTCACCTGGAAGGCACACTATTTATTTGAACCCATAGTTATTTTATCACTGAATACTGCTCTGTACTATAGTCATTGTTCTGTAACATCATTTTCACAGACTGGGCACTGAAATATCCCTATTGTCCGTACGTTTCTTAATACAGTTTATAGTATTGTTTGAATGCAAATTCTGCTATCATATTGGTACTTGTAGTTACATTTATATCACATTTTCACTGTTTCATATATTATATACAATTCATTACCTTACTTTCTTATATATATATATATATATATATATATATATTACAGACGTATCTTTTTCAAACAATTCTTCAGCTGTATATATTTCTTATTTGTTAATACATTTAACATGTTATTCAAATGTTTAAGCGTGTATCAATCATGGCTATTTTGAACACCATTTATCTAGCGGCATTTAAAATATCAAATATATACTATTTTCGTACGTCAACAGATAATGCATCTCACAACACGAACATTCATTCCAAAAATTTTTCCTCTCCCACTGCCTTATCGCGTGAAACAAAACCGAGAGTGGGAGGAAGAAAAAAAAATTCGCTTGACCGAAAAGAAGATTTCCTCTCTTCCCCTAACGCGTTTCCATGACAACTTCGAATTCGGTCATGCGTGGAGACCTTTGCGCTTTGAACTTCTGATGCGCGTAACATTACATAAGATTGGTAATTGTTCATTTCCTGTTCTGCCAAAATAATCGTTATCGTTTGCGATTTGGCGGTATTTATCGTCCAAAGCGCGGCCTTCGGACTGTCCGATACTGACTGCGTACGCTATACTTTCAAGCGGTAATATTACGCGTATCTTTTGAGATTTCTGGAATTCCTTATTATATAATTTGTGTATTATTATTATTATATTTATTCTGCCTATTTTTTTATTAATTCTATTTAATTTCATATATATATGCATATACTTTTTCCCTTTTAACTGACCTTAACGTAGATCTGATTGTTGACTCATTATGATTTTAATTTCATGTACTCTTAATTCATTGTATATATTTATCTTTTGTTGCAACAACGCGTGATAAATTTATTTATATGTAGTATTATGAATATACTATGCTTTATTGTTATATTATTGATTTAACTGACTTTTATGTTCCCATTTCAGCATAACTTTACATATTTATTTATTTAAATATCATTCTTTCATATTTAATTTTATCTGTTATTTCTTTTTATTTACTGTGATGTTTAATTAATGCACAAATTTCTTAATAATACTAAGGAATTTATCATTTTTCATACAATTTCATGTCTTTTCCTAATGTATGTTATTTTACAGGCCGGTATTTTTATCTAATTATAATTGCCTGCAATTATAATTTTAAATTTTGATACATTGCTTGTATGTTTACAATAGAATTTTTTGTATTATTAGCGTACTATGCAGGGGAGATTTTCTCCTGATGTTTATTTTTTTAGCCTGGATATTTATTTTGAAGGTGACAAGCTTTCGCCGTACTATGCCCAAATATGGACTTCTTACGCTGACTGTGAAGGATGGGAAACTAATCTTACTTATTCAAGCTTTATTAATTCATTTATGAGATTAACTTTTATATTGTTTTTTAGATTGCGTGTTTTCGTAAAAGGTCTGTATACACTATTTATGCAATATATATTTATTTGTTTACTAATTATTTTTGCATCAGCTGTGACTGTTTATTTTGACTTCAAAATTTTATTTATTTATTTATTTATGATTTTGCTTTTTATCTATCGGCTTTTTATGAACTATTTAATTAATAATTTGTGAGATTTTGAATATTATGTACTTGCTTTTACCATGTTCCATTCACTTTATTTTGCATTTTATTAATTTTACCGTATGTATTTTTTCAAGACCTGTATACTGAAGACAAAGTGTATACCTTTAACTCAAGCCTCTTATAACTTGACAAGATATTTTGATACCCTCTACTGTTATTAAATATATGTTTCCAAGCAAGACAAATTCCAAGTAAGTGAAATTTATTTATCTCTCTCTCTCTCTCTCTCCTACAGCACATTAGTTTTTTTTTATTTTAGAACATTGAGGGGTATTGTATGTATTAGTTACCACTTATACATTTTTTTTCGGATATTTATTGTTCTAATATGACTTATGTTTCACATAAATGTTTATTTATTACATTTATTTTTGTTTTATACTCATATTTACACAAATACATGTATTTAATTACTACATTTTAATAATTATACATTTAATACATTCATTACCGCTACTTTACATTAACATATTTTGCGTTTTCACAAATAAAATTTCATATTACTGCTGATTCAAATACGATTTTTTTAGCGTTTCCTCAAATTATATCTCCTAGGACTCACATTATTTTGATTCCTGTTAGCGGTATCATCAACTTTGTTTACATGCGATTGACTTCTGTCAGAAGTTCGTCGTGTCTGATTATTTTGTAAATACATTTTACGCGGTTCTGCTTTATATAATTTATTCGCGTGAACAACTATCCATTTTTTGGGGGGTCATATATTGGCGTGATAGCATAATTGCAATTACGTATGACCTTTTCAATGCGATAAGGTCCTACAAAATTTTTTTGTAACGCTGTGGTGGGTCGTAAATTCTTTAAATACACAATCTGCCCTTTTAATAACTTTTTTTCTCTCACTCTTTTAAAAACCCTTTCCTGCCGAATTTGCGCTTGTATTTGTTTCTGTTTCGTAAAATTTATTAATCTTTTCCGCTAATGTAAGTGCTTCACTGACCTCATTATCGTATTCGGTTTGGGTTAAAATCGGACTGTCATCTGGATTTGTTAGTTCCAGATTATTTTCTCCGGGCAATTTCAAATCTCTGGTGAGAAACAAGATAGCGGGACTGTGGTCTATATTTGCGCTAGGTGTAGCATTATGAAATAACTTTACATATGGCAATACTTTATGCCAATTGAACGTTTTATTTGACATTGCTGCCAAAGAATTTTTTATGCATAAGTGACTTCTTTCTAAAATTGCATTTGAGCTTGGTTTATAAAGTGAAGTATACTTTAGTTTTATTCCATGTTGCTCTACGAATTTTTTAAATT
This sequence comes from Amaurobius ferox, assembly GCA_951213105.1. Lineage (NCBI taxonomy): Eukaryota > Metazoa > Arthropoda > Arachnida > Araneae > Amaurobiidae > Amaurobius > Amaurobius ferox. Next base: position 5,667,758 of record OX578134.1, on the reverse strand, counting down.
CCTCGCTTTTAAATTGTCTATTGTTATCCATTAATAACCACATCGGAACACCATTAACTTCTATCCAATTAGTTAGGGCCTGTAATACGGTCGCAGTATTTATATTTTTCACGGGTACTGCCTCCAGGAATCTGGAATAATGGTCAATAAGATTAATTATGTATTCGTGTAGTCCATTACTTCTGGGTAATTTTTCTACAATATCAAATGCCACCGTGTGATTTCGTTGACTTGGCGCGTGGCACACGTTGTAATGCCATAGGTCTTATGGCCTTATTTTTATAACATAAACATGCGTCACATGATGCGCAAAAATTCTTTACATCATTGTATGCCCCTTTCCAGTAATATTTTCTATTCAGAATTTGATAGGTCTTTTCCATTCCAAAATGCGGTGTATGAGCTAACTCAATAACTGCGAATTTTAGAGTGTGAGGTATCAGAATTCTGTCCTTCTGCATAGGATTTCTGATATATCTAGCAGAATTTATCATAATCTCGTATTTACATCTCTATAGTATTTTTTTACATATTTTGGCTGTTTTGATTTTGCATTCAGTCCGTTAATAATTTTCTTTATCTCTCTATCTGTTGCTTGTTCTTCTAAAATTTTGGCTATTGTTACAGCGCTGTCATTAGCAATAACATTATTTATTAATTTAGTCTTAGTTTGTTCAGAAAAAATTTGATGTGACTTAAATTCACTGGGATTATCTTGTCCTTTAATGTAATTTATGTCAAACGGAAATTGTTGTAAATTTAATAACCATCTTGCGATTAAATCAGAATTTTGATTTTCTAAATGAATATAATGCGTTAATGCTTTAGAATCTGTAAAAATTGTAAAGGGCGTACCATATAAAATATCCTCGAAATGTATTATAGCATCATGAATTGCAAGCAATTCTAGCTTCATGCTCGGATATTTCTTTTCACTGTCGGAAAGTTTTCTGCTATAATACTCGATAGGATGAAAATTTCCATTCACTGATTGAAGCAAAATTCCCGATGCGGCTACTTTTGAACAGTCTGTTGACAAAAAAAGTTGTTTCGACATATCGGCTGCCCTGACTACCGGTTTCGATAAAATCGCGTTTTGTAATTTTATAAATGCTTCTTCGCATTTCTCCGTCCATATAAATTTTTTATCTTTCTTTGTTAACTCAATTAATGGGTTGCATAGTTCAGAAAAATTTGGTATGATCTGTCTGAAGTAATAACATAAACCTAAAAATGATTTTACTTTTTTACTGACGTTGGCACAGGGAAATTCGTTATTTTTTGTACATTATCGTCTGAAGGTGTTATGCCTTCCTTACTTCTCTTAAATCCTAAAAATTTAATATTCTCTTTACACATTTATAATTTTGAAGGGTCAATAGTTAACCCAAATTTACCTAATCTCGAAAGTACAATTTTTATTCTATCCAACATTTTCTCGAATGAATTTGCGGCAATTACAATATCATCTGAATAAAATTATATTTTCTGTTCTTTTAAGTCTCCTAAGCATTTCATCATTAGCATCGACAAATACGGCATATATTAGGTTGTGCATGCCGTCATTTGTCACGATCGTCAGCATCGAACTATATTGAGGTTTGATTTTAATTTGAAAGAACGCTGCTTTTAAATCAATGACAGTATACAATTTGTGGCCTGCGATGTTGTGCAGAATGTCGCTAATTTTACCAATATTTATTGGCAGTAATTCGGCAATCTGATTTAGGAGTCTATAATCTACAGCTAAACGGTATCTACTATCACTACTATAAATTTTGGTTTTCTTCTTAATTATTATACATCTGAAAGAATAATTACTGGTACTCTTTTCAATTATCTCTGATTCACACAATTGTTTTATTTCACTCTCGATTACAGGTTTTAACATCTTTGGCAAGGGATAAGGTTTACATTGGGTATTGGTGCAGTAAATTAAATTCATGTACTATTTCCTCCGTCATTCCCAGCGTTTTATATGATTTTGAAAATACGTCATAATTTTGTAAAGGCAGTTTAAGCAATATATGTTTTTCATTGTCTTGTAAATGATCTATCTAATTTAAAATCTTGCGGTGTTAATTCCGCTTTTCGTAAAGCTGAAATCTCAATGTTGTGTGGGTCATTTAAGCTTTCTATGTTGTTAATCTGTAAAATTTTTTTATTATTATGTTTTTCTTCACAAATTTAAAATTGCGGTGTTACAGTTCCAAAAATCATGTTTTTATTTAGTTGAATATCTTTTTCTGTTTTATTTGAAATTAGAGTAGAAATAAATTTTCTATTATTTACATAATGTAAAGAATACTCAGCATGTAAATCTTTCAATGAATTTGTAATGTTTAACATTACATCCTTATCTTCAAAGTAGTTTTCACTTAATTTTAATTTTATTGATTTTGTTTCTTGGGGAGTAATTTAATTTTATGTGCTAAGCTTGCATTTAAGCATTGAATATGCTCCACTCTTGTATGTTTATTTTCTGGTTCCTGTGATGTTTTTTGATTTTTGTTTTGAAATGGAATAGATATAGATTCTTTAACAAATTTTAATGTTAATTTATTTGTGTCAATTATGGCATGATGATTTCTGAGAAAGTCAAATCCTAAGATTATTTCATAGGGGGTGTTGTTTAATTGTCTAGTAATAAAAATGAATTTTTGAATCTTTTGTTTTCGATTTTGAAGCTGAAGCTTATACATTTTCAGAAATGTATGTTTTCTTTAGTCATAGTTTGGATTTTCACTTGTCTGGATAAATAGTTAATTTTGATTTTATTTTTGATTTTTTGAAAATTTTTATCTAACAATAAACTCACACTTGCGCCACTGTCTATGAGAGCAACTGTTTTTATATTCTTTAAATTTATGTTGATCATCGGCAGTGCGTCACTCTGTCGATACGTTGAATTTAGTAAATGTTCTTTGAAATTTTGTACATCCTTATTAATTTTGTTTGAAATTTTATGGGATCTCGAATACTTACTTGATGTATTATAACTTTCTATCTGTCCTTTATTTCGAGGTCCCTTTCTTAGTTTAAATATCTATTATTTGGATATTGACTATTATTGCTTTCATATTGTCTCCTATTATTTTGATATTGTCTCCTATTATTGCTTTGAAATTGTCTATTGTTATTTCCTGTTCGACGTCGTATTCCCCGGTTATTTGTGTAACTACCTCTTCTAAAATTGGATCTACTATATTGTACATAATTATTCTGATTTGTAGGTCTCTCTTGGTAATTGGCGGTTTCCTGACGGTTGTTTTCATTCGCCAATGCCCTTTTTAAATTATCTAGTACCTTTTGAAGCGTAAAACATTCGGCCATCCAATGGTTGTTACGACCGCAAGATACACAAAATTTCTGTGGCGGCTTTTCTGTAATATTTTCAGTTTTGATATTATTTATCTCCGCATTCTCAATTATTTTTTTTTACTTCAATAGTATTTACAATATCATTCTCTTCCTGTAATGCGGATTCGATTACCTCCGCTATTCTAACTGCTTCATTAAAGGTTTTCGGGTCATTTTTTTTTACTTCCGTTCGTAAATCCTGAGTATTTGTAAAAATTTAATAAGTTTCATTTTCTCTATAATTTTTTCTACATTTGGGTCAATTGTTTCTTCCACCTCTAAAAATATGATCGCTTGGTTTTCAATCTTCTGTGCTAGCTCTTTTATGGTCATATTTGGCAAATGTTTTAGATTGTTGAATTTGTTATGTTTTTGCATTAAGGTTTGTTTCCTTTCAAATTTGTTTTTTAACAATTCCATAAATTTTTCATACGATTTTTCTTTTTGCAGAGCAATATTTTCTGCCAGAAATTGTAGTGCTTTTCCCTTCAATCTAGATTTTACAATTATAATTTTTTCTTGTTCCGACCATGATGTTAAATCTGCTATTTCATTATATTGCATTGTAAAAAAATGCACATTGTTGTCTTTTTGCCCATCAAATGATGGCAACATTTGCATAACTGGCAACGATGAATTTTGCTGCGCTTTATTTGTCGTTGTTTGTACGCGAACCGTGTTATTTGTCAAAGCCGATTTATCTGTTACTCTGTCATTTATATATATCTCCTGCTGTATGTTATCGTTAATCGGAGGATCTTGCCTCGCTCTTTTATTTGTTTGCCTAATCTTTTTCGGCGCCATGATTTAATACATTGTTATACACTTCTTACTATATACTAAATATTTATGCTAGTACATACATATATACACAGTAATATAATACATATTTAAATTATCATTTTCATGCACATCCCTATCTTAATACTGAATTAACAACTCATTAGTAAATTCATTATTAAATTCAATATTAAATTCAAACTCATTATTAAATTCCATTTTGTCTTTTACTTATTATTACTTTTTTTAATTAAAATTATAATTCTCTCCGAGCTTGACCACATATAGTACAGTCAATAGGTATGGAAAAAGGGGCTTGCCTTGCAAAAGGTGGAGTAGAAGATTTTATTTTTTGTATTTGTATGTATTGCTGCCAACATGAAAATACCAAGTTATCCAACATGGCCGACCTCGGGAGAAATTTTGGCAGCCAAAGAACTATGAAATTTCACGACTTTTTTTTATTTTTTCGAAATATCACAGAAACGATCGACTTTTGCGATTCTTTCTCAATATAAAATTTAAAGATAATTAAATTTCCTACAATTTTCTCAATTACAACTTTTTTATAACACGAATACTAAGTGCGCTACAGATTTTTGAAAGTTAACATTTTTTTCTCAATTTGATAAAACTCAAATAAAAATCGGTTTTATTTTACTCTTAATTTCTATTTACTTCTCCTCCAAATGCGCAACACATATTTTGCTTATATTGTTGATGCGTAAAATATTGGATGCATGAAAAGGTGACGGAGGATGAGGAGGGAGAGGGGAAACGTCGCCAGTTGGGGGTGACCTTGAGGAATGGCGGTTGCTTCACAGCTGAAAGCGAGATAAGCCATATTACTCACAACCTGCACCAATAATGCCTGTCTAATGGGTATTGCTGCAAAATTTAGACAAGCCTTGTGTGTGCTCGAATGTAAGGGACCCACAGCAAAATTATGGGTTCAATATTTTCGTATGATAACACTCCTCAAATAGTTCACCGAGGCTGAGAGTATAGGCAACTGGAAACTTCCTTTTGACTCCATTGAAAAAGCACTACCATTTTTTCATGCAGCTGGCCATTTCTTATACGCCAAAAGTGCGCATCTCTACCTTCAAGACATGTTGAAACTAGAACAATTAATGGACCCAACTGAATTTCACGACTTCTCCACAAAAAGGAAATTCACCATAAGACGGTCCAATAAGTATACTGGTGTGGAATTTTATCTGACCAGACCATTGAACAGACACTTATGAGGAATATGAAAGCCTGTGGAGGAGTCACACGTGGAAGAGGATTTTCAGACGGTGTTTTAGCAAAATGGACTTTGGCAATGATATTCATGCAAAATGTTTGTGATGAAATTGAACAATTCTGTGATGTACATTATTAAACATGACAATGGTCGCTCATGGAAATTTTAAAAAGGTGACCTTCAAGAGGAAAGACAAAGTTGTAACCCTTGAATCGGTCGTCAGCAGTATTAAAGCAGGAACCCTCAAAGTAATTGCTATTGATCCGCTGACACTTTTCCAAAGATTGTGTCTTTCGAAACAGTCTGATGAAGACTTAAAAATGTTTTTTACTTATGAACTTGAACCCTACCCGATATCACTTTTCTCCGAAGAAGACATACGGAAAGGTACAAAGTCTTCATTATACATGGCTTTCACCCCAGTCGATTGCAAAGAAATTGCAGGGAAGAAACAGTTTGCTGTTATAGATGGAGGATGCCTCCTACGCAAAGTTTTTTGGCCTCAAAGTACTTCCTTTGCTAATATAACTAGGCATTATTCTTCATTTCTTAAGAGACATTCTGGATCGCGAGTTGTGGTTGTATTCGATGGGTATCCTGCACGTACTGGCACCAAAAGATCTGAGCGATTGTGTCGTATGAGGATGCACCATTCCCCTGAAGTAATCTTTGAAGCGAATGCGATCAACCAAGTCTCCCAAGAAAAATTTTTGGCAAACAATCAAAACAAGAGTCGTCTGATCGAACTTCTGAAAGCTAATTTTGAAGAGCGTGATATTGAAGTCAAGCATGCTCAAGAGGACGCTGACTTACTGATCGTCAACACTGCCATTTCGAAGGCAAAAGAAGATGAAAATGTGATCGCAGTTGGGGAGGATATCGATCTGCTAGTTCTGATGACAGGGTTAGGCCAGTCATTCAGCAACTTATTCATTCTTAAGCCTAGGAGAGGGAATGTTGGCAATGTGTTATTTTCAACTATATCATTTAAGTTCGACCCAGGCAATATCCTGTTCATCCATGCATTTAGTGGATGTGATTCCACATAAGCCATCTTTAGTCAAGGCAAAATTAAATTGTGCAAGATTGTCAACAAATCGCCTGAAGTGAAGAAAGTCATTAAAACATTCATGGATCCACTCAGCAGTCACGATGATATAGCTACAGCTGGAGAAGAAATTCTGAAAACATTATACACAGGCGACATCCATTCTGACCAATCCTTGAACACTTTGCGATTTAATCTGTTTGCAAAATCAGTCTCCAACAGAAAAATAAATCTCGCACGACTACCACCTACGTGCGATGCTGCACGCTACCATTCCTAGAGGTGTTACTACCAAGTTCAAAGCTGGTTAGGCAATAGCACCAACCCGGAGGAATGGGGTTGGGCGTGCAGCATGGAAGATCTATTGCCTGTTGACACAAAAAGAAATTCATCATCTGAGAATCTTCTGAAGAGTGATGTGTCTTGCGCTTGCAAGAAAAGGTGTAGTGGACACTACTCTTGTCGCAAGGCAGGTCTGAAATGCTCCAGCAAGTGCAAGCACTGCAGTGACATGGGGTGTGACAATGTCGTACCAATTTCATCTTTGGATGATACTGAAGAGGAAGATGACTTACTCCACCAGTTCTTGAAACCACTGCAATGCGTGGATGAACAACTTGAGGATAACAACTTCCTTCCACCTCCTACGGTTGCTGAACCCGAAGAAGAACACACATCTTAAAAACGTCTTCGAAGAAGATAAATATGTATGTTATCAGTTTTACTTACTAATTTCCTTTCTTTAATTGTTTCAAACCTGTATGAATCTTCTTGTAATTTGTATATAAATGTTAAATTTCTGCAATTTGTGTTTTTGAAGATAATTATTTGTTTTTGTACTTTAAACAAGTTTGGGCATTTGTGGAGATTATTTAAATTTAATTTGGTGCATTGGTATTATTATTCATTATGTTGATGTATTATACCTAGAAAATTAGTTGAATTACAACAAACACGTCATGAATTTTTGCTTATTTATGCTTTATTATTATTTCGCTTATTATCACTCCCATATTTATTCATTCACATTCAAATATCGCTTCTGTGTAGGTAAAACATCAGAATAAAATGTATTGTGAAGTATAATATATGTTGCAGTTGTACAATATGAACATGTGCTGTTATTGGGGTCTGATCGAGTCGTCTGCGAAATGTGAGGGGGAGAATTGTGACTGCGGGGTCAGGTGGGCAAGGGGTGTTAATGCGATTTTTTACTAAGTTGAGAAAAAATGTCAGCTTTTAAGAAGTTGTAGTGCGCTTACTATTCGTGCTATAAAATAGTTGTAATAGTAAAAATTGTAGGAAATTTAATTATCTTTAAATTTTATATTGAGAAAGAATCGCAAAAGTCGATCGTTTGAGATATTTTGAAAAAACCAAAAAAAGTCATAAAATTTCGTGGTTTTTCGGCCGCCAAAAGTTCTCCCGGGGTCGGCCATGTTGGATAACTTGGTTTTTTCATGTTGGCATCAATATATACAAATGCAAAAAAAAATCTTCTACTCCACCTTTTGCAAGGTACAATGTATCTACGGACTGGACTAATACGGCACCAATGCACGCGCCGGCATCATGTAATAAGGTAAAATTGTCCTTATCAAAATTACTACTGTAGGACTTACCTATGATGCCGTCACTAAGGGTGGAGCATGTAAGCTCCTGGTTCTCAAGCTGTATAGACAATCACACAAAATATCAATACATACACTTATCTAAATTGACCAATTTTATTTTATATTTTAAGCTATAAATATCCATTTTAATCTAGATTAATAAAACTATTCATAACTTCATTATTATAATATATCTAACACTGATAATATTTCATTGATACATATTTATATACATAATATAATTGACATATATTGTTAAACAGTTTCGTTTAAGCAATCGACACTCAAAATAGTTATCTTAATTCAAGATATCAGAACTCGTTATTATAATAGGGACTTTTACGAATTGATTGCTCATTGTTAGATTAATCGTTAACAGTGTGCTTTCCGTGCTAATTAGTGATATGTGAAACCTAAATACCTCTTCACTTTATGCACTCCATACGTAGTCGTGCAATCTCTATGCTTTATGTCACTGTTGCACATCACCTATCTGCAATACGGTTTCATTTTAGCGCTCACATTCGATCTATTTTCACAAAATCAAGAGACAAGATGTTAGCTCGTTCGAAAAATTGGAGTCGACTGAACTTTTTGGAATACAGCTTTGGGGCGCTTTTTCCTTTCCCCCATTGATTTCCTACCATATCAACTATTCGTTGTTGATGAAGAAGGGGATGACCACTGTTTATGTATAAATGTGTTGTCATTGGTTCTCTCTGCAGCATTTAGATAGCTCATTATTTTTCTTGGCATTTGTAATTGGGGAGGGAACATGTAATACAAATATTGTATTACATCAGCAAAAGAAATTAAAAAGGAAAAATTCCATATCTCATGTTTTTTTGTTTTTTTTTTGTGATTATTTTATATCTTTTCAGCATATAATCTTTTGTACAGCGCCAGCTATCGGTGTTTCTGGAACTAATTTATTTTTCACGTAATCCCTTTCCCTATGTCTTGAATAGTAGGTTCAACAATTTTGGAGCCTTTACACTGAGTAGTTCGATGTATAGAGAGCATAGAGTAGGAGTGTTTTAATTCTGACCACCCGGTATATATATATATATATATATATATATATATATATATATATATATATATATATATATATATATATATATATATATATAGCAAATAAAAGTATGAAGGAAAAAATGGGAATCAAGCCAACGGGAAAGCATAAATGGCCGAGGGGGATTGTGACCCCTCGTTCCCGGTTATAGCATGCTATTAGACCTAGGTAACACTCCCGGAACCAAATACTTTGCCGAAACTTGACCTCCGAAATGGTGTCGAGCACAAGACACTGACCGTGGAAGTGAGTACAAAACTCAAGAATCGATGAAATGTCCGAAGTACAAAACCGAAGTAAAACACATAATGAAAAAGGCCAGAGTCGTTAACAAAGGAGAGTGCAATCAATATATAGCATTATACTACCACTAGGGTGCGCTATCAGCCAGTTCCGTGTAGGTGAATCGTACAGTTACCATCATAGATGTGTACGAGTTATATCCTTAAAATAAGCGTTTTTTACATCCTTGAATACAGTATTATAATAATGTCTAAGGAAATTTGCGGGATAATGTTTCTTTGTGGCCTCTTGCTTTATTCTTCTGTCATTTTCAGTTCGATCTTCTTTGAAGGAATGGATTCTTTGATTGCGTATCAGATGATTGACTATAATATTACGTAATATATTTTTTTACTCAAATTTGAGTTCCAATCGATAACGTCATTGATGTTGGTCTTGAAAGAATTTCTCTTGTCGTATAAAATGGTATATAAACAATTGTTTTTATCGTAAAGGATACTAATATCCAGGAAATCAACTTGATTTTTATTTCCCATGTGTGTTTCTATGAGATCCAAGTTATCAGGGTAGAAACTGAAGTCAAATTCAGGCATTTGTTCGTATTGGCCCACAAGGATGTTATCCACGAAACGAAAGTACGGTATTTCATTTAATATGTGAGTGCCCTCCTCGTATTTATTCAGGTAGATGTCAGCAAGGAGTGAAGAACATCCTCCTCCCATTGGAATGCCTTTGACTTGCTGATAATAGTTGGTCCCGTTAAATAGTATATTTTCGAACAGAACTATCCTGATCATGGCTTTATATTTACTTAATATAATATATTCCTGTAATTCATAAATCTCTAATCTTAAATAATAAAAGGCAATGTCTGTGTGTGTGTCTGTGTGTCTGTGTGTCTGTCTTATACACTATACGTTTCGCGACCGCGCGTCGGAGAGCTACGAAATTTGGCAATCGGAGACCTGGGGGGGAGGGAAGGGGACACGTGAAAACCGATTTTCAAAATTTGAATTATTTTTTTTGTTATTTAATGTTTTATGCGATTTCGACCGTTTTTTGACATTTTTGCCCTTTTTTCTCCACGATGCAGACGTTGTAGAAAAAAACAAATCACACCATCGGAAAGAGCAGAGAATTTCGAGTAAAAATATATCAATTTCAACTCTCAATTTCGATGTCTAATATTTTTTAAAGATTTTAAAACAAAAGTCACTTTTGGCTCAAAAAAACGATTTTTGGTTTTTAAATTCTCGCATAGTGAAAAGTACTCATAATTTCGACTAATAATTTACATTTTTAGAAAGCTTAAATATCTGGCATTCTTACAAGTCTAATTTGGTCCAGAAATAATGAAAATTGCCTTCAGGATCGCAATTTTAAAGACGCCATGATTTTAAATTTGTCGGCTACCGGCTCAGGTCTTCAACGGCATTTTCCCCCATCCGCAGTAGTTTCTTCCCCGTCTCCATAGAGACCGCGCTTTCGGTTTTAAATGAATTACGAGCATAAGTGTTGTATACATCGGGCGAAATTATTATATTTATATGATATTTTAAATGGATATTTTAAATAATTTAAATGATTGAATTATGGTGGTTTGAATTGTGGTGATGTATTTGAAATTATTATATTTATGGATTGGTGGAACGATATGGATGATTTTTTGATTTTAAATGGATATTTTAATTTATGGATATTTTAATTTATAGATATTTTAAATGGATATTTTAATTTTATGGCTATTTTAAATGATAGAACGATGGAACGAGGATGGTGGAATTAAGAGCCTAGCATATGGTCATTATAAATTTAAATTAGCGCGCGGGAAGTTAGCGCGCGAGAATTGCACTCGGTAGGCCTGGGTTCGATTCCCGCCACTGATGCGGAGTACGATCACCTTAAACATATGGGTCGATAATTCCTTCCGAGAGGTTGGTGGCAGGGAAAGGAGGGTACGGTCTCTGTGGATGCCTCCCCCACTGGGTCCTGGTCCAAATTGGGTGAATAAAAAGAAAGTTATGGAGATTGTCGCGGAGGGCGCGGTAGCCCAGTGGTTAGCGTGCGGGAATTTCACTCGGTAGGCCCGGGTTCGATTCCCTCCACTGACAAAACTGCTGCCGTGTTCACGCGGAGTACGATCACGTTAAACATGTGGGTCCGTAAGTCCTTCCGAGAGGTTGGTGGTAGAGGAAGGAGGGTACGGACCCTGTGGATGACTTTCCCACTGGGTTCCGGTCTAAATTGGGTGAATAAAAAGAAGGTTATGGAGATTGTCGCGGAGGGCGCGGTAGCCCAGTGGTTGGCGCGCGGGAATTGCACTCGGTAGGCTCGGGTTCGATTGCCGCCACTGCCAAAACTGCTGCCATTTTCACACGGAGTACGATCACGTTAAACATGTGGATCCGTAAGTCCTTCCGAGAGGTTGTTGGTAGAGGAAGGAGGGTACGGACCCTGTGGATGCCTCCCCTACTGGGTTCCGGTCTAAATTGGGTGAATAAAAAGAAGGTTATGGAGATTGTCGCGGAGGGCGCGGTAGCCCAGTGGTTAGCGCGCGGGATTTGCACTAGGTAGGTCCGGGTTCGATTCCCGCCATTGCCAAAACTGCCGCCGTGTTCAGGCGGAGTACGATCACGTTAAACATGCGGGACCGTAAGTCCTTCCGAGAGGTTGGTGGTAGGGGAAGGAGGGTACGGTCCCTGTGGATGCCTCCCCCACTGAGTTCCTGTCTAAATTGGGTGGCACTTCCTGGCCCTCCAAACAGTTACCTTACACTTTACTGGTAGGTCGCGCCAGCAAGTGTGCCACGGTTAGAATTTGCCAAGGTCAGAATTTTCAAGGGTAGCGAACAGGCTGGTCGCCAAAGGCGGCTAGTAAAATAATAAGAAGATCATCAAGGTCAATATTATTAAAAAGATCTTTAAAATCGTAACTTCGGAAATTCATACGATCAGGGAAGAATTTGAGTTTGTCGAGTACTTCATAACTATTATTGATGATAATGGAACATTTATGCTTGATTTTTGTCATGACATGTTTCAGCAGAGCTAATAGTTTAGAATTAGCTATAGTCAGATAAGTCTTGAAACCGACAGTTACGGGACGGAATTTTATAGGGGTTTTATGAAGCTTCGGAATCAGGATGAGGTAAGGAAATTTGACTTGCTTTAAATCATAATCAATCCGTTTATATAAGGCCTTGATTTTATTTTCTATAGTACGGCCTGTAAGGTGTAATTTTGCATACATAAGTTCATCTTGATAATGATTACAAAGAACTTCCACGTAATATTTGATGCATGTAAGTGTATAATTAGAAACGACTTTGTCGGTATAAGTTATTACATAATCGTTGCAATATTTATTCAGAATGCCTTCTTTGATCTTGCTTTGATTTTTGTCAGTAATCAATACGTAAGCCATGATAATGAAAATTGAATATCCCCGTAATATTAAATTTCCATTCTTCAAATGCGTCCAATGGTACACTATATTTCACGGCCATCCTATATATAAAATCATTAAGATCCTTCTTGAAATTATTCACTACATTTGCAAATTCTTGAATACGGAATTTTGTTTCAAGTTGCAAAATAGACTTCAGGTTGGTATCTTGGATGAAATTCAAGTCCCCTGTTATGATGTGTCCTTGATGACGATCGGTAAACACGCTGTTTTCGCAATCACATTCACTGGATTTGTACTTTTCTATATTTGTACTTCTCTTTATATATATATATATATATATATATATATATATATATATATATATATATATATATATATATATATATATATATATATATATATATATATATATATATATATATGCATCTCCAGAAATCTTGAAAATTAAATATGGTTAGTTTTTGGTTTTTAAATTAACCATATTTAATTTTCTAAGTCATCATTCAAAGAAACATGTGAAATATTGAAGAGCATATTCATTTGGTTGAAGGTCCAGACCACTTGGCTGGCTCAAAGTCTTGCAGCAGTTTTATGAGTGGCCGGCTATATTCATTTGTTTAGGTTTGTCAAAGTTTTCTAATTAAGATTTGATACTACGTTACCTCGGATCAGCATAAATGTTTAGCCAAGTAATGCCAAATAATTTAATATATAGGAAAATTATTACATTTAAATTTTCTTAAATGGAAATTATTACATCTGACTCTTATTTATTATATAATATATAATGAATAAGAGCCAAATTTATTGTCATTATATTATACACATCCTAAGTACATCTGTGTGTGTGTGTGTGTGTTTGTGCTTGTGTTTGTTTGTGTGTGTGTGTGTCTCCATTAGTCCGTGGACCTCACGATACAATTGTATCGGTTTGAAATAAAATATTTGTTGCAATCATTAGAATTGATGGAGTGTGAACTCTTATTTTTTTAAACACGTATTTTGAAAGCAATTGAAATATCAGGACATTAAATAATTATGAATGCATTGTGGCATTCGACGCGTATTCGATTCTTGCATATTTGCCAACTAGTGTCTGCCCGTTGCGTTGAATTGCATGGCGGTTATGAAAACCTATACAGCGCATGCTCATGAAGTTGGAACGAAAGAACTTTTGCTGGTTGGAAAACATATTTGGCACAAAATCGCTCATTTGGTAATGTATGTTTTGACTGATACTTTGCTGTAATGTATATACTAAGAAAGATTTTGCATTTTCCATAGTACGTGATTGTGTATCATTCCGATACTCCAAATAAATATAAAAATGAACACAATAAAACAAAATTTTGAGAATCAGCTTCTGAGATTTTAATATCGACTCCACGCTGCTTATTTAAAGATTGTATAAATGCTATTTCTCAGGTTTTGATGAATTTCTTTAATTAAAAAATTATTTTACAGAACAGTGTATGTAAATGTTTGAACATAGTGCAACTTGAAATTTGTAATGTCAGCGTTTTACTTTTATAATTATATTGACTTTATATTCTTAATACGAATATATTTACTAAGAGTTCAGTGGCGCCATCTATGATATATAATTGAAAGATTCTTTCCGATTCCTGTTTAAATCAGTTTAAAATATTGATGATTTTTTTTTCTTTAGTTTAATATGTATGATAGGATAGTACACCACCGAATTAAACAGTTCTTTAGTTGTACTTGATCTATTAAATTTCTAAACTCAGAAATTAATGTTAAATGATCTAATAAAATTATACAAAATGTAAAAACACAGAAAATATTCAAAACCGACTTTTTGGGACTTTTAAATCTATTCAAAGGACTACAATATTCCATATTTTTATATATTTTAGTGCATTTAAATATTTTATGGTGTTTAGTTATGCTCTAATAGCACCATGTTTTCAGTATCAAAAACTACACATTATTTATCTGGTTTTTAAGCATTATTATCATTAGCAAGTGTCCAACACAAAAAGCATTTTATTGAAAATATATTTTGTATTTTAATTTGATCGTCGAGTTCGCTCACAGTAAGTGCAAACCATATTATTACCCTCTTTCTTATCGTTTTCTGACATTATAATTTCAATAATTATCACGAAATGAACACTCTAACAATTTAAAGATGCGATATGAAAGATTAAGTAACGTGCAATATATTGGTATAGGCAATAGGCATAAGCAACAGAGTCCCGCTCCAATGCCAACATACGGTGGTTCAATATCATAAAATATTGCCAAAGCGCTAAGTATTGGGGTTGCTAGAGAATATCTGAATCCGAAAGTCCCTTCCATAGCAATTCAACGCAACGGGCAGACACTAGTATCTGCCACGCGTGACGTACAGCGCGTCAGATGAGCATTCTTGTTCTGGCTCTAAAAGAACGTCAGTTCTTCGCTGTCGCTTACGCTGGTAAGTTGAAGTCTTTTAAGTATGTATTTTGTAATAAAGAAGTAGATGACGATTTGGCAGTCTCGTGATTAGTAATGGGAAACACTACAGTAGTGACCCGGTACTGTGTTTGTTCGTGTAAATGTTTCTCATTCAAAAATGCTTCGTAGCAGATTCAGTGATATAGACATTCGAATCTTACTTTGTTTCGACCTTTGAAAATTTCCACTTTACCAAAATACTGGTACTTCCAAGTGAAATATCTCTTATGTATAAGTTCGGACTGAAGATAGCCTATTAATTTTGGATTCTCATTTCAAACAATCAATTTGTCATGGCGTTTTCAAATGCGATTAAAATTCCGACCTACAATTTCAGTGATCCGGCATTATAGTTCAAAATGTGTGAAAGCACTTTCGAAATGGGGACACTGAAAGCTGTGACTGAAAATAAAACTAAATTTAATTACGTCATGTCACATTTGCCTATAGTCATTACAGTCTAAGCTTCTACAATCATTAAAGACATAATTATGAATCCTCTACAAGGACGACCCCTACCTTCATGTAAAAACGGAACTCATTAAACGCAGCAGTGAATCTTCCCACCAAAAATTTAGAAAACTACAATTAGGAGAAAAGCTTTGTGATCGCGAGCCTTCGGGACTACTACGCAACATGGAATCCCACGCTGAAAACTATAAAGTACCCGATGAACTAATGTTAGAACGTTTTCTTCAGCATTTACCCTCTCAAGTCCAAACTATTTTAGCAGCTATTACGACTCTGGAATTGAGAGCTACAGCAGAAATAGCGGATCGTGTAATTGAAGTGACACCGATTTCGGTTATTGCTTATTCTTTCGTTTCATCCTTAAATTCTATTGAAAATAGATTACTTGCTGAAATACAAAAATTTCAATCGAGGATAGATGATATTTCTCGTAGCAAAAGCCTCAGTCGCAACCGAAACAAGACTTTACGACAAAGAAACACATTTGGAACTAAAAATAACGAAAATTGTTTTTATCATCAAAAACTTGGTCAAAAAGCTTTAAAATATATTTTCCTTTGTAAATACCAAAAAAAAAAAAAACGAGAAGAGGCAGGTGTAAGGGCGACTAGTGCCTTGCCTTGAAATTCTCGTCGTCTTTTTGTGTGTGACAAACGCACAAACGTCGTAAAATATTTAATCGATACGGAACCAGACCTATCTATCGTTCCAGCTTCAAAATTACAAAGAAGAAGCACTTCCCATATGACTCTTTCTGTAGCTAACACTCCACCTATTCATGTGTATACATCTCAATGTATTTCCTTAGATTTTGTTCTGAGATTTAAATGGTCATTTCTAGTTGGCAATATCTACTCCATCATAGGTGCGGATATTTTATACAATTTTAACTTGATACCTAATCTTTTTACGCATAAATTGATTGATTCGGAAGCTAAAATAAGTTCCTGTTGTACATTTACTGTAAGTGACATCCATTCAATTAAAACTGTATCAGGTGATAGCATTTATCATAAATTTTTTAAAAAATTTCCGGAAATAACCAGACCACGTCGTCCTGATCAAGCAGTAAAACACTCAGTAGTTCACTACATTGAAACAATTGGACCTCCCGTAACTGCTAAAGCTAGGCGTCTTGCACGTGATCGTTTGTACATTACAAAGGAGGAATTTCAAAGTATGATTGACCTTAATCCCATGCGTCCTTCCAAAAGTAATTACTCATGCTCATTACATATGGTGCCTAAAAAAGACAGTACCGAATGGAGACCTGTAGGTGACTACCGATCACTGAATACTCAAACGGTACTGGAAAACTATGGAGTACCCAACATTTTAGATTTCACTTCAAACCTCCAAGGGAGTAAAATTTATTCACACATAGATCTTATCAAAACCTATCAGCAAAACCATATCAATCCAGAAGATGTGCACAAAACTGCAATCACAACGTCCTTCGGATTATTTAAAGGCACCCGTATGCAGTCTGGTCCGTATGCAGATTTATTGATGAGGTGACACGTAAACTTCCGTTTGTACACGCTTTTGTCGATACCTTTCTGGTAGGTCGGACGGTCTGGGTTTCAACAACAACGCTTTTGTCGATGATAATTTAAAATCTTCAAAATCGCCAGAGAAACATATTAACAACCTGAAAACTTTATTTGAACGATTAAAACAATATGGTCTGAGTGTAAAGCCATCGAAATGTAAGATTGGACTTTCATCAATTGAGTTCTTGGGATTTAGGTTTTCAGCATCTGGTATTGTGCCACTCACAGAACTTGTAGATTGTATAAGAAATTTTCCGAAACCAACAACTATCACAAATAAGACGATTTTTTAGATTGTTTAATTTATATCGAGTTTTGTGACAAAAACTGCTCACATACTAGGTCAATGAAACAAATTTTTAGAAGTTATCAAAAAAGAAGTCTAAAAATACTACACAAACCAAAGCTCAAGATTTGCTTCAAAGGATTAATTCTGCTGAAAAATCATTTTCATACGCTAAGAATGCTTTAGCTATCGCAATTCTTCTCCGTCATCCTATTCCTAACGCAAAATTAATTGTGTGGGTTGACGCTAGTGATGTATCTGTTGGAAAATATCTTATGAAACTCAACGGGAACAAATGGGAACCTATTTCATTTCTATCAGTCAAACTTTCAAAAAGTAAAAAAAAAATGGTCTACATATGCTCGTGAACTATTGGCAATATACACATCAGTCAAACGATTTAGACACATGCTAGAAGGTCGGAATTTTGTTATTTACAGTGACCCAAAATCCCTAATATACTCCTTTAAACAGAAACCATATAAATGTTGGCCTCGATAATTGCGTCATCTAGATTATATTTGTCAATGCTTGACAAACTTATGTCACACAAAAGGTACTTTCCGGCTACTGAATTTGTTCCTCATGCCCTAGAGAGAGTCGAGTGGTCTGGGTTTTCGACACAAAATGTACTGAAATAATAGTAGCAGATGTACTGTCACGTATTGAATTGGCAGAATTTCATCTTCTATTTAAAATTTTGAAAAGTTTGCCTCAGTTCAGATCCTGACTTAGAAATTCTACTCAACAATTCTTCACTCCGATTAGAAAAAAATGTTTTTTCCAATTACAAATTCTGAGTTGTTTTGCGATATGTCAACGGGACAACATCGACCTTTGGTTCCCAGGTCATATCGAAATATCAATTAAATCAACTTCACGGGCTTTCTCATTCCGATATTTCTGCGACCATTAAGTGGAATATTACCAGATATGTTTGACCCGATATGAACAGATGTATTACGAAACAATTAAGTGTTGCATTCCTTGGCAACGATCAAAAGTGCATAAACATGCCAAAACTCCGATTGGTACATTTGCTCTCCCAGACGGACGTTTCGCCCACATACATCTCGATAGAACTGACCCACTTCCACGATCTAATAGTAACATTTATTGGTAAACCATAATCGACCACTTCACGATATGGCCTGAAGTTGTACCAATTTCAGACATAAAAGCTGAAATTGAGTATAAAGCACAATTTTCTGCCTCGATTTCGCGTTTTGGAATCCCAGCAAACTTGACACCAGAACAAGGAAGACAACTGGAATCCTCTCTTTTACAACAACTTAACACAGGCACCTAAAATGTGCATTAAAAGCACATGGAAATGCAATTGGACAGACACAATTCCATGTCACACTCAGGAATTGGAACAGCTCTCAAACGGACATCCATGCCTCTTGTGCGGAATTGGTATATGGTAAGACTTACCATCTTACATGTTTTACGATTCCATATCTAAACAATCGTACGATTCAACGTCGGTGACAAATCTACGAGAAAAAATGAGGACACTCAGTCCCGTAGCAACATCAAGACATGACAAAAATTATATTTTGGTTCATCCCTTTTTGGAAAGCTGCACACATATTTTTCCTCACACAGATTGTACGAAACCACCTTTAAGTCAGTAGTACACGGGACCTCACAGAGTGATCGAATGGAATACTAAAACTATAACAATTGAACTTAAATATAAAAAGAAAACTGTATCTTTAGATCGAGTGAAACCCTCCTTCCTCCTGTGTGAAGAGGCAGAAAAATATAAACCTCTTATTACTTTTAATACATTAAATGAAAATTCGAAATCTGTCTACAAATTCCCCTTTGAATTCGATAAACATATTTTATAATTTTTTTTTACTATTATGAAAATACGAAATTTTAAAGGTTAATACGAAATTAATCAATGATACAAACTAGAATGTTTGTAAAAATGTATTTTTACTTTTGCCTATGTGTTTATATGAATGTAGGAAATTATTAAAGTGTTGATAAACATATAGTATATATCTAATCTGTATTTAATATGGACATTTTGTTTGACATCCGTTTAAAATAACGGTTTCTACGGCAATTACTATAGCGGCAATTACGATTCCCTAAATTCCTGCACTTTTATTTAACTAGAATGTATCCGTGCATCATGTAGCCAGTTAGTTCATATTCTATATTGTCTAGTACTACGTTGAGACCTAGATCTCAAGAACGCACATGCTTTTGTCGTTAGGGGTCACCCGATATACCGTCCACTTAACTGAAAAAAAAATCTGATGTGGGTAACACATGACTTTCCTTATATAATACAATGAATTTATTTTTTTCACGGTGAAATAATGGTGTATAAGATTCATAGTACTGAGTTTTTAAAGTTGAATTGCACATTTGGTGTTTTTCCTTATGAGAACATGTAAAATTATTTCGTACCCAATTAATTAATATTTCACACAACTCTAAATTAGTAAGAATCAGTATTGACAGTTTCCCCAATAAGCCATACCGTCTATATCAAAATACGAGCATTTTAATAATAAATTCATCAGTTAGGCAGCATTTCCATTACCTTGGAATACTTTTTGCAATTTTGATCATATTTTCCTAAATCTGGGGTGATTTATAGCCAAGTTAGCAGTATTTCTCTAGATTATTCTCCAAATTCGTAAAATCTATTGTTAAGAGTTACAAACAATCAGAGAGAAGAACATTTCTAATATACTAGAAGGTATATCAGTCACATATTGGAATTAAAAATTGGCAAAACATTATTTGCCATTTAGCTTCATTTTTATCAATTTGACGATATTTTTTATCAGTTTGGTGACATTTTTATCAGTTTGGTTATATTTCGTTAATTTGGCAATATTTAAAAATTTTCAAAGTTAGCGACATTACGCGAAATTTTTCGCCAAACTTTATGGACGGAGAGACGAAGAAATGGGTTATTCCCATAGTCGAATTTTATGTTCTTTCTGAAATATTGAATTTTTATCAACTAGTCGTCATTTTCTTTGATTTAATGTTATTTTTATCAATTAAACGATATTTTTTTCAATTTGGCGAAATTTTTATCAATTTGGAGACAGTTTCGTCAATTTGGCAACATTTTCAGTAACATCGTCGACAATATTTCGACAATCGTTATCGGAGAAATAGGCTATTCTTATAGCAGATACATGACTAATGGTCTCAAAATACAAACCTATTACCTAAAGTATCTGATCTCGTGAATGGAATGCCATAGATCAACGAGACTGATGTTAAGAAATGTATCGCACAATATTACATATGAAAAGTGAACATATTTCTGAACAGTTTTATAAATTTTGCGATTTTTGATAAATTTATTTAAGAAAGTGTGCAAATTCCCGAGAACGGTTCATGCTAGCGTTCAAAACTTTGTGCCAATTGTTTTCTAATAAAAAAATACATAAGGAATGATTTTTTGCGTAACTTTATAGAACGTTTTGATGTTTTGAAGATATTTTCAAAATTCCATTCGAAGATTTGGAGATGTTCTGAGTATTCAATTATGTTTAAAAAAAAACTGGCTTCCAGTATTTAGGGATTGTAATTTTTGAACCAAATTTCGTTTGAATCGATCCATTCGCTCTTGAGATATCGTCTCCATAGTCTCCATGATACACACAGATACACACACATACCCAAATATACAAACATATACACAGACACCACCTCAAAAACGTTCAATTCGTGTTCAGGGATGCTTGAAAAGTACTCTTTCGTCGAAATCTCAAATTCAAATTTTCGAGCCCAGCACAGTACTTTCCTTATACTTTATACTCGTATTTATATAAGGAAAGTAATATTCCCATAATTATAGAGCATGATACGTACTTCTAAGGATCTTACATAATATATCGTCTGGAAAGGAAATTAACATTATAGACATCTGTAAACAATATCCATTATATTGTCAAAATTAATTGTACTATTATGTTCTTTTAATGATTATACGGCCAGCCGTAGATATGTGTGTTGCCATTGCTCAAGCCTGTAATACCCTCTTTGATTTAATTAAAAAAAAACTTTTATTTTTAATTCGCATTTCCTATTGTCTTCATTACCTTCATCACGTGATTACTTACACTGATACACTCCCTCACTAATTTCCAACATTTTTTTCACTCTAAATGGTGGGGGAATTAATCTGAAAATAAAATATACTTCATTAGATAAAAGCATATGCAAGTTACATTTTATATTTGCAGTGCTTCAAAATACACAATTGACTAAAGACAGTACAATTCAACATGCAATTAACAAATATATACATACATAGTCACCATGTATAGAAGGTTGTTAGGAACGTCAGTTGACAGAAACGACGTGTGCATCAATTAAACGTGCTTTTAACGTTCCTAGAGTCTAAATACGGAACTTGCAAATTTTCGAGTCTTATAGAAATAGGCAAAATTTCAAATTACAAAATGAAAGATAGGTATTCAATTAGTACAAAATATGTTGTTGAACAGAACACTTACAGAATGTATCAGACGTAAATATTTATATGAGCAGTAGGGAAGTAAACATTTATAACACAGACGTAATGCAAAGCCTGTGATATACAGGCACAACTAGCCTGCCAAGCAGTCTACATACACATTATTCGAAATGTGCACCAATAGCGACAATGTACACCTGGATTCGAACCAAAAACGTATCTCGAACAGCATGCAGTACCTCGGAGATCACAGAATTAAAGGCCCTAACGACGCGTTGCATCACCAAGTATTTTTTAACCAAGTATCGTGTTGCACTAATAATATCTCTTTCATTTTGTAATTGGACTGTTTTGTCTATATCTGTTTTTTAGTAAGTTTTCTTAGGTTCCGTATTTCGTATTCGTCACTGGGACGCTACAAGTACATATTTTTGACTGCGCATAGTCACTTTTCTATAAAACCATTGTATGTCTATTGTATAGAAATATTTAAGCTGTATTTCTATATCGTAGGACTTTTTTACAAACCAAAGAGAAATAAATCCATATATTTTCAACTTCATGTGTTTCTATTTCATCAAATTTATTTTCTCTTCCATCGAACTGGTTACTCATCTTAGCTATGGGACTTGCTTATTCTCTTAGGACGTGACCGAATAAGATGCATTTGTATTGTATTACTGAAATGATACCCTTTTTATTTGCTTCCAAAAATATAAGCTTGACGTTCTACCTAAATAATAAATTTGTAAATATCGGTAAATACAAAATAATTCCGTAATCTATATCTAAATTTATGAAATATAGTTTCTGCTGCAAAGAATTAAAACTTTAAATTCAGGTTATCCGGAAAAGCACTCTTCCACAGCTAAATGTAGCAAAAACTGTTACATATAAAAAAAGGAAATTACATGTATGATTACTGCAAATTCATCAAGATTAAAATGCAATGTTTTTAAAAGGCAACTATTTGCAAAAGTAACATGATGCAGTGCGAGAATGAAATTGTGGGTTACATTTTGCAATGTACCGACTAAAAAGGTTACTACGTTGTGAGGTCTAAATAATCTTTCGATTATTTTCCTCTCAGTTTGCATTATAATTTATGTTTACTTAAACTAACAAGTCTAACTGGTTTGGTTGATAGACCAATTACACTGGGCTAATCAGCATTTTCTCCGTTCCTGAGGTAGAGTAAGAGTATGTTTCGGATTGTGAGAGTTTCAGTATCTTCTTCAGTAGTGGCTGTGTGAGTAATAGGTTCTTGAGTAGAGTGTTCTTGAGTAGAGTATTCTTGAGTAAAGTGTGCTTGAGTAGAGGGTTCTTTGAAATGAAAGAAGGGTTCTTAAGTAGTCGGTTCTTGAAATGAAAGAAGGATTCTTGAGTAGAAGATGGAGGATTAGAGTAGCGAGTTTAAGGAATCCCCATTCGATACAATGATGACTAGGAAGAGTCTGGTTTTCGGGTTGTGGCCGCAATACCAAGCGAAGTAACAGGATACCGTGGTAATGATATAAGCTTTGTAAATGCGTATCCATGTAAGTATTATTGCCAGCCTAGTATATGGTAGTAGCTTGTATAATTGTCATGTATTCTATGTGTGAGCAATATCAATTATTATATAAGTTATATGTAGTTTTAAACAGCAAGCTGTTGCAATTTCTGTGAAGTCCAAAATAAACTGAGTTATATGTTAAACAGTACCGTGTGTTAAACTGTGTTATTGCCGTTGGACCGAATGGTCTAAAATTTCAAGTACTCAAAGTTTGAGTTAAGTAACTTTTGACAATGGGACCCTAATAAATAAACCCTGTAAGTTCGGTTCCAGACATAACCCCGACAGCCGAAATCCCGACAAGTCGGAATCCCGACAGCCGAAATCCCGACATGCCAAAATCCCGACAGGGACGAAATCCCGACAAGGTCGAAATCCCGACAAGCCAAAATCCCGACAAAGTCGAAATCCCGACAAAGTCGAAATCCCGACAAGCCAAAATCCCGACAGCCGAAACTCACTCTTGCACAGACTAATACAACACTAAGGCGGACTTCGCAGTGACGTCACTAGGGTTAGAATTTACTAATCAGGACCCCCCCCCCACACACACACACACACGCACATGAACTGGACTCAAAAATATCGTTGTAACTCGACCATTGCACATTTCAGATTTTCTTTTTTCACAACACCAATATTACAAATCGTCGCGATTCTCATCTTTCACCATTAAATAACCACGTGCATTAATTTTATTGCTTCTTTTTGAGATGGAACAATTTCACAAATTTTAGCCATTTTTTGAAACAATTTCGCGGGCAAATATAAATCGACAAGTGAGCCCTTGCTAGTGCATTGCACCTGGGATTCTGTTAATCCGTTATCTCTGCCCAATAAAAACACTTATTAGTTGCTTCTTTTGTTTGGGTACTCTTTTCTTTTACTGGTCACTAGCAAGGTATTTAGAAAGAAGGTAGGTCAAACAGCGCAGGAGAATGCCATTGGTTCCCGCTCCGTGACGTCATATCGGGACTGAAGGGATTTTCTTCAGTAGTTTCTATGCTAACCTTAGTTTCTATGTGTTTCTTAGTGCGCATTTCAAATGATTGCAAATTTCAATTATTGTTGAACTTTTGGAAAATGGTTTTATATTATAACAGATTTATGAATAGTTTTAGCCTCTTTTTTAATGAATTATCATAAACTTGCATGATACAATAAACGCGATTTCTCTATTTGGAAATGATAGAACAATTAAAAAAAACTTAAATAGAAATTCCTTCTCCGTAATTGGAATTGATTGAACAATAATTGTAAAATAGAGAAAACGGTATTACGTTGTATTTCTTATTTTCAATGAAGTACAGGGTTTAACACTAAAATAATGTATTTAATATATAAATATCTGCTGTCACTTTTTGAATTTACAGGGTTCACATCCTATTAGAACATAATAATATCATCCCAATAGCTTAATGAAAAGCACTCTATACGGCTATCGACTCATTATAACTTTTGTTACACGGCTACTTTTAACTCTTGTCTAATATTAATTTTGTAACTAATCTGTCATACGAATCACTGGTGAAGCTTGAGTATATTTATAAATTACACCTAATATGAGAACAAAATTTTCTGGCATTCGATTTAATAGCAAGAAAATTTGTGATTAATTAGTAAAATGAATCCCATCATATATTGCATTACAATGAAAGTTTTATTACTTTCCTTATATACATAGTAAAATGTATAAGGTAAGTATTGTGATGGTGTCGAAAATTCGAATTCGAGTTTTCGACGGGAGAGCACGTTTCAAGCATCCTTGATGACGAATCGGACATTTTTGAGGAGATGTCTGTGCGTGTGTGTGTGTCAGTGAGTCTGTGGAGACGATATCTCACGAACAAATGAAGCGATTCGAATGAAATTTGGTATAAAAATTGCAATCCATGAATACTGGAAGCATATTGTTTTTAAACACAATCGAATGTTCAGATCCTCCTAAATTTTCGAGTGATATTTTGAAAAAATCATCAAAAAATCGAAACATTAAATAAAGTTACGCAAATAGACATTTATTATGTGATATTATTATTGACATATACTTTATTATTGACATATACTTTAGAACCCTAGCATGAACCGTTCTCGAGACATTGCACATTTTTCAAATAAATTTATCCCCCCCCCAAAAAAAAAATGTTAATTCTTAAGAAACATGTTTACTTTCCATATGTAATATCATGCAATAAATTGGGTGACATCATTCTCGTGGATCTAGATCGTTCCATTCCTGAGAAAAGATACTAAATGAGTAATACTTTTGTATTTGAACGCCAACAGTTATTTATCAGTTATAAGAATAACATTTATTGCATTTATGATTGGCTTTCTTTTTTAGGAATCTAGTTTTTAAAAGGTGACGTTACTACATTTTTAACATGTATAATTTTAATTTATATCTGCAATTAATTCATTAGTCCTGTTTTGGTATTTATGTTTTGTTTTGTAAAATAAAATATATTCAACTATTATTACTGTATCTTTTAGAGACAAGTTTTTAAAAGAGTTATGTGTTACACGAGCGTATACTAAAATGAAAATTGTTTTGCTGGGAAAATATTTAGATATTGCTACTGTTTATGTAGATTCTAAAGCGAACTGCAATAAATTTGTATCCGATAAATTTGTATTATTCCCGTATATCATTGATTTGTGGGCGCTTTAAAATTCTGCAGAACTAATAGAGGAATTCTTTGAGACTGAAGATCCCAGTAACTTTTAAATCAAAAAGTATGATGTGGCAGCACACAACTAGCCCTATATAATGAAATTAATTTAACTTTTTTACAGTGAAAAAATGATGTATGAGATCCACGGCACTGGTTTTTTAATACAGGATAGTACATTTGACATTTTTCCGGATCACAACTATATCGCAATATACCCAATTCACTTATATTTCACACAACTCTAAATTGGCAATTATCAATATTGATGGCATCAGCAATAAGCAATGGGCTCTATATATTTTAATATTTTAAGAATTAATCCATTAATTTGGCGTCATTTTTGCAATTTTTACGACAATGGCGATATTTCGCCAAATTTATCACCAAGTCAAAAACAGACGAAGTGAACAGCATTTCTTACATATAAAAGACTGCTGTTGAATTGTTATATGTCAAAATGCGAAACTATTACTCAAAGTATTTTCTCTCGCGAATGGAACGAACTAGATTCCCGAGAAAGATGTTAAGAAATTTATCGCATATTATTACATATGTAAATTGAACTATTTCACAATAATTTATACCTTTTCATGTTATTGATTTTTTTTGATAAATTTATTTGAAACATGTGCGATATCTTGAGAACGATTCCTGCCAGAGTTTTAAAGTTTGTCATTCGTTTTCTAAAGCAAAATTATATAGGAAATGATCCTTTGTGTAACATTATTAAAAGTTCTAATTTTTAAATGATTCTTTCAAAATTTCATTCGAAAATTTGTGGGTGTTCTAAACATACAATTGCGTTTAAAATCAATATTGCGTTTAAAATCAAAATTTTAATATTCGCTAATTTTAATATTTGCGCCAAATTTCGTTCGAAACGTTCCGTTCTTTCGGGAGATATCGCACAGACTCACGGACACACACATGCAAACATCACCTCAAAAACGTTCAATTCGAGTTCTATTCAGGAATAATTGAAACTTGCTTTTTCGTCGAAAATTCGAATTCGAATTTTCAACCCCGTCACAATATTTCCCAATGCATTATACTATGTATATAGGGAAAGTGATGACTACATCGCCGTTTTTTTTCCTACCAGAATTTCATTTTTGAAAGCTGGATTAATCATGGAATGGAAAATGCCTTGAGTATATTGTAGTACGATTAAAAGTAATTTTTCCTTTCAACTTTTAACTGGCCATTCATTTTGTAACTTTGGAGCATTAAAAACTTATTCAAGCTTACATCCACTACTTTGTTTTTCTTCGTATAGCTATAACAGTAGTACCGCATAATTCATCATTGCTCCATCAATATTATAACTGTTATAAAAACTAATTAATTACTTGAAAATAATTCCAGCTCAATTAATTTTTCAAAGATAATAATATATATTAGTGCTGTATATTCAATCAAAGCTCTTAGACTAAAGCAATACTAAAAAGAACAGAATTATTTGACAAAATAAAGCCTACAATTTCCATAGAATCCTCATATCTTCCTCTCTGCTTGTCCCGTTGTGACGTCAAAAAAGTCAAGACTCCTCCCACCCCTAAAAGCGGTTTCCGTGCGTTTGATATTTGACCACCCCTAGTGGAGGGGATAAAGGGGGTAGGTCATAACCACGCCCCAAATGCGAGAGGAGGGGAAGAGAGATCTACCCCATGCCAATCACTCAATGCCAGAATATATGACCATTGTCGTAGCAAGCAGATGGAGACAAGAGGGAGCATGAGTCCAGAGTCCAGCGCATGTGCTTGGGGGGGAGGCGGCTGATTAGTAAATTCTAACCATAGTGACGTCACTGCGATGACCGCCTTAGTGTTGTATTAGTCTGTGCAAGAGTGGGTTTCGGCAGTCGGGATTTCGACCTTGTCGGTATTTTGACATGTCGGGATTTCGGCTGTCCAGATTCTGGCTTGTCGGGATTACGATCCAGACCCCTGTATGTTAGTGCAAAGATGTTGGAGGTCTGAAAGTGCCCTAGTACGACTAGTATTGTTTCAGTGGGTTCTGGAAGATTGAGCTTCGATTTCAAATTTAGAGGATAACGATCACACACATACTAATATGGGTAAAAATAGTAATAGCAGGAGGTGGTCAGTAAGATTGTCAGTTGCTCGTCAATCTGACATTAGAGGGTGGAGATGCAGAGTCCATTTGGCGATAAGAGCTTGAAATTTCGTGCCAGTGCTCAACGGAAGTGCGTCGACTTGCCAGTTTGATTCCCGGTTGGTCAGCAAGGATCTTTACAACGTGTCTGATTCAGATCGAATCCCTTAAGCGTTCAAGGGGACCATCCTTTATATGGCTTCAAAACATTAAACGAATACCTTCAAAACCAGAGAATATTGGTGCAATTTATTTTAGACCTAATGAGTTGCCTTAAATTGTTTATTAGTAAATTCAAATATCATGTCATTTCGATGATGCCGCGCATTATATTGAAACAGATTACATTGGATGTTTCTTCAAGGTAATTTTTCATTGCCATATATTAACTCAAGAAGAAAAAGAGTCATTTTTCAGATACCATATGTATGATAATTTTGCTCACCATTTGCATTCAACAATTTCAAACCCAGGGAAATTAACACTAATAAAGATTCAGATGCAAATTTATTTTGAACCGTTTTGTTTTGGTCAATTATATATGGCGTTTAATGTCAGGAGCTAACGTTTTTAAGCTTTGAGTTCATTACACACTTGAAAGCAGTAAAATTCTCAATTTGCTTCAACTTGATTAAACGATTACTTGAGATCTAAAAGAAATTTTTTAAAACTAAATATAGATTTTGTGACTAAACTTCTTAGTAGATATTTTTCTTGCTTAGTATTTATATCTATATTTTATAGTTCAGAATATATTTTGAAGATACGTGTCCCATACTCGCTGACGCTCGCATAATCCCTGACCTCCGCCATCCATTAGATACCGCTCATTAATCCCGTATCTCAATACACTAGCCGGCAGACTTCGCCTCCAAATCACTGACGCTGACGGACACTCGCAGAATTCCGGGGCTACGCCCTCCATTGGATGCTGCTCATTTGGAAGTCTCACACGATCTCCTACTTGTCCCTTGCTCGCTGACACTCACAGAACCTCGAAGCTCCGCCCTCCATTGGCTAAACCCGTATCTCGATTCACGAGTTGGAAGGTTTCGTCTCCAAATCGCTGACGCTGACAGACGCTCATAGAATCTCAGCACCACTCCGTCCATTGACTGCCACTTATTAATTGCCACTCGCCCCAGGTGTGATGACCACGTAGGGGTTTCGCCTTATTATTAGTTGACGTTCATCAACTCCCTTAACTTCGCGAACAATGTCACCAAGCTGAGCCCCCAAATAGCTACGCTCGCCAACTAAGAATATAGCCTCTTGAGTTGGAAGACTTCGGTCTCTATTTCCTTGCGCTTGCCTAACTTGCATCACGAATCCTTTCTTGCCGCATGCTATAAAAACAATAGCTAACTATATTAGGAAGAAACGGTAAAATTTCATAACTGTAGGTTTTGCTACTTGTTCTTAATATAGTTTCATAATACGTTTTCAGTATAGAGATATTTACAACAATAATACATTTAATTGCTGTGCAATATATATATAACAATAACGTTCTGATATTCATCATGACAACAATGGTTGCAAAACGTTTTGTTTGTTTGTCGGAATAAACGATAAGTCATATGATTATCATCATTTCATGTTTTCTAAAGTACACGACCAACATTGTAGTCATGTTTAGAAATAAAGATCTATAACTTGGTCCTCGCCCATTTTGTAACGTGTCTGCCAAAAACCAATCAAAAAGAAGCTAGAAATCGTCTCGACCAATTGCATCCTTGTCCGTAGAGAAGGAAAAATTTCACTTCAAAAGTGCATAAAAAATTTAATAACTCATTAACTAAACCGAAATTTGAAAATAAGAAAGATCAATCATGCATAAACCATTGATTATGAAACACTGTCCAACTTCAATGCAATTTCATTTAAACATCTCTAAAATGCGATAAATTTCTCGGTAATATTTAAAAAATTTTCACAATACTACATTATTTTGAAAATTTAAAAGTTCCTCGAAATAAATGAACTTCATTCAAATGACGTCAATTAAATATAAATTGCCTGGCTCCTCGATAATAGTTTTAATATTATCATAATACTACAATAATTTATTATATTTGAAAACTTCATCAAAAACAACTGAAATTTATTCAAATGACGCCATCGAAATATAACACGCCTGGCTCTCTGTATAAAAGCAACATTTCATTCATAACATTTTCCCATTCATTTCATTCATCACAATACTATAATAATGTATTTTGTTTAAAAACTTAAGACCATGGAGGAACAAGTAATTAAACTCTATGCTTAAAACTTCATCGAAAAAAATCGTCCTTCTCTCTGTAAAATCAATGAATATTTTACTCATATCAGCTATGCAGACTCCATGAGCTAAATAATTTTGCCTTAAAGAAATGCAGTAATTCTTATACAACTCATTCTACATATTTTGTTGTTTACATTTAACATAAGTGAAAAATAGGCTTCGTTGTAGAAATAATCAAATTTGGATGATAATTAAACTCAAATATATTGCAATTGCGTTGTTTCAGTATGTAGATGCACAAAATTTAAGCAAAAATAAAGCGGTTTTAGGAGAGAGATACAGTACTTAATATGAATTAAAAAGAACTTTAAAAATCAAGATTTTGAGACAAGATGGATGCTATATTTCATTTTGAATTGGGTCACGATCACGTGATCGCTTCATATAAGAGGTTGAAGACCCAGACCGTCCGACTCGTCCTGGGGACTTGAGTATCTTTCATATAAGAGGTGTAATGATTATTTTAATTTTTATTTAAAAACTACTTAATATATTTTGCTGACATTTTTTATATATTTTATGGGATAATTTGAATATTACCTAAAATTTTCGAAGCAATTTGTGAATTTTAAATCCGCTTAAAAAATGTTTGAAAAATTAGGTCCCATAGGGTTCAATGTATTTTTTCAACCCAGGTTCAATCCAAAACTATTTGGGTGATATTATTCATTTATTATGCCATAGGTCCTACAGACCGTCTGAAATTAAGTCATTTTTTACGGCAGTTATCTTGCTAATGGACAGAGAGACAGCCAGCCAGAATGAACAAAGTCATAAACACTTTTCAACTTTGTTGTTAAGTGTTAAAAAGGGCGCCGTCCAAAAATTCAAATATATAGGTACATGTCAACAATTGAAGGTCCTTCTATTGTTAGTCTGTCCAGAACGCGAACTGGCAGCTCAAAATCTTTTTCTTTGATTTTAACATTAAATATTTCCTAAACTAAATTTTAACTTGAAAAACACTTTATATCAGTGTATTCCTCTAATATTTCTCTACAAATGTAAGAACGCTCAAAATTTTATATGCTATAGATTTTGCTGTACGTCACATAGAAACTTGAGAAACGCGAAATGTGTCAAACAGCGGCGGCTATTTTTTTTAATATAGAGAGATAGTCAGTATCATCAAAATAAATATATATTTTGATACTAAATTTCTTGATACATATTTTTGTCGTTTAGTATATATATCTAAATTTTGTAGTGCAGGAAATATTTCGTGTGAAAGTAATGAAAATGTAAAGCTCGGAAATATACTTTTTAAAATTTTTTTGAAAAGAAATATTCAAATATTGGAATTAATTGTACATATAAGACTGTATATTTACATTTTTATTTATTATGTTCGAATATATAAATGTTAAAAGTGTTTACGTTTTTGTAATGTTCTTTTTTTCGTTACAGAAACAAGTACGGATGTCATTCATATCAAAACACAACACATATTAGATTTTTTGAGCATGTTGTTTGAGTAAATTGAAAAAAAGAAATGCTGGTTTTAGCACTTATATGTACTAACAAATTCCTTTTAGAATGAGTATATTATACATATTACATACAGCTGTAAAAATGGCATTAGCGGGTTTGTAATGAAAGTTGTTTGCGGATTTCAATATGCAAATTAGAATTTAACATACTAAGCTATTCAACATTTGTAATTACTTTCTTTATTAAAACAAATTACTCACGGCACTGGCATACGCTTCAAAGGATTACACTTAGTTAATGCCTTTCGATCTTTCATAGTTAAACCTCCATCATCTCCAAACTCGACAATCTTCAATTTCTGAGAGTTGCCATTAAGCTCCCCGGTAATTGAAATCCTCTTTAATTTTTCTATATTTCTTTCTGAGGAATCTCACCATTTCTTGAATGGTTTGAACAGTTTATGGTTGAACATCCACCCATATTCCTTAACTTTAATATGAAACTACAGAATCCGCCGGCCGATTTGCTAAGTACCAAGATAAGGACACGGATAATGAAATGCTTGATGTGTCAGTTTCCCTTTATAGTAGTCTTAATTACTATATTTATATATATAATACTTAATAACTATGTGTGTGGAGGGGAGGGGCTTGAAAATATTTTGAAATCCCCCACCTTTTCTTGCTGTATCCCATTTTAACAAATGCTATAAGTGTGGAAATATTCATTAATCTGTGTCACTGAGGGGTTCATAGTGGATGAAAAAATCTGATGTGAGCAATACATGACTTTCCTTATACAATGCAATCTTACAGTCAAACAATAATGTATACAATCCACGGTTCTATGTTTTTACATTTCGTTGAATTGTACATTTAGCGATTCTCCGGATGACAACATGTAATACTGTTTCAAAGTACCTAATTAATTTATATTTCACACAACTCAAAATTAACAATATTAATAATGATAGCATACTCAATAAGCAATATAATCCAGATATTAAAATATTTTAATATTAATTTATGAACTAGGCATTAATTTAATTAATTTAGAATCATTTTTGCAATGTTGAAGAACTTTTATTCAATCTTGGGCAAAATTTTGCTAAGTTCGCGATACTTCGCTAGATTATTTGCCAAGTTTTCTAAATGCATCACCAAGTGTCATAAACTAAGTGAGAGAAGAGCATTTTTTATATACTAGAATGTATGCACCTTATATGACGAAAATCAGAGTTTTTGAAATATTATTTCTCATTTGGCGTCATTTTCATCATTTTTGCTACATTTTTGTCTATTTATCAACTTTAAAATGTCGCCAAGTTGGTGACGTCCCGCTAAATTGCTCACCAAGCGCTACGGACTGACGGAGAAATGGGTTATTCTCCGTCCGTCTATGTTGTCAATTTTATCAATTTATCGAATTTTTACCAATTGGGTGATATTTTAGTCAATTTGGCAATATTTGAAAAGTCACCAAGTTGGAGATATTCCGAAAATTCGTCACAAATATTATCCAAAAGGTACGGACGGGAAAATAGGATATTCTTATAGTATTTGTAGATTCGTATATTCGTTCAAAGATATTGAATTTTCGTCAATTAGTTGTCATTTTTTTTGATTTAGCGTCACTTTTATCAATTTGGCGACATTTTCGTTAATTTGGCAATTAAAAGAGTCTCTAAGTTGGCGACATGCCGCCAAATTCGTCGCCAAAATCTTGCCAAGCGTTATGAACGGAGTAATACGTTATTCTTATAGCAGATTCTTATATATTATAGATTAGATATATATTCTTATAGCAGACTATTGCCATCCAACTAAGAAAGTATTACCCAAAAAATATTTTCCCATAAATAGAACGAGCTAGATCCACGAGAAGGATGTCACTAAATTTATTGCAGGATATTACATATGAAAAGTTAACATATTTCACAATAGTTAATATTTTCTTTTTCATTTGATTTTTTAATAAATGCATTCGAAAAATGTGAAATATCTCAAGAATGGTTCATGATGGCGTTCTATAATTTATGCCAATCGTTTTATAATGAAAAATTACATAAGAAATGACTATTTGCGTAACTGTATGAAAGGTTTTGATTTTTTGAAGATTTTTCAAAATTTCACTCGAAAATGTAGTGGGATTCTGAATATTCGATTACGTTTAAAAACAATAAGCTTCCAGTATTTACGTTTTGTACCAAAGTAAATTGTGTACCAAATTTTGTTCAAATCGCTTCATTCGTTTATGGGTTTCATCTCCCCAGGCTCACTGACACACTCAAAAACGTCTGATTCGTGTTCAGGGAAGCTTGTAACGGTCTCTCCAGTCGAAAATCCGAATGAATTGGAGATTTTGACCCCGTAATAATACTTACCTTCACAATACTTTCCTTATACATTACATTATGGAAATATAAAGCTATTACATTCCTTATATTCAGTGAACGATATTGCACATTTTGTAAATATAAATTGGTTTGTGAAAGAAACGTATATTGTTTAGGGTTTTGAAATTACGTTATATTAACACTAATTTCTTTATAGAAGATTTAATGCAATTATATATATATATATATATATATATATATATATATATATATATATATATATATATATATATATATATATATATATATATATATATATATATATATATATATATATATATATATATATATATATAAAGTATTTCATTTCAAATAGAACAATTAAAACACAAAAGATTACTAAAGTACTTCCCTTCATTATTTGTATATGTACCTCAAATATATGAAAAATGTAAGAATTAAAATGTATGTAAATTAGATGTATGAAATATCCAACATAATCCTTTTAGATTTACTAGCTGCTGCTATTTACAAGTTATGTCAAAACCATTTCATTTCAGTGTCGATCCCTGGACAGAATGTGCCGGAAAGGTCAAAAATTAAAAATTTATATATTATATATATATATATATTTTTTTTTATTTTAAATATTCGACTGAAAATAACCGTAAATTAAATTGTGACATTCTAGATGCTCCATTTCCCGATTTACTCCCTCAAAACGAGTACATTATATGGCGGAACCAAGACGGACTAGCCCGAAAAATTTTGAAATCCAGAGATTAAGATATAGTACCACAAAATACAACTAAATGCTGAATTTCGTTTTCCTATCTGCTCCGATTATCGAATTATTACCCAAAATCAAGTACTTTCCTATATCGGAATCAAGATGCGCTGGTGTAATGGCGGGGTTTAAGATGAAACGAAACGTGACCTCTTAATTTAGAATTTAGCCACACCAGCACCAGCACCACTACAAAAACCATGATCGAAAAATGCCGCAAAAATAACCCACAGGTCCGCACACTCCTGTCGGGAGAAGTAAATCTCCGCGATGACCTACAGCCCAGAAGAACCTAAATACCTGAAAACATTCAAAATCAAAACCATTACCTTTAAAAAGGACGTCTTCTTCACCAAAATCAAAAGGAATTTCAATACACAAATAAATACACAGAATTTTGATGTTAAAATGAATTTTCATTTATTTAAGAAGTTAAATTCAATTTGTATATCAGATACAACAGCTGAGTCTTTCAGCTCACCACTGGACACATGCGCAGATTTTAACAGAACGCCACTGGCTTTAAAGCCTCTATACTTCCACATAATGCAATACTAAGTGGCAAACAACAGATCATACTGATATCAAGCATAGGTATGGCCACATTACGGGACGAGCACTCTGAGAGGTAAAATAAAGCATTTTGAAAATTAATCAAACAGAAATTAAATTTTAGAATAAGCATTAAATTGAAGTTACAAAACTCAACAGATGGTTTCACTCTCCGTTACGATCTCTCTCTCATGAAGTTATACATTAAAAGTCGCTTACCCCGGTCATCAAGGCGTTGTAAGTAAGGTAGTAGTTCTCACCATCAGCCACTCACCCACACGGCGATGAATCGGTGTTTCAGAATGAAAGGTCGGCATACACATTCAGGGATTTTTCCACTGGAATGGCCCAGCCTGGACGGATGGCATCATTCTTTAGAACTACTCGGGTAGCGACGATTCGATTTACCTTCCCGGTATGAGCCTCGGGAGCATTCCACAAGCCAGCTCGATGTTTTGGTAGTAATCCCGGAATGAGCATCGGGTTCGCTCTACGTGTATTTTCGACGTTACTCCATTCCCGGTATTAACCTCGGGATCGCACCAAAGATGGACGTTATAAAGGCAGCATTACTCAGCTCACGAATCCCCAGGAATCTGCCTGGAGGTCAGACTCCCGAGATTCGGAGTGAGCGTTGCTATCGTGAACTGCCTACCAAGTCGTAAGAGCAGAAGGGCAAAAGAGCATAAGAGAGCGGGAAAAGGTGTGCACGGCTTTTTATACCTTTTCAGCCAACATTTCCACGGACCTGGACGAAAGCTTCCAGTCCGTCACCACCAATAGAAAACATTCATGATCTTTCTCGCCGAGAAAGGTTCTCACGGCCAAACGCCAGTATGTCTCGACAGGATGTCTGGAGAGCCACCTGCTATAAACAAGCGTTGCAATACTTCATTATCGTCTGCAGCATAAATGTATAGAAACTATGAAATTATTTACATTGGCACTTCCATTTTCGACTGCCAAAAAGACCTTGAACTCAACAGAAGAAATAACTCTCAAAGCGCTCGTACATTTTAAATAATATGTTAGAAATGATTTTAATTTTGGTTTAAGAATAATATATGTTCCAAAAGAACACATAAAACGACAAAAGGGGGTTTTTCACGGCAGAATTAAAATCTGTAACAGAGCTGTATATAAAGAAATATAATACATAAATTTATATATTCTACATAAAAGTAATTCGATTTGAATATCGACATTACAAATACCTTGGTGCCTCCGGGGAAAAATTTCAGAGCGAAGCGAAGAAATTTTTCAAAACAACAAGTAGGTGCATGTAGGCATCAGGTCCTTGAAGTCGTACGCATCTTCAAGTAGAAATTTCAGCAAAATTTTGTGGTGCAGCTGTCACCAAAAAGTTCTTGACACGAACACCATCCCATATGGGCGCATGTCGAAGAACCAAAGCCAAAGAAACCTAAAAATGACTGCAATCCAGTCTAAAGTCCTAATATCTACAAGCCCATCACAGAAATCACAACATGTGAAAAATTAAATTGTAAATCAAATTTTAATCCCAAGGTTCACAAAAAGTAAGTAACACAACACCCCTCAAGTCGAACAGCAAAGTTAAAATTAAATTTCTCTGTAAATAAATTTTCCAAATAACAATCATCTATTCAATTTTTAAATTCTAAGTCAATTTTAGCTTTCATCAAAATTAAATTTTAATTTCCAAGAAATTTTCACTTTCCTTCAAGAATCTTAACTTTAAGTATTAAAATGTGGTCAGCAGCAAAACCTTTTTTTTAATTCCAAATTAAGTCTAAACTTTTCAAGATAACATAATCACAATTTTTTTTTTCATGACCACAGCAGCTTTTCCATTTAGTCAAGGAAGAAAACAGCAGCTAATTCCAATAAACAATGTCTAAAACAGCAGTAATATAAATACAATACAGATTTACATGAGAAATGACCATACCCAGAAATAATAACAAAAAATTTTCAAACAAACCTTGTCCAGTGGTTCACATGACTCATAATTCTTGTCAACATCAAGTGTCCATTTGACACAGCATTTTCATCATCTCTTACATAGAGGCAACATCAAGGCAATATTGGTAATCATGACACAGTATAAATTTTACCATTTTTATTGCATAAATTCAACTTACTCCAAAATATCATTTTATTAAAAATATCTTTAATCCTTTATCAAATTTTCATCAAAAATAAATTATCTTACACTAATTAAAACTTTTCCAGATGTCAGAAACAGGTGGCAAGGTGGCAGTAGTCAAACCACATATTTTATGTAAACAAGTGCCACAATTTCAAATCAGTGCTCTCTTGGCACAGAACTTCAGGTACAGAGGACTCTCAAGCCTCTACATTTAACTGCCAAAAATATCAAATACATTTCAAATACAATTTATCAATATTGCCACCGAAAAATTAAATTTGTAGATAGTTTTCTTTAATTTGGTTTGTGGCGAAAACTAATTCCAAACATGTTGCCAAACAAAAATTCAAAATATCCGTAATAAACAAGTGTCATTCCATAAAAATCAATAAAATTCTTTAAATCAATAAACCCATCTTTAAATTTAGTTGCCTTTCAATTGTAAGTCAAAATAAGTAGAAGTCAAAATCAGTATTTAAATGAGTTCAATAAAAATCTCTTTCTCAATGTTATTCAACCATTTCACCAAACTCAAAGTTTCGAAATAAAATTATCAAGTGCAAAAATTCCAATCCAATAACTAGAAGAAAATCAAATGAAATCCAAAATACATCCATTTTCGTAGTAAATCAATCAAGTTTCAAAATAAAATCTTTCAATTTCAAAGTTCAAAATTTTCTCAAATGGATTTCAAAACAAGTCAATTTTCAAAATACCTTCAAAGTAAAATACTTGTGGAATCAATTCATCAAAATTTCAACCATATTTCTGTAATTAAATCAACTTCAGAGTTCACCGACTCTTTCAAAAATTCCACAATGTAAACAATTTCCAGACTCCAAAATTCAATCAAATTTTTCAAAGTATTTCTAAATATAGCCGTAGTAATAAACAGGAGTCGCCAAAAAAAAATTTCATAAGTTCTGAAAATATTCAAGTTCGGAGTTAAATATTTATTACACAATTCAAATCAAACTGGTGTCAGCCAATCAAAGTTCCAGACATCGCCTCGCACATCCACAGAACGGGAACGGAAAAGAAAAGTGTCGACTCACTCAAACAGAGGAGGACAACTCCACTCACTCACGTTCGCACCACCGGAACCGAGGAGGAACACCATCCCAACTCAACTTGTGAGAACAGCACAGGGGAGAAAACCGAGACAGGAACAACATTTTCAAAATTATTACTCTTCAAAATTTTCAAAATTCAAATCAACTCAGGGGGATTAAAAACAGGGATCTGAAGCACAACGTAAATAAAATTCTTGTAATAAAATCATTTTCGTAATTCTCAAATTAAACAACTTCAATATTTTCAAAATTTCAAAATTCCACTTGCCAAAGCAAAGCAACCCATCCTCAAAAATATTTTTCAGGAATTCCAACCTTCAGCGTTGGACTCTGCAGGAATGTAATCGACTGCAGCCAACAAAAAATTCAAGAAGTAAAATGAGCAGGAATTCTTTCATCTGCTACCGAAGTAAACACCGGCATGGGTGCAAACGAGGATCAACTCTTGAGAAAAGCCACTAATGGGGTATCAACCATCCCATAGAATTACGCTAGTTCAACAGAACATCAACATGCATCCTAAACACACAAGCAAGGTCAAATTCAAACCCAAGGAAATTCTGCTCAGACGAGTGATCAATTCGTCTCTCCTCGAATTGTTTGTGAGACAATTTCAAACTAAACGTTGACTGCAATTCGCCAATACAATCAACTCAATCCAGTGAAAATGGGTCGTGAATCCACTATCACAACAAACTCAGCAGAAAAAACTCAGGAGAGTCAAAGACACGAAAAAAAATAAAAAACAAGGTGCTCGGATGCAACAACAGGGCAAGGAAACCGAAACATTTAAAATCAAAACAAATGGAGAATTATTTCACATCCTGAGGCAAACAAAAATTCAAATTCGACAACCTC
Organism: Amaurobius ferox; assembly: GCA_951213105.1. Classification (NCBI taxonomy): domain Eukaryota; kingdom Metazoa; phylum Arthropoda; class Arachnida; order Araneae; family Amaurobiidae; genus Amaurobius; species Amaurobius ferox. The sequence goes on along the minus strand of OX578134.1, from coordinate 5,627,942 downwards.
TCAGGGAAAAAGAAGCTCACAGTCCCCACAAATTCACTTTTTCAAAATTTCAAAAATCGAAAAAATTTCATTATCAACATTCAATAACAAATATTTCCACATAATTATTTTCAAACTCCATTTCAAAATTTTCCATAAAATATTTACCAAAAAGAATCAACCCCTTTAAAAATTTTCCTGCTCTTCCCCACATTTCATGCAATGACACCATTTTCTTTTTTTTCTAAATACTTTCGAAATCAATTTATACATATATACATATCAAAATTCTACTAGTTATTCAAAAATTTTCACCAAATGAAAAAGTTTGATGCAACCAAGAAAAATAAAATTTTTTTATCAAAATATTTCATAACTTTAAAATTTTTAAGCCAAACATTGCTTCATCAAAACAGGAGTCTGTCTTTTACAGAACTCAAAAATGTGTGCTTTTTCTAGCCACACAATTTCAATAACAATTTATTCAAAATAATTTTCATATTTATACACAATCAGTATTCAGGTGTTCAAGAACTCGTATATAATTTCATTCTACTCTTTTTATCTCTATGTTCTCAAAATTAAGGTGCATTTTCAAATCATTTTAAACTCGAGTATTCAAGTAATTATAATTAAATTTCAAACATTTACAGTTAAACTTTTCAATTTCGAAAAATTTTCGAAAACGGCCTCTGCCTCCGGCCAAAATTTCATTTCAATTTAAACAATTCGACACACCGGAGTTTCGAAATCTGCAAACCCAAATTTGGGAAAAAAATGCTCAGAAGAGCTCGTCGAAATCAGAATTACAGCAGGAATCGCCTCCCACACATTAAACACAGAACCAAAAATCATAACCGAAAACAAAGTGTTCTCAAGAAAATCAAATCTAAAGTGTTCTTAAAACAGATGTTATAATTAAAATTCCATTTCAATTAAGTTTCAATTCCTAAATTCAATACACCTATAAAATTCTTAAATAATAATACCAATCTAAAATTCTTAATATTTATATAATCAAATTTCAATTTTTAAATTTTCAACGTATCTTTACTAGATACCAACATTATCAAAAACGAAACTTTTTGTCAGTTCACCTTTTTCAATAAAAACACCTTTTACATATTCATCACATATTGAAATCAAAAATTCAATCTTATATGTGCAACTTTGCACTAATATCTTTCAAATTTCCGTCAATGTGCTATTTCGCGCAATTCCAATACATTTCATGTTGACAAGATAAGACGCAATTCCAGTGAAAACATTTCATTCTACTCTATTTTCAAATTGTAACAAAATAACAATACTTCTTAAATTTCAATACATTATTATTTTCAAATATCAACACATTAGACAATTTTCTTTACATATACACGTAAATACGAGTGCTCTCCCGAAATCGAAACTGATTTTTAAAAAAAAATTCCATACCACTCTGTGTCCAGCGCAAAAAAAATTCTTTTAAATTTAAATTTCGAAAAACTCTAAACAAGAACATTTCATCAACAACTTTAAAAATTTAGAACAGGGCAGGTACTCAGGAGGAAAGGTCACGGCGCCAATTTGTAATGGCGGGGTTTAAGATGAAACGAAACGTGACCTCTTAATTTAGAATTTAGCCACACCAGCACCAGCACCACTACAAAAACCATGATCGAAAAATGCCGCAAAAATAACCCACAGGTCCACACACTCCTGTCGGGAGAAGTAAATCTCCGCGATGACCTACAGCCCAGAAGAACCTAAATACCTGAAAACATTCAAAATCAAAACCTTACCTTTAAAAAGGACGTCTTCTTCACCAAAATCAAAAGGAATTTCAATACACAAATAAATACACATAATTTTGAAGTTAAAATGAATTTTCATTTATTTAAGAAGTTAAATTCAATTTGTATATCAGATACAACAGCTGAGTCTTTCAGCTCACCACTGGACACATGCGCAGATTTTAACAGAACGCCACTGGCTTTAAAGCCTCTATACTTCCACATAATGCAATACTAAGTGGCAAACAACAGATCATACTGATATCAAACATAGGTATGGCCACATTACGGGACGAGCACTCTGAGAGGTAAAATAAAGCATTTTGAAAATTAATCAAACAGAAATTAAATTTTAGAATAAGCATTAAATTGAAGTTACAAAACTCAACAGATGGTTTCACTCTCCGTTACGATCTCTCTCTCATGAAGTTATACATTAAAAGTCGCTTACCCCGGTCATCAAGGCGTTGTAAGTAAGGTAGTAGTTCTCACCATCAGCCACTCACCCACACGGCGATGAATCGGTGTTTCAGAATGAAAGGTCGGCATACACATTCAGGGATTTTTCCACTGGAATGGCCCAGCCTGGACGGATGGCATCATTCTTTAGAACTACTCGGGTAGCGACGATTCGATTTACCTTCCCGGTATGAGCCTCGGGAGCATTCCACAAGCCAGCTCGATGTTTTGGTAGTAATCCCGGAATGAGCATCGGGTTCGCTCTACGTGTATTTTCGACGTTACTCCATTCCCGGTATTAACCTCGGGATCGCACCAAAGATGGACGTTATAAAGGCAGCATTACTCAGCTCACGAATCCCCAGGAATCTGCCTGGAGGTCAGACTCCCGAGATTCGGAGTGAGCGTTGCTATCGTGAACTGCCTACCAAGTCGTAAGAGCAGAAGGGCAAAAGAGCATAAGAGAGCGGGAAAAGGTGTGCACGGCTTTTTATACCTTTTCAGCCAACATTTCCACGGACCTGGACGAAAGCTTCCAGTCCGTCACCACCAATAGAAAACATTCATGATCTTTCTCGCCGAGAAAGGTTCTCACGGCCAAACGCCAGTATGTCTCGACAGGATGTCTGGAGAGCCACCTGCTATAAACAAGCGTTGCAATACTTCATTATCGTCTGCAGCATAAATGTATAGAAACTATGAAATTATTTACATTGGCACTTCCATTTTCGACTGCCAAAAAGACCTTGAACTCAACAGAAGAAATAACTCTCAAAGCGCTCGTACATTTTAAATAATATGTTAGAAATGATTTTAATTTTGGTTTAAGAATAATATATGTTCCAAAAGAACACATAAAACGACAAAAGGGGGTTTTTCACGGCAGAATTAAAATCTGTAACAGAGCTGTATATAAAGAAATATAATACATAAATTTATATATTCTACATAAAAGTAATTCGATTTGAATATCGACATTACAAATACCTTGGTGCCTCCGGGGAAAAATTTCAGAGCGAAGCGAAGAAATTTTTCAAAACAACAAGTAGGTGCATGTAGGCATCAGGTCCTTGAAGTCGTACGCATCTTCAAGTAGAAATTTCAGCAAAATTTTGTGGTGCAGCTGTCACCAAAAAGTTCTTGACACGAACACCATCCCATATGGGCGCATGTCGAAGAACCAAAGCCAAAGAAACCTAAAAATGACTGCAATCCAGTCTAAAGTCCTAATATCTACAAGCCCATCACAGAAATCACAACATGTGAAAAATTAAATTGTAAATCAAATTTTAATCCCAAGGTTCACAAAAAGTAAGTAACACAACACCCCTCAAGTCGAACAGCAAAGTTAAAATTAAATTTCTCTGTAAATAAATTTTCCAAATAACAATCATCTATTCAATTTTTAAATTCTAAGTCAATTTTAGCTTTCATCAAAATTAAATTTTAATTTCCAAGAAATTTTCACTTTCCTTCAAGAATCTTAACTTTAAGTATTAAAATGTGGTCAGCAGCAAAACCTTTTTTTTAATTCCAAATTAAGTCTAAACTTTTCAAGATAACATAATCACAATTTTTTTTTTCATGACCACAGCAGCTTTTCCATTTAGTCAAGGAAGAAAACAGCAGCTAATTCCAATAAACAATGTCTAAAACAGCAGTAATATAAATACAATACAGATTTACATGAGAAATGACCATACCCAGAAATAATAACAAAAAATTTTCAAACAAACCTTGTCCAGTGGTTCACATGACTCATAATTCTTGTCAACATCAAGTGTCCATTTGACACAGCATTTTCATCATCTCTTACATAGAGGCAACATCAAGGCAATATTGGTAATCATGACACAGTATAAATTTTACCATTTTTATTGCATAAATTCAACTTACTCCAAAATATCATTTTATTAAAAATATCTTTAATCCTTTATCAAATTTTCATCAAAAATAAATTATCTTACACTAATTAAAACTTTTCCAGATGTCAGAAACAGGTGGCAAGGTGGCAGTAGTCAAACCACATATTTTATGTAAACAAGTGCCACAATTTCAAATCAGTGCTCTCTTGGCACAGAACTTCAGGTACAGAGGACTCTCAAGCCTCTACATTTAACTGCCAAAAATATCAAATACATTTCAAATACAATTTATCAATATTGCCACCGAAAAATTAAATTTGTAGATAGTTTTCTTTAATTTGGTTTGTGGCGAAAACTAATTCCAAACATGTTGCCAAACAAAAATTCAAAATATCCGTAATAAACAAGTGTCATTCCATAAAAATCAATAAAATTCTTTAAATCAATAAACCCATCTTTAAATTTAGTTGCCTTTCAATTGTAAGTCAAAATAAGTAGAAGTCAAAATCAGTATTTAAATGAGTTCAATAAAAATCTCTTTCTCAATGTTATTCAACCATTTCACCAAACTCAAAGTTTCGAAATAAAATTATCAAGTGCAAAAATTCCAATCCAATAACTAGAAGAAAATCAAATGAAATCCAAAATACATCCATTTTCGTAGTAAATCAATCAAGTTTCAAAATAAAATCTTTCAATTTCAAAGTTCAAAATTTTCTCAAATGGATTTCAAAACAAGTCAATTTTCAAAATACCTTCAAAGTAAAATACTTGTGGAATCAATTCATCAAAATTTCAACCATATTTCTGTAATTAAATCAACTTCAGAGTTCACCGACTCTTTCAAAAATTCCACAATGTAAACAATTTCCAGACTCCAAAATTCAATCAAATTTTTCAAAGTATTTCTAAATATAGCCGTAGTAATAAACAGGAGTCGCCAAAAAAAAATTTCATAAGTTCTGAAAATATTCAAGTTCGGAGTTAAATATTTATTACACAATTCAAATCAAACTGGTGTCAGCCAATCAAAGTTCCAGACATCGCCTCGCACATCCACAGAACGGGAACGGAAAAGAAAAGTGTCGACTCACTCAAACAGAGGAGGACAACTCCACTCACTCACGTTCGCACCACCGGAACCGAGGAGGAACACCATCCCAACTCAACTTGTGAGAACAGCACAGGGGAGAAAACCGAGACAGGAACAACATTTTCAAAATTATTACTCTTCAAAATTTTCAAAATTCAAATCAACTCAGGGGGATTAAAAACAGGGATCTGAAGCACAACGTAAATAAAATTCTTGTAATAAAATCATTTTCGTAATTCTCAAATTAAACAACTTCAATATTTTCAAAATTTCAAAATTCCACTTGCCAAAGCAAAGCAACCCATCCTCAAAAATATTTTTCAGGAATTCCAACCTTCAGCGTTGGACTCTGCAGGAATGTAATCGACTGCAGCCAACAAAAAATTCAAGAAGTAAAATGAGCAGGAATTATTTCATCTGCTACCGAAGTAAACACCGGCATGGGTGCAAACGAGGATCAACTCTTGAGAAAAGCCACTAATGGGGTATCAACCATCCCATAGAATTACGCTAGTTCAACAGAACATCAACATGCATCCTAAACACACAAGCAAGGTCAAATTCAAACCCAAGGAAATTCTGCTCAGACGAGTGATCAATTCGTCTCTCCTCGAATTGTTTGTGAGACAATTTCAAACTAAACGTTGACTGCAATTCGCCAATACAATCAACTCAATCCAGTGAAAATGGGTCGTGAATCCACTATCACAACAAACTCAGCAGAAAAAACTCAGGAGAGTCAAAGACACGAAAAAAAATAAAAAACAAGGTGCTCGGATGCAACAACAGGGCAAGGAAACCGAAACATTTAAAATCAAAACAAATGGAGAATTATTTCACATCCTGAGGCAAACAAAAATTCAAATTCGACAACCTCTCAGGGAAAAAGAAGCTCACAGTCCCCACAAATTCACTTTTTCAAAATTTCAAAAATCGAAAAAATTTCATTATCAACATTCAATAACAAATATTTCCACATAATTATTTTCAAACTCCATTTCAAAATTTTCCATAAAATATTTACCAAAAAGAATCAACCCCTTTAAAAATTTTCCTGCTCTTCCCCACATTTCATGCAATGACACCATTTTCTTTTTTTTCTAAATACTTTCGAAATCAATTTATACATATATACATATCAAAATTCTACTAGTTATTCAAAAATTTTCACCAAATGAAAAAGTTTGATGCAACCAAGAAAAATAAAATTTTTTTATCAAAATATTTCATAACTTTAAAATTTTTAAGCCAAACATTGCTTCATCAAAACAGGAGTCTGTCTTTTACAGAACTCAAAAATGTGTGCTTTTTCTAGCCACACAATTTCAATAACAATTTATTCAAAATAATTTTCATATTTATACACAATCAGTATTCAGGTGTTCAAGAACTCGTATATAATTTCATTCTACTCTTTTTATCTCTATGTTCTCAAAATTAAGGTGCATTTTCAAATCATTTTAAACTCGAGTATTCAAGTAATTATAATTAAATTTCAAACATTTACAGTTAAACTTTTCAATTTCGAAAAATTTTCGAAAACGGCCTCTGCCTCCGGCCAAAATTTCATTTCAATTTAAACAATTCGACACACCGGAGTTTCGAAATCTGCAAACCCAAATTTGGGAAAAAAATGCTCAGAAGAGCTCGTCGAAATCAGAATTACAGCAGGAATCGCCTCCCACACATTAAACACAGAACCAAAAATCATAACCGAAAACAAAGTGTTCTCAAGAAAATCAAATCTAAAGTGTTCTTAAAACAGATGTTATAATTAAAATTCCATTTCAATTAAGTTTCAATTCCTAAATTCAATACACCTATAAAATTCTTAAATAATAATACCAATCTAAAATTCTTAATATTTATATAATCAAATTTCAATTTTTAAATTTTCAACGTATCTTTACTAGATACCAACATTATCAAAAACGAAACTTTTTGTCAGTTCACCTTTTTCAATAAAAACACCTTTTACATATTCATCACATATTGAAATCAAAAATTCAATCTTATATGTGCAACTTTGCACTAATATCTTTCAAATTTCCGTCAATGTGCTATTTCGCGCAATTCCAATACATTTCATGTTGACAAGATAAGACGCAATTCCAGTGAAAACATTTCATTCTACTCTATTTTCAAATTGTAACAAAATAACAATACTTCTTAAATTTCAATACATTATTATTTTCAAATATCAACACATTAGACAATTTTCTTTACATATACACGTAAATACGAGTGCTCTCCCGAAATCGAAACTGATTTTTAAAAAAAAATTCCATACCACTCTGTGTCCAGCGCAAAAAAAATTCTTTTAAATTTAAATTTCGAAAAACTCTAAACAAGAACATTTCATCAACAACTTTAAAAATTTAGAACAGGGCAGGTACTCAGGAGGAAAGGTCACGGCGCCAATTTGTAATGGCGGGGTTTAAGATGAAACGAAACGTGACCTCTTAATTTAGAATTTAGCCACACCAGCACCAGCACCACTACAAAAACCATGATCGAAAAATGCCGCAAAAATAACCCACAGGTCCACACACTCCTGTCGGGAGAAGTAAATCTCCGCGATGACCTACAGCCCAGAAGAACCTAAATACCTGAAAACATTCAAAATCAAAACCTTACCTTTAAAAAGGACGTCTTCTTCACCAAAATCAAAAGGAATTTCAATACACAAATAAATACACATAATTTTGAAGTTAAAATGAATTTTCATTTATTTAAGAAGTTAAATTCAATTTGTATATCAGATACAACAGCTGAGTCTTTCAGCTCACCACTGGACACATGCGCAGATTTTAACAGAACGCCACTGGCTTTAAAGCCTCTATACTTCCACATAATGCAATACTAAGTGGCAAACAACAGATCATACTGATATCAAACATAGGTATGGCCACATTACGGGACGAGCACTCTGAGAGGTAAAATAAAGCATTTTGAAAATTAATCAAACAGAAATTAAATTTTAGAATAAGCATTAAATTGAAGTTACAAAACTCAACAGATGGTTTCACTCTCCGTTACGATCTCTCTCTCATGAAGTTATACATTAAAAGTCGCTTACCCCGGTCATCAAGGCGTTGTAAGTAAGGTAGTAGTTCTCACCATCAGCCACTCACCCACACGGCGATGAATCGGTGTTTCAGAATGAAAGGTCGGCATACACATTCAGGGATTTTTCCACTGGAATGGCCCAGCCTGGACGGATGGCATCATTCTTTAGAACTACTCGGGTAGCGACGATTCGATTTACCTTCCCGGTATGAGCCTCGGGAGCATTCCACAAGCCAGCTCGATGTTTTGGTAGTAATCCCGGAATGAGCATCGGGTTCGCTCTACGTGTATTTTCGACGTTACTCCATTCCCGGTATTAACCTCGGGATCGCACCAAAGATGGACGTTATAAAGGCAGCATTACTCAGCTCACGAATCCCCAGGAATCTGCCTGGAGGTCAGACTCCCGAGATTCGGAGTGAGCGTTGCTATCGTGAACTGCCTACCAAGTCGTAAGAGCAGAAGGGCAAAAGAGCATAAGAGAGCGGGAAAAGGTGTGCACGGCTTTTTATACCTTTTCAGCCAACATTTCCACGGACCTGGACGAAAGCTTCCAGTCCGTCACCACCAATAGAAAACATTCATGATCTTTCTCGCCGAGAAAGGTTCTCACGGCCAAACGCCAGTATGTCTCGACAGGATGTCTGGAGAGCCACCTGCTATAAACAAGCGTTGCAATACTTCATTATCGTCTGCAGCATAAATGTATAGAAACTATGAAATTATTTACATTGGCACTTCCATTTTCGACTGCCAAAAAGACCTTGAACTCAACAGAAGAAATAACTCTCAAAGCGCTCGTACATTTTAAATAATATGTTAGAAATGATTTTAATTTTGGTTTAAGAATAATATATGTTCCAAAAGAACACATAAAACGACAAAAGGGGGTTTTTCACGGCAGAATTAAAATCTGTAACAGAGCTGTATATAAAGAAATATAATACATAAATTTATATATTCTACATAAAAGTAATTCGATTTGAATATCGACATTACAAATACCTTGGTGCCTCCGGGGAAAAATTTCAGAGCGAAGCGAAGAAATTTTTCAAAACAACAAGTAGGTGCATGTAGGCATCAGGTCCTTGAAGTCGTACGCATCTTCAAGTAGAAATTTCAGCAAAATTTTGTGGTGCAGCTGTCACCAAAAAGTTCTTGACACGAACACCATCCCATATGGGCGCATGTCGAAGAACCAAAGCCAAAGAAACCTAAAAATGACTGCAATCCAGTCTAAAGTCCTAATATCTACAAGCCCATCACAGAAATCACAACATGTGAAAAATTAAATTGTAAATCAAATTTTAATCCCAAGGTTCACAAAAAGTAAGTAACACAACACCCCTCAAGTCGAACAGCAAAGTTAAAATTAAATTTCTCTGTAAATAAATTTTCCAAATAACAATCATCTATTCAATTTTTAAATTCTAAGTCAATTTTAGCTTTCATCAAAATTAAATTTTAATTTCCAAGAAATTTTCACTTTCCTTCAAGAATCTTAACTTTAAGTATTAAAATGTGGTCAGCAGCAAAACCTTTTTTTTAATTCCAAATTAAGTCTAAACTTTTCAAGATAACATAATCACAATTTTTTTTTTCATGACCACAGCAGCTTTTCCATTTAGTCAAGGAAGAAAACAGCAGCTAATTCCAATAAACAATGTCTAAAACAGCAGTAATATAAATACAATACAGATTTACATGAGAAATGACCATACCCAGAAATAATAACAAAAAATTTTCAAACAAACCTTGTCCAGTGGTTCACATGACTCATAATTCTTGTCAACATCAAGTGTCCATTTGACACAGCATTTTCATCATCTCTTACATAGAGGCAACATCAAGGCAATATTGGTAATCATGACACAGTATAAATTTTACCATTTTTATTGCATAAATTCAACTTACTCCAAAATATCATTTTATTAAAAATATCTTTAATCCTTTATCAAATTTTCATCAAAAATAAATTATCTTACACTAATTAAAACTTTTCCAGATGTCAGAAACAGGTGGCAAGGTGGCAGTAGTCAAACCACATATTTTATGTAAACAAGTGCCACAATTTCAAATCAGTGCTCTCTTGGCACAGAACTTCAGGTACAGAGGACTCTCAAGCCTCTACATTTAACTGCCAAAAATATCAAATACATTTCAAATACAATTTATCAATATTGCCACCGAAAAATTAAATTTGTAGATAGTTTTCTTTAATTTGGTTTGTGGCGAAAACTAATTCCAAACATGTTGCCAAACAAAAATTCAAAATATCCGTAATAAACAAGTGTCATTCCATAAAAATCAATAAAATTCTTTAAATCAATAAACCCATCTTTAAATTTAGTTGCCTTTCAATTGTAAGTCAAAATAAGTAGAAGTCAAAATCAGTATTTAAATGAGTTCAATAAAAATCTCTTTCTCAATGTTATTCAACCATTTCACCAAACTCAAAGTTTCGAAATAAAATTATCAAGTGCAAAAATTCCAATCCAATAACTAGAAGAAAATCAAATGAAATCCAAAATACATCCATTTTCGTAGTAAATCAATCAAGTTTCAAAATAAAATCTTTCAATTTCAAAGTTCAAAATTTTCTCAAATGGATTTCAAAACAAGTCAATTTTCAAAATACCTTCAAAGTAAAATACTTGTGGAATCAATTCATCAAAATTTCAACCATATTTCTGTAATTAAATCAACTTCAGAGTTCACCGACTCTTTCAAAAATTCCACAATGTAAACAATTTCCAGACTCCAAAATTCAATCAAATTTTTCAAAGTATTTCTAAATATAGCCGTAGTAATAAACAGGAGTCGCCAAAAAAAAATTTCATAAGTTCTGAAAATATTCAAGTTCGGAGTTAAATATTTATTACACAATTCAAATCAAACTGGTGTCAGCCAATCAAAGTTCCAGACATCGCCTCGCACATCCACAGAACGGGAACGGAAAAGAAAAGTGTCGACTCACTCAAACAGAGGAGGACAACTCCACTCACTCACGTTCGCACCACCGGAACCGAGGAGGAACACCATCCCAACTCAACTTGTGAGAACAGCACAGGGGAGAAAACCGAGACAGGAACAACATTTTCAAAATTATTACTCTTCAAAATTTTCAAAATTCAAATCAACTCAGGGGGATTAAAAACAGGGATCTGAAGCACAACGTAAATAAAATTCTTGTAATAAAATCATTTTCGTAATTCTCAAATTAAACAACTTCAATATTTTCAAAATTTCAAAATTCCACTTGCCAAAGCAAAGCAACCCATCCTCAAAAATATTTTTCAGGAATTCCAACCTTCAGCGTTGGACTCTGCAGGAATGTAATCGACTGCAGCCAACAAAAAATTCAAGAAGTAAAATGAGCAGGAATTCTTTCATCTGCTACCGAAGTAAACACCGGCATGGGTGCAAACGAGGATCAACTCTTGAGAAAAGCCACTAATGGGGTATCAACCATCCCATAGAATTACGCTAGTTCAACAGAACATCAACATGCATCCTAAACACACAAGCAAGGTCAAATTCAAACCCAAGGAAATTCTGCTCAGACGAGTGATCAATTCGTCTCTCCTCGAATTGTTTGTGAGACAATTTCAAACTAAACGTTGACTGCAATTCGCCAATACAATCAACTCAATCCAGTGAAAATGGGTCGTGAATCCACTATCACAACAAACTCAGCAGAAAAAACTCAGGAGAGTCAAAGACACGAAAAAAAATAAAAAACAAGGTGCTCGGATGCAACAACAGGGCAAGGAAACCGAAACATTTAAAATCAAAACAAATGGAGAATTATTTCACATCCTGAGGCAAACAAAAATTCAAATTCGACAACCTCTCAGGGAAAAAGAAGCTCACAGTCCCCACAAATTCACTTTTTCAAAATTTCAAAAATCGAAAAAATTTCATTATCAACATTCAATAACAAATATTTCCACATAATTATTTTCAAACTCCATTTCAAAATTTTCCATAAAATATTTACCAAAAAGAATCAACCCCTTTAAAAATTTTCCTGCTCTTCCCCACATTTCATGCAATGACACCATTTTCTTTTTTTTCTAAATACTTTCGAAATCAATTTATACATATATACATATCAAAATTCTACTAGTTATTCAAAAATTTTCACCAAATGAAAAAGTTTGATGCAACCAAGAAAAATAAAATTTTTTTATCAAAATATTTCATAACTTTAAAATTTTTAAGCCAAACATTGCTTCATCAAAACAGGAGTCTGTCTTTTACAGAACTCAAAAATGTGTGCTTTTTCTAGCCACACAATTTCAATAACAATTTATTCAAAATAATTTTCATATTTATACACAATCAGTATTCAGGTGTTCAAGAACTCGTATATAATTTCATTCTACTCTTTTTATCTCTATGTTCTCAAAATTAAGGTGCATTTTCAAATCATTTTAAACTCGAGTATTCAAGTAATTATAATTAAATTTCAAACATTTACAGTTAAACTTTTCAATTTCGAAAAATTTTCGAAAACGGCCTCTGCCTCCGGCCAAAATTTCATTTCAATTTAAACAATTCGACACACCGGAGTTTCGAAATCTGCAAACCCAAATTTGGGAAAAAAATGCTCAGAAGAGCTCGTCGAAATCAGAATTACAGCAGGAATCGCCTCCCACACATTAAACACAGAACCAAAAATCATAACCGAAAACAAAGTGTTCTCAAGAAAATCAAATCTAAAGTGTTCTTAAAACAGATGTTATAATTAAAATTCCATTTCAATTAAGTTTCAATTCCTAAATTCAATACACCTATAAAATTCTTAAATAATAATACCAATCTAAAATTCTTAATATTTATATAATCAAATTTCAATTTTTAAATTTTCAACGTATCTTTACTAGATACCAACATTATCAAAAACGAAACTTTTTGTCAGTTCACCTTTTTCAATAAAAACACCTTTTACATATTCATCACATATTGAAATCAAAAATTCAATCTTATATGTGCAACTTTGCACTAATATCTTTCAAATTTCCGTCAATGTGCTATTTCGCGCAATTCCAATACATTTCATGTTGACAAGATAAGACGCAATTCCAGTGAAAACATTTCATTCTACTCTATTTTCAAATTGTAACAAAATAACAATACTTCTTAAATTTCAATACATTATTATTTTCAAATATCAACACATTAGACAATTTTCTTTACATATACACGTAAATACGAGTGCTCTCCCGAAATCGAAACTGATTTTTAAAAAAAAATTCCATACCACTCTGTGTCCAGCGCAAAAAAAATTCTTTTAAATTTAAATTTCGAAAAACTCTAAACAAGAACATTTCATCAACAACTTTAAAAATTTAGAACAGGGCAGGTACTCAGGAGGAAAGGTCACGGCGCCAATTTGTAATGGCGGGGTTTAAGATGAAACGAAACGTGACCTCTTAATTTAGAATTTAGCCACACCAGCACCAGCACCACTACAAAAACCATGATCGAAAAATGCCGCAAAAATAACCCACAGGTCCACACACTCCTGTCGGGAGAAGTAAATCTCCGCGATGACCTACAGCCCAGAAGAACCTAAATACCTGAAAACATTCAAAATCAAAACCTTACCTTTAAAAAGGACGTCTTCTTCACCAAAATCAAAAGGAATTTCAATACACAAATAAATACACATAATTTTGAAGTTAAAATGAATTTTCATTTATTTAAGAAGTTAAATTCAATTTGTATATCAGATACAACAGCTGAGTCTTTCAGCTCACCACTGGACACATGCGCAGATTTTAACAGAACGCCACTGGCTTTAAAGCCTCTATACTTCCACATAATGCAATACTAAGTGGCAAACAACAGATCATACTGATATCAAACATAGGTATGGCCACATTACGGGACGAGCACTCTGAGAGGTAAAATAAAGCATTTTGAAAATTAATCAAACAGAAATTAAATTTTAGAATAAGCATTAAATTGAAGTTACAAAACTCAACAGATGGTTTCACTCTCCGTTACGATCTCTCTCTCATGAAGTTATACATTAAAAGTCGCTTACCCCGGTCATCAAGGCGTTGTAAGTAAGGTAGTAGTTCTCACCATCAGCCACTCACCCACACGGCGATGAATCGGTGTTTCAGAATGAAAGGTCGGCATACACATTCAGGGATTTTTCCACTGGAATGGCCCAGCCTGGACGGATGGCATCATTCTTTAGAACTACTCGGGTAGCGACGATTCGATTTACCTTCCCGGTATGAGCCTCGGGAGCATTCCACAAGCCAGCTCGATGTTTTGGTAGTAATCCCGGAATGAGCATCGGGTTCGCTCTACGTGTATTTTCGACGTTACTCCATTCCCGGTATTAACCTCGGGATCGCACCAAAGATGGACGTTATAAAGGCAGCATTACTCAGCTCACGAATCCCCAGGAATCTGCCTGGAGGTCAGACTCCCGAGATTCGGAGTGAGCGTTGCTATCGTGAACTGCCTACCAAGTCGTAAGAGCAGAAGGGCAAAAGAGCATAAGAGAGCGAGAAAAGGTGTGCACGGCTTTTTATACCTTTTCAGCCAACATTTCCACGGACCTGGACGAAAGCTTCCAGTCCGTCACCACCAATAGAAAACATTCATGATCTTTCTCGCCGAGAAAGGTTCTCACGGCCAAACGCCAGTATGTCTCGACAGGATGTCTGGAGAGCCACCTGCTATAAACAAGCGTTGCAATACTTCATTATCGTCTGCAGCATAAATGTATAGAAACTATGAAATTATTTACATTGGCACTTCCATTTTCGACTGCCAAAAAGACCTTGAACTCAACAGAAGAAATAACTCTCAAAGCGCTCGTACATTTTAAATAATATGTTAGAAATGATTTTAATTTTGGTTTAAGAATAATATATGTTCCAAAAGAACACATAAAACGACAAAAGGGGGTTTTTCACGGCAGAATTAAAATCTGTAACAGAGCTGTATATAAAGAAATATAATACATAAATTTATATATTCTACATAAAAGTAATTCGATTTGAATATCGACATTACAAATACCTTGGTGCCTCCGGGGAAAAATTTCAGAGCGAAGCGAAGAAATTTTTCAAAACAACAAGTAGGTGCATGTAGGCATCAGGTCCTTGAAGTCGTACGCATCTTCAAGTAGAAATTTCAGCAAAATTTTGTGGTGCAGCTGTCACCAAAAAGTTCTTGACACGAACACCATCCCATATGGGCGCATGTCGAAGAACCAAAGCCAAAGAAACCTAAAAATGACTGCAATCCAGTCTAAAGTCCTAATATCTACAAGCCCATCACAGAAATCACAACATGTGAAAAATTAAATTGTAAATCAAATTTTAATCCCAAGGTTCACAAAAAGTAAGTAACACAACACCCCTCAAGTCGAACAGCAAAGTTAAAATTAAATTTCTCTGTAAATAAATTTTCCAAATAACAATCATCTATTCAATTTTTAAATTCTAAGTCAATTTTAGCTTTCATCAAAATTAAATTTTAATTTCCAAGAAATTTTCACTTTCCTTCAAGAATCTTAACTTTAAGTATTAAAATGTGGTCAGCAGCAAAACCTTTTTTTTAATTCCAAATTAAGTCTAAACTTTTCAAGATAACATAATCACAATTTTTTTTTTTCATGACCACAGCAGCTTTTCCATTTAGTCAAGGAAGAAAACAGCAGCTAATTCCAATAAACAATGTCTAAAACAGCAGTAATATAAATACAATACAGATTTACATGAGAAATGACCATACCCAGAAATAATAACAAAAAATTTTCAAACAAACCTTGTCCAGTGGTTCACATGACTCATAATTCTTGTCAACATCAAGTGTCCATTTGACACAGCATTTTCATCATCTCTTACATAGAGGCAACATCAAGGCAATATTGGTAATCATGACACAGTATAAATTTTACCATTTTTATTGCATAAATTCAACTTACTCCAAAATATCATTTTATTAAAAATATCTTTAATCCTTTATCAAATTTTCATCAAAAATAAATTATCTTACACTAATTAAAACTTTTCCAGATGTCAGAAACAGGTGGCAAGGTGGCAGTAGTCAAACCACATATTTTATGTAAACAAGTGCCACAATTTCAAATCAGTGCTCTCTTGGCACAGAACTTCAGGTACAGAGGACTCTCAAGCCTCTACATTTAACTGCCAAAAATATCAAATACATTTCAAATACAATTTATCAATATTGCCACCGAAAAATTAAATTTGTAGATAGTTTTCTTTAATTTGGTTTGTGGCGAAAACTAATTCCAAACATGTTGCCAAACAAAAATTCAAAATATCCGTAATAAACAAGTGTCATTCCATAAAAATCAATAAAATTCTTTAAATCAATAAACCCATCTTTAAATTTAGTTGCCTTTCAATTGTAAGTCAAAATAAGTAGAAGTCAAAATCAGTATTTAAATGAGTTCAATAAAAATCTCTTTCTCAATGTTATTCAACCATTTCACCAAACTCAAAGTTTCGAAATAAAATTATCAAGTGCAAAAATTCCAATCCAATAACTAGAAGAAAATCAAATGAAATCCAAAATACATCCATTTTCGTAGTAAATCAATCAAGTTTCAAAATAAAATCTTTCAATTTCAAAGTTCAAAATTTTCTCAAATGGATTTCAAAACAAGTCAATTTTCAAAATACCTTCAAAGTAAAATACTTGTGGAATCAATTCATCAAAATTTCAACCATATTTCTGTAATTAAATCAACTTCAGAGTTCACCGACTCTTTCAAAAATTCCACAATGTAAACAATTTCCAGACTCCAAAATTCAATCAAATTTTTCAAAGTATTTCTAAATATAGCCGTAGTAATAAACAGGAGTCGCCAAAAAAAAATTTCATAAGTTCTGAAAATATTCAAGTTCGGAGTTAAATATTTATTACACAATTCAAATCAAACTGGTGTCAGCCAATCAAAGTTCCAGACATCGCCTCGCACATCCACAGAACGGGAACGGAAAAGAAAAGTGTCGACTCACTCAAACAGAGGAGGACAACTCCACTCACTCACGTTCGCACCACCGGAACCGAGGAGGAACACCATCCCAACTCAACTTGTGAGAACAGCACAGGGGAGAAAACCGAGACAGGAACAACATTTTCAAAATTATTACTCTTCAAAATTTTCAAAATTCAAATCAACTCAGGGGGATTAAAAACAGGGATCTGAAGCACAACGTAAATAAAATTCTTGTAATAAAATCATTTTCGTAATTCTCAAATTAAACAACTTCAATATTTTCAAAATTTCAAAATTCCACTTGCCAAAGCAAAGCAACCCATCCTCAAAAATATTTTTCAGGAATTCCAACCTTTAGCGTTGGACTCTGCAGGAATGTAATCGACTGCAGCCAACAAAAAATTCAAGAAGTAAAATGAGCAGGAATTCTTTCATCTGCTACCGAAGTAAACACCGGCATGGGTGCAAACGAGGATCAACCCTTGAGAAAAGCCACTAATGGGGTATCAACCATCCCATAGAATTACGCTAGTTCAACAGAACATCAACATGCATCCTAAACACACAAGCAAGGTCAAATTCAAACCCAAGGAAATTCTGCTCAGACGAGTGATCAATTCGTCTCTCCTCGAATTGTTTGTGAGACAATTTCAAACTAAACGTTGACTGCAATTCGCCAATACAATCAACTCAATCCAGTGAAAATGGGTCGTGAATCCACTATCACAACAAACTCAGCAGAAAAAACTCAGGAGAGTCAAAGACACGAAAAAAAATAAAAAACAAGGTGCTCGGATGCAACAACAGGGCAAGGAAACCGAAACATTTAAAATCAAAACAAATGGAGAATTATTTCACATCCTGAGGCAAACAAAAATTCAAATTCGACAACCTCTCAGGGAAAAAGAAGCTCACAGTCCCCACAAATTCACTTTTTCAAAATTTCAAAAATCGAAAAAATTTCATTATCAACATTCAATAACAAATATTTCCACATAATTATTTTCAAACTCCATTTCAAAATTTTCCATAAAATATTTACCAAAAAGAATCAACCCCTTTAAAAATTTTCCTGCTCTTCCCCACATTTCATGCAATGACACCATTTTCTTTTTTTTCTAAATACTTTCGAAATCAATTTATACATATATACATATCAAAATTCTACTAGTTATTCAAAAATTTTCACCAAATGAAAAAGTTTGATGCAACCAAGAAAAATAAAATTTTTTTATCAAAATATTTCATAACTTTAAAATTTTTAAGCCAAACATTGCTTCATCAAAACAGGAGTCTGTCTTTTACAGAACTCAAAAATGTGTGCTTTTTCTAGCCACACAATTTCAATAACAATTTATTCAAAATAATTTTCATATTTATACACAATCAGTATTCAGGTGTTCAAGAACTCGTATATAATTTCATTCTACTCTTTTTATCTCTATGTTCTCAAAATTAAGGTGCATTTTCAAATCATTTTAAACTCGAGTATTCAAGTAATTATAATTAAATTTCAAACATTTACAGTTAAACTTTTCAATTTCGAAAAATTTTCGAAAACGGCCTCTGCCTCCGGCCAAAATTTCATTTCAATTTAAACAATTCGACACACCGGAGTTTCGAAATCTGCAAACCCAAATTTGGGAAAAAAATGCTCAGAAGAGCTCGTCGAAATCAGAATTACAGCAGGAATCGCCTCCCACACATTAAACACAGAACCAAAAATCATAACCGAAAACAAAGTGTTCTCAAGAAAATCAAATCTAAAGTGTTCTTAAAACAGATGTTATAATTAAAATTCCATTTCAATTAAGTTTCAATTCCTAAATTCAATACACCTATAAAATTCTTAAATAATAATACCAATCTAAAATTCTTAATATTTATATAATCAAATTTCAATTTTTAAATTTTCAACGTATCTTTACTAGATACCAACATTATCAAAAACGAAACTTTTTGTCAGTTCACCTTTTTCAATAAAAACACCTTTTACATATTCATCACATATTGAAATCAAAAATTCAATCTTATATGTGCAACTTTGCACTAATATCTTTCAAATTTCCGTCAATGTGCTATTTCGCGCAATTCCAATACATTTCATGTTGACAAGATAAGACGCAATTCCAGTGAAAACATTTCATTCTACTCTATTTTCAAATTGTAACAAAATAACAATACTTCTTAAATTTCAATACATTATTATTTTCAAATATCAACACATTAGACAATTTTCTTTACATATACACGTAAATACGAGTGCTCTCCCGAAATCGAAACTGATTTTTAAAAAAAAATTCCATACCACTCTGTGTCCAGCGCAAAAAAAATTCTTTTAAATTTAAATTTCGAAAAACTCTAAACAAGAACATTTCATCAACAACTTTAAAAATTTAGAACAGGGCAGGTACTCAGGAGGAAAGGTCACGGCGCCAATTTGTAATGGCGGGGTTTAAGATGAAACGAAACGTGACCTCTTAATTTAGAATTTAGCCACACCAGCACCAGCACCACTACAAAAACCATGATCGAAAAATGCCGCAAAAATAACCCACAGGTCCACACACTCCTGTCGGGAGAAGTAAATCTCCGCGATGACCTACAGCCCAGAAGAACCTAAATACCTGAAAACATTCAAAATCAAAACCTTACCTTTAAAAAGGACGTCTTCTTCACCAAAATCAAAAGGAATTTCAATACACAAATAAATACACATAATTTTGAAGTTAAAATGAATTTTCATTTATTTAAGAAGTTAAATTCAATTTGTATATCAGATACAACAGCTGAGTCTTTCAGCTCACCACTGGACACATGCGCAGATTTTAACAGAACGCCACTGGCTTTAAAGCCTCTATACTTCCACATAATGCAATACTAAGTGGCAAACAACAGATCATACTGATATCAAACATAGGTATGGCCACATTACGGGACGAGCACTCTGAGAGGTAAAATAAAGCATTTTGAAAATTAATCAAACAGAAATTAAATTTTAGAATAAGCATTAAATTGAAGTTACAAAACTCAACAGATGGTTTCACTCTCCGTTACGATCTCTCTCTCATGAAGTTATACATTAAAAGTCGCTTACCCCGGTCATCAAGGCGTTGTAAGTAAGGTAGTAGTTCTCACCATCAGCCACTCACCCACACGGCGATGAATCGGTGTTTCAGAATGAAAGGTCGGCATACACATTCAGGGATTTTTCCACTGGAATGGCCCAGCCTGGACGGATGGCATCATTCTTTAGAACTACTCGGGTAGCGACGATTCGATTTACCTTCCCGGTATGAGCCTCGGGAGCATTCCACAAGCCAGCTCGATGTTTTGGTAGTAATCCCGGAATGAGCATCGGGTTCGCTCTACGTGTATTTTCGACGTTACTCCATTCCCGGTATTAACCTCGGGATCGCACCAAAGATGGACGTTATAAAGGCAGCATTACTCAGCTCACGAATCCCCAGGAATCTGCCTGGAGGTCAGACTCCCGAGATTCGGAGTGAGCGTTGCTATCGTGAACTGCCTACCAAGTCGTAAGAGCAGAAGGGCAAAAGAGCATAAGAGAGCGAGAAAAGGTGTGCACGGCTTTTTATACCTTTTCAGCCAACATTTCCACGGACCTGGACGAAAGCTTCCAGTCCGTCACCACCAATAGAAAACATTCATGATCTTTCTCGCCGAGAAAGGTTCTCACGGCCAAACGCCAGTATGTCTCGACAGGATGTCTGGAGAGCCACCTGCTATAAACAAGCGTTGCAATACTTCATTATCGTCTGCAGCATAAATGTATAGAAACTATGAAATTATTTACATTGGCACTTCCATTTTCGACTGCCAAAAAGACCTTGAACTCAACAGAAGAAATAACTCTCAAAGCGCTCGTACATTTTAAATAATATGTTAGAAATGATTTTAATTTTGGTTTAAGAATAATATATGTTCCAAAAGAACACATAAAACGACAAAAGGGGGTTTTTCACGGCAGAATTAAAATCTGTAACAGAGCTGTATATAAAGAAATATAATACATAAATTTATATATTTTACATAAAAGTAATTCGATTTGAATATCGACATTACACTGGCTTGATAAGGTTCAAAATCTAAAGAATTAAAATATATCACAAAATAAAATGTCGTACTAAATGTGGAGTTTCTATCTGTTCCAGTTTTTGAGCTATTACAAAACAACGAGGGCGTCCTAAAGCAAGGTAAGGACGTGGCTATCCCTATAAGGTTCAAATTTCAAAGAATTTAAATATATCGCAGAATACAAATAT
Source organism: Amaurobius ferox (assembly GCA_951213105.1). NCBI lineage: Eukaryota > Metazoa > Arthropoda > Arachnida > Araneae > Amaurobiidae > Amaurobius > Amaurobius ferox. The sequence goes on along the minus strand of OX578134.1, from coordinate 5,606,415 downwards.
ATTAAAAACTTTCAACTGAAAAAGAGCAATATATATAATACTTTCTACCTCTTTCTAGTGAGTTATTTCCCCCAATCGAGCACATTCTCATGGCCGGCCTAGGATGGGATAGCCCGATATCGTATAAACCAAAGGAATTAAATATACCACAAAAAGGAACGATGTACCAAATTTCATGTTATTGTGGTAAATGGAACCTTCTGAGTTAGCAACTCAAATATTTGAATCTCACTGGCAAACGCCAGATGCTAAAGAAAAAGTTGTATATAAAACATGTATTTCAAATTTTATGTCGCTGGAAATGTTTAGCAATCCATCATTACTGAGAAAAATGTATCTGCACATCTTCAGAGAAATATATATTTCTATGTTCTCAGCACCAAAACGAAATGGAGCAAATGATAACGGCAAACGAAAGAATCGAGACACGTTGCATCTGATAACGAGGTTAGTTAAAGATAATCCAATTGTAGCTGAAGCTTGCAAGAACTGTTGGAAAAGTGAAAAAAAAAAAAAGAGCCGTATTATTGATCCTGTTTCTAAAGGTGAATCTTATCTAAATGTTGTCTTATTAGTAGTATGTAACAATATTGTAAAACAGGGAAGCTGCTACAGTTAACAAAGAAATAATCCCAGAATAAATTGTGCCATTGGAGTTGAAAGGTGTAAATAAAGTATTTTATGCTTTCAAAATAGATATGACTTGCATTAATGCTTTTATGTTCACCAATATACGGTAATATATAAGGGAAGTATTGGAATAGGATCGGAAAAATCGAATTTTGAGTGTCGACATATTTATAATTTTTGCTTACATTTGAACACGAATCCACTAATTTCAGCGTGATTTATGTATATATGTCTGCTTGCGTGTCTCTCTGTGTGTCTGTTCAAAGTATGTATTTATTATAGCTCATAAAATAATCCACGAAATTTCACAATATATAGTATGTTTGCGTTTCAATCAATATATTCATAAAATATAAATTTACATTAAAAAGTAATTTATTAATTTGACAGCCATCGCTTAATGGGCATATAAAAAAATTCGGCAGTGGCTTCAGTCCGATGGAGCCAAAATGATTTTACGTAAGGAATAGGTTGTAAAATAAAACTGAAGTAAAGTTCCCTGAATTTATTCGATTTTTCAGAATCATTTGTGTCGTTTAAAGGTTTTCAAAGCACTACAAGTTACTCGATAAATGTTTATAGCTAGCTAGCATTTTCAGTTTTCGACTCGATTTTATCGGGAAACTCCGACAATAACATTCACCTCAAAATATTCAATTAATTTACTAACTTGCTTTGCGGTAAATAAATTAAGCATATGGAATATATTTTACGAGATTTTAAGTTCAATTTAATCTGTAAACTTACCTGACAGCAAAAAGATATATACTTTAATACAAGTACATATGCATTTCCATATTTTTGTTCAAACATCACACTGTAAAACATTTTAAAGCATGCTATTGAATGTTTCAACGGAGTTAGCTGACCGTAATGGGAAGTAAGGTTTCTGATAGTCATGATAACATATATGTAAAAGTCTGATGTGGGCAGCACATGACATTCCCTGCAAACTTATATTCACATTCTCTTTATTTTTTCAGTAATCTATTAAATTGGGTTTAATTGCACAAAATAACAGATATAATTATGTGAAATTACACTAAATTTGAACTTCTAAATCAATTTTCGTTTTCATTTGGAAACTGGGCTTATTTCTTTCCTTATACAGGGTGAGTCAGAACTCTTAAGCCAAACTTTAAGGGTTTATAAATTACATCTAAACAAGCAATTTTTGTCATACAAAGCAGGGTCGTAACGGAAGAGGTGAACCGCTAGGTGGTAGCTCATGAAATAAGGAAATGGTGACTCTCTCGTGAAAAGAGCAAACACAAAAATGACAGAGTGGGCACGAAGCGTTTTACTGACAGGCATTGCAGAATGCATGGACAAAGTTATAGAAACGGCTCAAAAGTGCGACGACCAGCAGTAATGCAGGCTTCACACCTGCGACGTAGCGAGCGGCCCACGTTAGCAAAAACACTCGACATATCTTGGACAACGCCGACAGCAACAGCAATCCTAACAACAAGGTCCTCGTCGGAGTCGATGGAGCTATCGTAGATGAGATTTTTCATATGGTCCCATAAGAAAAAGTCGAGACAGGAGAGATCAGGCGATCAGCTTAAACCCTGGCTAGTTCTGACGCAGTCGTCACTGCGTTCAATGTCAGCAACGTCTAGCGGTTCACCTCTTGCGTTATCTGCTTCACCCTGCTTTGTATGACAAAAATTGCTTGATTAGATGTGATTTATCACCCCTTAAAGTTTGGTTCAAAAGTTCTGACTCACCCTGTATATAATATAATGTACAAAGAAAGTATTGTGATGGGGTTGAAAATTCAAATTCGAGTTTTCGATAGGAGAGCATGTTTTAAGAATCCCTGAACACGAATCAGGCGTTTTTGAGGTGGTGTATGTGTATGTGTGTGTGTGTGTTAGTAAGTCTGTGGAGACAATATCTCACGAACAAATGAAACGATGCTAATACAATTTGGTACTAAAATTACAATTCATGAAAACTGGAAGCTAACTGTTTTAAAACGCAGTCAAATGCTCAGAACCCCACTAAATTTTAGAGGGAAATACTTGAAAATTCGTCAAAAAATTAAAGCCTTTCATAAAATTATGCAACAGACATGAAACGTTCTCGAGATATTGCGCATTTTTAAAATAAATTTATCAATAAAAAATAAAAATAAAATTAAATAAAAAAAATATTAACTATTGTGAAATATGCACACTTTTTATATGTAATACCATGCGATAAATTTGGTAGCATCATTACCGTGGTTCTAACTCATTAAATTCATGAGAAAATATATTTTGGATAAAACCTTTGCAGTTGGACCGCCAATAGCCATTTATCTGCTATAAGAATAACTTACTTATCCGTCTTTTTTATATATTGCCTATAATTAACGAAAATGTCGCCAAATTGATAGAAATGTCACTAAATCAATGAAAATGCCGACTAATTGACGAAAATCCAATATCTTGGGAGGAATACAAAAAGCTACGAGGACTATAAGAATAACCTAATTTTCCGTCCGTAACGTTCGGATAAAATTTGGATGATGAATTTTTCGCAATGTCTTTAACTTTTGAAATGTTACCGAATTAACAAAAACGTCACCCAATTGATAAAAACTCGCCAAATTGATAAAACTGCACTGAATCAGTGAAAGGACGATTTATTGATGAAGGTTCAATATCTTGGAAAGAACATAAGAATAGACTATATGAATAACCCATTTCTACGTCCGTCCTTCCATAACGCTTGGCGAGAAATTTAGCGGGACGTTAACCAACTTGGTGACTTTTTAGATGTTGATAAATTCACAAAAATATGGCGAAATTGATAAAAATGACGCCAAATAAGAAGTCATGTTCTGAAAAATTTAATTTCGGTCGTACAGACGTCACACATAGACGTCAAGCTAAAAACAGATTTTCGTATTCTAGAGGTCCCAAAACGTGAAGATCTGAAGAAAACTCAAGTTGCGATTTTCGCCATGATTCCAATACTTTCCCTATAGATTACCATATATTGTAGGGGAAGTAAGACATACAAAAATAACACTTCGGTAGGCGATAATTAGCTTAATATTTTGTAAATGAAGATGGAATTTTTGTGAACACCCATAATTGCGGCTTTTCTGATAGTTCGGGCTAAATTATCAACTACGTAGCTGAAAAGGATGAGCAAAGGTTGCAAAATGTTTTTCAGTGCACCAACCATTAGACACCTTTAGAATCCCCAAGTTAATTTAACTTCACACATTTTTAACACAAAACGAAATATCTCGTAATTGTGCACCAAGGAATAAGTAAACAGATTAAGCTACAGCTGTAACATTTTAAATATTATTTTCCCACCCAGTATAAAATTGCTAAAATATCAGAATTATAACCACTATACTTCGAAAGCTAAAAACGTTGTCCAGATTTAAATTATATATACTTGTAAAATTTTCAAAGAGCTACGAATTTTTTCTTGTTGTTTATAGCTAAAAATTTAATTTTTAAGAAAGGCATTACAAACTTGAAAAACGGAAAATTTTCAAACTTTTGCAAATTGAAAAATCGATTACTTAAAAATTATAAGATATCTTTTTTTAAAAATAAAGATTTAGAAACAAAATTTCTATTTTTGTCATTTACTTAATATTTATATCTATTTTTTATAGCTTCGATGTTCGTATATAGTATTTAGAGTAAAAAAATGAAAAATAATAAAATGAATAAAATGTTCATTGGATACAATTAAAAAAAATCAATTTGATAAAAAATTCTCTTATATACACAAGTTGGACTTTCAAGGAGCTACAATACATTGCTTATTGTTCATATCTAGCTTTTTTAGTCTATAAAATATAAACATTATAAACTTCAAAAACGGAAAATTTTCTATCATTTTTCAACTTGACGATTACTCGAAAACTGAAAGAGCTTTCTCTAAAAATAAATATATATTGATACTTGATTTCCTAGTACCTATTTTTGTCACTTACCCTTTACATCTATCTTTTGTAGTTATGAAGCCATTTCGAGTGAAAATAAGACAAATGAAAAAAAAAAAACTTGGTCAGACAGATAGATTCTATAGATTTTTCATTAATAGAAATTCAAAATATTATAAATATTGACATTGTATTTATATATTCATCAAGTGGACATTTCCGACGAAATAAAAAAATGTAATTATAATTGTATGCATTAAGTTCGGTGTATAAGAGCCCAAAGACTTTGTATTTTTTGTAACGCTTTGTTTCTCGGCACAAAAGCCCCACGCATAGATGTTATTCACATTAACAATTAATCGTTAAGCCAGTCTTACTGATTTATTTTTAAAATAATTATTTTTCTACAGGTAGGCATATATAATTTCTGAAAAATCGCAATTAATTTACTGCATCAATGATTCATTAACAAAACACTAGCTGTCCGATAAAATCTGAAAATTCGTGTAATATTAATTTCCCAAAGGAGATAGGATTTATCAAATAAGGTGAACTGAATTATCCATGATGATTAATATTTATCAATTTCGTGTTATTTTGCATTAATTGTTATTTCTGCCAATTTGGCAATATTTTTAAAATGTCGCCAATTTGGTAATAGTTGTCAAATTATCTCCAAATTTATCGTCAAGCATTTGAACAGATAAACAAATTGTTGAACTTCTGACGAATTCTTGGGCGACTATTCTTTATTGAATGGAACAATCTGGAATTACGAGAATGGTGTTTTAAAAAATGATAGTATAATATTGCATATCGGAAAGGAACATATTTCACGAAATTTAAGACTGTTTTTTAATTGTATATAATATTTTTTATAAATTGTCTTGAAAACCAGACAATATTTCGAAAACTGTTCTTGCTATCGTTCTAAAGTTTGCATCATTCATTTTCAAATGAAAAATTAAATCATAAATGATTATTTATGAAACATTATTGAAACTTATGAACTTTTAATATATTTTTACTTTCCTTATATACATAATGTATAAGGAAAGTATTGTGACGGGGTCGAAAATTCGAATTCGAGTTTTCGACGGGAGAGCACGTTTCAAGTATCCCTGATCACGAATCAAACATTTTTGAAGTGATGTCTGTGTGTGTGTATGTGTGTGTGTGTGTGTGTGTGTGTGTGTGTGTGTGTTTGCAAGACCTGGAAACTGGGGACATTCGTATGTTTACACACCAACAAACCGCGGACCACCTTCACACCGCGGACTTCCTCGGTTTGTTTTATTGCGAAAACGTGAATCTGAGGACTAAATTTATAATGTAAAAGTTTTTTTTTATAAATCTGGAGGTAGTCCTCGATTAGTAGGCTTATAGTGTATTGTGTGTATGACGCGCTCATCAGGTGTGTATCCGATAAAATCGAGATCCCCGCTTTCATGTTATAAAATGGGTTTGGACGGAGGTCCTCGTTTACTCGTAATTTCCACACGTTTGATATTACACAACCGGTTTTGGGTACTTACAAGTCAAAATTGTAGGTTTTTTTATTCATCGTATTGATTATTTTATTCTGCGCTTAAAGATTGAATTGTATTTTTACTTTAATGCCGTTTCTAACTGTTTGATATATGCATAATTCCCTTTTCAAGTCCGTAAGCAAGGAGTAGTTTTTTGGGGTTAATCTCTCTTCGGAAAAAATCTATGAAATGTACGTAAACATAAGATCGTACCAGACCTACCCCCCCTCTTTATTATTCATATTTAGGAGGGGGCTATCACGGAAAAAGTTGTCAGGGTCCCAGCTGGGGATGATGCTGGCCTGATCTGTTATCAACACAGATTATTTTTTGTGAATGCTTAAGGATATATTTTTCGGACGTGAAGCTGGGGAGGGGGGAGGGGGAAGCCCTCAAATCCGCTATTGTTAGAAACAAGACGTTTCGCTACATTTTTCAATGTGCTAAAATAGAATGAAAAAAAGTGTTCCAATTATTTTTAATCATTCTAATCCTCACTTTAACAAATTTTAATTTTAATTTAGAATAAAATTCAGTGTAGTCGATCAGTTATATTTTGTAGTTCAGCATGTAGACTTTATTTCAATAAATCTAATTTTTAGCTGTGCAAAAAGTTAACTTGGCAGAACAGGCTTCATCTATTTTCAAATTTATTGCAATGGAATTAGTAATATTTCATTTCACACACGCATTTATTTTTATGCTATTGTTAGTTATACATAGGCTGTAGGTTCTTGTCGGAGATCGCGTTAAGGTTGGTCCCGCCTGAGATAGCCAAAGATTTATTTTGGGGACTTAAAACTGCAAATAAAGCAATAAACAAAGCTTCAAATCTTACACACAATAAACCGCGTTTACCTTACACCTTTCTGGTAGGTCGGACGGTCTGGGTTTCAACAACAACAACAACACAATAAACCGCGGACATTTTTTACACTAGGTGAAACGCGGACATTTTTTACACACAGTAAAACGCGGACATTTTTTACACACAGTAAAACGCGGACATTTTTTACACACAGTGAAACGCGGACATTTTTCACACTCAGTAGAATGCGGACATTTTTTACACACAGTAAAACGCGGACATTTTTTACACACAGTAAAACGCGGACATTTTTTACACTCAGTGGAATGCGGACATTTTTTACACACAGTAAAACGCGGACATTTTTTACACACAGTAAAACGCGGACATTTTTTACACACAGTAAAACGCGGACATTTTTCACACTCAGTAGAATGCGGACATTTTTATACGCAATAGAACGGGGACAGAAATTATCGATTAGCTAGGCTATTATTATTATTAGGAATTCTTAGCAACTTATATACCGAACATCAAACTATTAATATTCCAAATTCAAGAACTTTTTAATCAAAGAAATTCATTACGTACCGTTTATTAGAAAATAGAAAAGCTTACAAAATTATTCTAAAATCCAAATGTTAAAAATTTACGTTCCATGTCCAGTGTGATATACCGCCCGTGTAGGGAACAATAAAAACATTATTTCATTTTATTATATTATTTTTAATAGTTAAGTTATTCTTTACTATATCTTCGTTTTGTATTAATGTTTTTCTCTATATGTTATGATTAACTCATGCCTCCATAACATGAGTTTATTGCTAATAAAGAAAGTTAAAAACAATATGAAATGTAAAGAATTGCATATATTAAAAAACAAATAATGGAAATGTATTTTAAAAAATGACGGGTATTTAAAGTTAGTATTACTAAACAAATATCTAATTAGCAAATTATTCAGTTAAGTAGGAAAAAGAACCCAGTAAAATGTTTTCCATATTAAGTACGGAGGAAACATAGAGGATTTTATTGAAACTGAATACATAATAGGTGCCGGCATGTAATCAGGAGTGATATCGGGGTATATCCCTCATGCCAGAAATTCAAAGTTATCAAAATTTGATTTCATGTACCCCCCCCCCCCGAAAAAAAAACACTTTCTAGCTACGCCCTTGCATAGGTGCACATAAGGGTGCTTATGGGCATGAAGCCCCCGAGACGCCATTTTAATATACAAAAAGAGTAAAAATAACAAATATTTCTCTAAAAGAAATTCTTAATCCCCCCCAGAGAAAAATCTGGGTGCCCCACTAACTAAATGTATCGATATATATGCACAATTAAGTGCATATATTCCACACTTAGGTGCATATTTTGTGAATATTTTGCAATAATTTTGAGCATCAGAAAAAAATATTCATATATAATGTTGAGCATATTTGCATATTATTTGGCCTAAATATTGTGCATGAAAATCCGCGCCCTACTCATTAAGATAAGGAATGAGTTGGTTAAAAATATAAAGTTGTGACGAGACTTTAGAAACAATCCTATCAACATGAGTGTCTTATCGGACTAGTCCGCCCTGAGCCCAACAAGAGGAATATACTGTTTTTTTTTAGAATAACTCAAAATTCGGAGCATCTAGAATGTCTAAATTTTATATATCATTGTCCTTTGGGGTATATTACATTTCATCGCATTTCGAACCTTATCGGGCTAGCCCGTCTTGGCCCACCATAGAAATTTACTCGCTTTTCAAGAATAACTCGATCAATCGGAGTAGCTAAAAATGTAAATTTAGTATATCATTTCCTTTTGGATGGAATTTAATTTAGATTTTAAACCTCATCGGGCTAATCCATCTTGGGTACGCTGAAGAATGCTTTCGTTCTTGAAGAATAACTCGAGAATTGCAATAGCTAAAAATTCCAAGTTCAACATGTCGCTAGCTTTTGTGGTATATTTAAGTTTCTTCGGATTTGAACTTTATCGGGATAGCCCGTCCTGGGCCCGACATGGGAATGGACATTGCTTTTTTAGAATAACTGGAAAATCGGGGCAACTAGAAAATATAAATTTAGTACATCCTTACTTTTCGAGGAATATTTAAATTCCTTCGATTTTGAACCGTATCGGGCCCGCCTTAGAAATTCACTTTTTGTAGGGAATAACTCTAGAACAGGAGTATATAAAAGTTCCAAGTTTGGAATGTCGTTGTCATTTGCGGTATATCTTAGCTCATTGGATTTAAAACCTTATCGGGCTAGCCCGTCCTGGGCCTAAAAAAAAAGAATGTACTCGTTTTTTAAGAATAACACCAAAACTATAGCAGCTTGAATGTCTAAATTTAGTATATCATTGTAGTTTAGGGTATATTTTATTTCTTTGGATTTTGAACCTTATCAGGCTAGCCCGTCTTGGACCCGACGTAGAAATGTACTAGTTTTTCGAAAATAACACGAAAATCGAAGCAGATAAATAAATCAAAATTTAGTATATCATTTTCTTTTGGGATAAAGTTTAATACTTTCGAATTTGAACCCTATCGGGAGAGCCCACCCTGACCCCGACATAGTAATGTACTCGTTTCTTAAATAACTCAAGCAGAACAGCTAAAATATTTTATAAATCATTGTTTTAGGGGTATATTTTAATTCTTTAGATATTGAACCTTATTGTGCTAGACCGTTTTAGGCCCGTCTTAGGAATGCACTCGTTTTGGGGGAGCAAGTTTAGCACGATCGCATTCCTAACACGATCGCATTATTAAGGCTGACTCAAGACGGGATAGCCCGATGAGGTTCAAATTATAAATTATGATAAACCCCAAAAGAAATTGATATACTAAATTCAGAATTTTTAGCTGCTCCGATTCACGAGTTATTCTCGAAAAACAGTACATTATCACTATGTCGGGTCCGAAGACGGTCGAGCCCGAAAGAATCAAAATCCAAAGAAATAATATATAAGACATATCGCAAATGACAACGACATTCTAAACTTGGAAATTTTAGATACTCCGGTTCTAGAGTTATTCCCCCAAAAAGTGAATTTCTAAGGCGGGCCCAAAACGGGTTCGCCCAAAACGGTTCTAAATCGAAGGAATTAAAATATTCCTTAAAATATAAGAATGTACTAAATTTATATTTTCTAGTTTCCCCGATTTTCCAGTTATTCTAAAAAATAGGTCCAAGGTCGGGCCCAGGACGAGCTACACCGATAAAATTCAAATCCTAAGACTTTTAAATATACCCCAAAAGCCAACGACATGTTAAACTTGGAATTTTAGCTACTTCTCGCGTTATTCTTCAGAAGCGAATGCATTCTTCAGCTGATCCAAGACAGGCTAGCCCAATGAGGTTCAAAATCTAGATTAAAATCCATCCAAAAGGAAATGATTTGCATATACCAAAGACTGCAAATACGACCAAAAGTCTTAAATGGCACGAATTTCTGGGACGTTAGCATGGTTGATATACTTATCAACAAATTCGACATTTTCTGACTTCAAAGGTTCCAATACGATTTTTGCGAAATGAGTGTTGGCTCGGTCAGGTCAAAAGACATATTCACCTTTTCTATAATTAACACGTATATGATGAATGAGCCTACGCGTAATACATTCTTTTTGGTAATCCAGATTTGTGGATAAATGATTGGCTGATGCCCTTTGGCATAATCGGTATATAGACCAAAACGTTTTGTTTAAATTTAGCTTTTTTCCAATATTTAATATTAGATGGAGTGGCGGACACGTCTTTGGTGTAAAATTCACCGTTTTCACAGATGGTCAAATGACAGCGGATAAAACAAAACTCGCTATCTATATAATAAAAGGCAATGTCTATGTGTGTGTCTGTGTGTGTGTGACTTACACACTATACGTTCAGCGACCGCGCGTCGGAGAGCTACGAAATTTCGCAATCGGAGATCCGGGGGGGGGGGGGGGACACGTAAAACCCGATTTTTAAAATTTAAATTATTTTTTTAGTTATTTAATGTTTTATGCGATTTCGACGGTTTTTCCCTTTTTTCTCCACCATCCAGACGTTGTAGAAAAAAACAAATCACACCACCGGAAAGAGCAGACAAATGCGAGTAAAAATATATCAATCTCAAATCTCAGGAACAAATTATAATATTTTTTAAAGATTTTAAAACAAAAGTCACTTTCGGTTAAAAAAAAACGAACTTTGGTTTTTAAATCCTCTCATCTCAAAAAGTACTAATGATTTCGACTATGGAATGAGAATATTTTAAATGATATTAATGAAAAGCGTAAACACTGAAGAAATAAAAAAATAAAAATAAATAAAGTTATGGAGATTGTCACGGTGCCTTAAAATTTCCTTTTTAGTTTTAACGTCATTAAACTAAACCAAACTTTGTTAACTCCACGGGGTTGAGGGCACGGTAGCCCAGTGGTTAACGCGTTGGAATTGCACTCGGTAGGCCCGGGTTCCATTCCCGCCACTGCCAAAACTGCAGCCGTGTTCACGCGGAGTACGATCACGTTAAACATGTGGGTCTGTAAGTCCCTCCGAGAGGTTGGTGATAGGGGAAGGAGGGTACGGTTCCTGTGGATGCCTCCCCCACTGGGTTCCGGTCTAAATTGGGTGAATAAAAAGAAAGTTATGGAGATTGTCGCGGAGGGCGCGGTTGTCCAGTGGTTAGCGCGCGGGAATTGCACTCGGTAGGCCCTGGTTCGATTCTCGCCACTGTCAAAACTGCCGCCGTGTTCACGCGGAGTACGATCACGTTAAACATGTGGGACCGTAAGTCCTTCCGACAGGTTGGTGGTAGGGGAAGGAGGGTACGTTCCCTGTGGATGCCTCCCCTGTGGATGTCATGGGTTTTGGTCAAAATTGGGGGGGGTGCACTTCCTGGCCATCCAAACAGTTACCTTACACCTTTCTGGTAGGTCGCGCCAGCGAGTTTGCCTCGGTCAGAATTTTCAAGGGTAGCTAACAGGCTGGTCGCCAAAGGCGGCTAGTCCAAAATAAATTGTCTACTGTCAAATTTTCGAAGCAAGTAGCGACATTTGGTTTTCGCAAGCTTCATTTGGATATTCGTTCGAGATGGAATGCAAACTTCGACGTTTTCCAAGCTACGGACGTTCCAACTAACACTATAAGCGCTTCAATTACATTGACTTAAATTTGGACATGCGAACATACGGGTGGAAGAATCTCTCAAAAACACGGCTATGGGACAAACCATATCCCAAACAGGTTGACCCCCATTTGCAGGCAGTTGACACCTTTGACACCACCCATCAGAGATAACGTACAATACATCAGAGGATACGACTCTCCTGACCCACAGGAAGAAGATAAAAGAATTTGAGAGCGGAGAATTTTAATCCTTCAAACAGTGACCTCTAGAATAAAATTTGTTAGGAGTTTCTTATTCATCCAATATCATAGCTGCCAACTCTCCCGGTTTTACCGGGAGACTCCCGGTTTTTTGCTATTTCTCCCGGTCTCCCGGGTAAGTCGCTCAATCTCCCGGTTTTCACTCAGCTGCTCTTATTTTCCCCCTTTCTAGGCAGAAATCACGCGAATGCAAATCGTGACTTTCAATAGTTTTCCGCAGTGCAGTTTTCTGCTACCGCGGTGTAGGAATAGATCGCGATTGACGTTTGTATTTTCGTATTTGTATCTACAGGGTACAAAAGTAAAAGAATTGGAAATAGATCACGAAATGAGAAACGAAGTCACAAATTTTGAAATCAAAGTTTTCCCGTTCTTTCGTCTAAAAATCCGTTTCCCAGCTATCGCGTAATCGGCGCTCGCAAACGGCGATTATTCCCACAGCGTCACGAGAGAGATGACCAATGATTATCTAATTAATGTGGGAAAAATGCATTTGCATCGACTAAAATGTTATTACATGCATAAATGTTGTTTTACATGCAAAACTATTGTTTAAACATAATATTAATGAAATGAAAGGCCATTTTGCAGCAGTATCGCGAAAAACGGTATTTGTGCGCGATCCTCCTAATATTTCGTTTAATTGTGAAAATAATTTCCTCTTTTGCAATCTGTCAACATCGTCAAATTTTTCTATAATTATTTCGTATTTCATACAGAAAAACTATTGTTTAAACGTATTATTGATAAAATGAAAGGCTATTTTGCAGCAGTATCGCGAAAAACGGCATTTGTGCGCGATCCTCCTAATATTTCGTTTAATTGTGAAAATAATTTCCACTTTTGCAATCTGTCTGCATCGTCTAAAATTGGGCTGATCAAAATCTCCCGGTTTTTTCATATTTTCGTACAAAAATCTCCCGGTTTTTCATATTTGGAGGTTGGCAGCTATGCAATATACTTCCATAGTTTATACATTTTTAACATAAATACTCTATATTATTTATATATATTCATTTTCAATTTCTTTACAATTTTCAAGCTCTCAAAACCTTAAGCCACAAAATAAGTCCGTGAATTTAATCTGGGAACTTTGGATTTCCGTCCTAATTTTTTACTTTTTCTATTGTTCATTCTTATTAGGTCTCAATAAATATGACAGAGTTGATTAAGTATATAGCATTCGATTTACAGAATTTATCATTATACTTGCAATGGAGTACAATAGAGAAACATTGTTTTTCCAAATCAGCGTATTTTCTTTCAAAAAGAAAATGAAATATAGATAAGTAACGTATGCAACTCATGATTTCCACTACAGATTAACAGATTCTTATTTTGTTGGAAAACAGCAACACAAATTAGAACTTTCTTCAACCAGATATCACTAAAATGAATAGGCTTATTGCAGTTACCAATTAAAATATGCACAAGAAGTTGAAGTAAATTGGTTCATTATTTCGTGAGATATGGTGTTTCTGGAGAAAAGTAAAATATCTAATATCTAGTAAGTAACTATTAAACATACTATTAAACTAACTATTAAACAATAGTGTCCATTAATTATTGGTAAAATGTACTTAAGTTATTTTGTTACATAATAATTGTGAAAATATATAATGTTTTAGGATTTTCCCCATTTTGGATCAATAACGACTATATCGCAAGAACGGTGTAGATTATCGTTCTAAAAATTATGTCATTTGCTTTTAAACAGAACTTTACATATTAATTGGCAATTTTCGCAGGAAATTTTTAAATGTAATTACGTTTCAATATAGTTCCGATATTCGGGGAAAATTAACTGCAGTTTGGCTCAATTCGATTTTCTCATAACATAATTTATTTTTAATAGTTTCTTTATTTTTTATTTTATTTTGTTTTATTTTACAAAATCTTTTTGAAAAATCGGTATAAAGAACCTAAATGATTACAATTATAGTGTGTTACCCTTCACTTTAAAGAGCAAAAAAAATCGATTAAAACCGCACTTCCTAACAGTATACCTAACAGTGGGTGGAGGGGGTAACTTGCCTCCCGGTGGGACTAATGACATCACGAAAAATAAAATTATATTGCGGTTATCTTTCACAACAATGATTGTAACTATGAAGTCACGTGGTCATTGAGCCATAAATAAACTCTTATGTATGATTATCTCAAATTTTGTTCTATGCTGTCATGTTAAAAAAATATGAAGTTTATAATAAATTTCGAACTCGAATTAAAAAAAAAGTATATCATGTTCTAGATTATTTGTAACAAAGCTGGATATAAGATTTCATGAAAATCCGTTAATATTCGTGGCCGCTATCGGGAATACAAGAAATCGACCACAGACAGACGGAGGGACCTCATTAAAAAAAAAGGCAAAATGTGTTCAGGAAGTCTTAAAACATATTGGCATCAAAATCTCGAATTTGAGAAAACGATTATGTATGTAATACTACTACACGAATATCTATGTGATATACACCATATGAAAACAAAATATTATAAACAAGAAAGATCAATAATGCATAAAGCATTGATTATGAAGCATTTTCCAACTGCAATGCAATTTTATTTAAACATCTCTAAAATGCGATACATTCAGCGGTGGTAGTATTTTTAAAATTATCACAAAACTACAATAATTTATTATATTTGAAAACTTAAACTTCATCGAAAAAAAATGAACTTTATTCAAATGATGTCATCGAAATATAAATGACCTGGCTCTCTATGTAAAAGAAGTAAATATTTCATTATACACATTTATTTTATTCCTTTCATTCATCACAATACTACAATAATTTATTTTACTTAAAAACTTAAAACCATGGAGGTAAAAGTAACTTGAATCTGTGTTTAAAACTTCATCGAAAAAGTCTGCTATAAAATCGTCTGCTTAAAACTTCATCGAAAAAATCGTCTGCTTCCCAATATAAAATCAATGAATGTTTCATTCATATCAGCTATTTTGCAGACTCCATGAGCTAAATAATTTTCCGTTAAGGAAATTCAGCAATTCTTATACAATTCATCTTACAGCTTGGTAAGTTTACATTCTCCATAAATGAAAATTAGGCTTCTTTGTAGAAATAATTAAAGTTTAATGATCATTTAAACTCAAATATATTGTAATTGCGTTGTTTCAGAATATAGGTGAACAGAAATTAAGCAAATAAAGCGATTTTAGGACGGATACAACACTAAATATAAATTAAAAATAACATTAAAAATCACGAATTCGACCCAAGGTGGATGGCATTGATTATTTAAACTCAAATATATTGTAATTGCGTTATTTCATAATATAGATGCACAGAAAATAAGCAAAAACAAAGCTGTTTTAGGACGGATACAACACTCAATATAAATTAACAAGATCAACCACGCATATAGCATTGATTATGAAACACTTTCCAACTTCAATGCAATTTTATATAAATATCTCTAAAATTCGATATATTCCTCGGTAATATTTTTAAAATTATCAAAATACTACATTAATTTATTATATTTGGAAACTTATAACATCATCGAAAAAAATGAACTTCATTTAAATAACGGCATTGAAATATAAAATGCCTGGTTTAAACATCTCTAAAATGCGATACATTCCTAGGTAATATTTTTAAAATTATCATAATACTGCAATAATTTATTATATTTAAAAACTTCATCGAAAACAAATGGAATTTATTCAAATGACGTCATCGAAATATAAATCGCTTCTATAAAAATGTAGCATTTCATTCATAAACATTTTTCCAATTCTTTCATTCATCAAAATACTATAATAATTTACTTGATTTAAAAATTTAAAACCATGGAGATACAAATAATTTAACTCTATGCTTAAAACTTCATTGAAAAAATCGTCTGGGTTCTTTGTGTAAAATCAACGAATGTTTCATTCAAATCAGCTGTATTGCAAACTCCATGAGCTATATAATTTTGCTTTAAAGAAATGCAGCAATTCTTATACAACACATTCTACATCTTTTGGTGTTTGCATTTTTCATAAGTGGAAATTAGGCTTCGTTATAGAAATAATCAAAGTTTGATAATCATTTAAACTCGAATATAATGTAATTGTGTTGTTTCAGTTAGTAGATGCACAGAATTTTAGCAAAAATAAGGCGGTTTTAGGACGGATACAACACTAAATATGAATTAAAAATAACTAACTTTAAAAATAACGATTTTGAGACAAGTTGGATGCCATATCTTATTTTAAAGTGGGTCACGTGATCTCTTCATAAAAAGGATGTAATTATTATTTTAATTTTTATTTAAAAAACTACCGAATATATTTTGCTAATTTTTATTTATATATTTTATGGGATAATTTGAATATTTCCTAAAACTTTCGAAGCAATTTGTGAATTTTAAATTCGCTTAAAAAATGTTTGAAAAATTAGGTCCCATAGGGTTCAATGTATTTTATTTTTTCAATCCGGGTTCAATCCAAAACTAATTGTGTGATGTTATTCATTTCTATTCCCACAGGTTCCACTGACCACCTGAACAACTAAAATTTTGAAAAGGTCATTTTTGCAGCAGTTATCGTGCTAACGGACAGACAGACAGACAGACAGACAGAATGATCAAAGTCATAAACATTTTTCAACAATGTTGCAAAATGTTAAAAAGAACTTTAAAAATCAAGATTTTGACACAAGATGGATGCCATATTTTATTTTGAAGTGGGTCACATGATCTCTTTTTATAATATAGGTGTAATTATTATTTAAAATTTTATTTTAAAAACTACTGAATATATTTTGCGGAATTTTTTTCATTTTTTTATGGGATAATTTTAATATTTCCTAAAACTTTCGGAGGAATTTGTGAATTTCAAATTCTCTTAAAAAATATTTGAAATATTAGGTTCCATAGGATTCAATGCATATCATTTTTTCAACCCGGGTTCAATCCAAAACCAATTGTTTGTTATTATTCATTTATTTTCCCATATGTCCCACCTACTGTCTGAATAATATAGTAAAATTTCATTTTAATAAAATCATTTTTATGGCAGTTATCGTGCGAACGGACAGACAGACAGACAAAATGAACAAAGTCATACACTTTTCAACTATGCTGTAAAATGTTAAAAATATGTAAATACTCGTGTCATTTTAGCTTGAATTAAATGTTGAAATATCGCACAAACGTTATCCAGAAAATGCGTGTTTCATTGCAGAAATAATATAATTTCAACATAATATAAAATGTTTATGTACATGTACAGGTATGCGTAAAAAAATATTATATGCAACAAAAAATCTAGAGTATGTGTTTTATATAAAGAATTAAAGTTTTCAGCAAAAAGCAATGAACACAGGTTTTGGTGAAAATCAGAAGAATGCCCCTTGCTCTAAGTTTCCCACGGTAGAGAAGAATTTTTCAGGGAAGAATGTATTTCACCCCTCATTTGGGACTCCAAGGGGATAATGATTGACACTAATCTTTCTTTGCGGCTAAGCAGGGGGCTGCCGCACATTAAAATATTCGTCTAATGGCCAAAGAGTGTAGGTAGGTATTCGAACGTTTTGAGAAAGAGTTTATACAGAGTCTTTACAATTTAAGTTCCACTTTGAAATGGCCATAAATGGACAACTACTGGACAGAATGCTATCAAACTTGGTAATAGTTTACATGAGATCATGGGATTTTATTTTCCGGAAGAAAAAAAAAAGTTCAAAAACTCCAGGGGGAATGGCAAAGGTCCGAGGGGCAAAATACACCTTCATGTTCGAAAGAACTTCGTGGGCAAAATAGACCTTCATGTACCTTAAAATGTTCGATTTTCCAAATAAATTAGAAACGGCTCCTTTAAAATTTGATAGAGGCTTGAAATTTTGCACATGGACTAATTATGTGATGAAAACACTCAATACGAATACAGTTTTTTTTTAAATGTTCGTTTAAGGGGTGCTTCAGAGAAAAACGTCCGAAAGATGAATTTATGAAAAAGAAAAAAAACATGCTTCGGGATGAGATAGAGATGTCAAATGTGTTGTGCGGATAGATAGTTTGGAAGGCAGAGAGTGTACAGTTTCAATTTTCCAATATTTTCTACCGTAGGGATGACGCACATCAAAATGTTCGATTTTCGGAATAAATGAGAAACGTCAATTTGAAATGTGATAGATGCTTGAAATTTGATATATGGGCCAATAATCTGATACAATACCCAAGAAAAACTGAATTTTTAAAAAATGTTTATATAAGGGGGTGATTACCCTACACAGAAACATTTGAAAGGTGAAATGATAGAAAAAGCATGCTTTGTGATGACATAGAGACTTCAAATTTAGTGTACAGGTAGATAGTTGGAAATGATGAAAGTGTGCACTTTCAGTTTTCCCACATTTGCTAAAGCAGGGGGGTGCCGCACAATAAAATATTCGATTTGACAAACAAATGAAAATCGCCTCCTTTTCAACGGCTTGAAATTTGGTATATGGACAAATCATTTGATAAAAAAACACAAAATGAATACAATTTTCCAGCAATGTTCATAGGGGGGTGCTACATAGGTAAAGTTTGAAAGGTGAAACGAAAGGAAAAGCATGCTTCGTGATAGAATAGTTCAAATTTGGAATATGGGTAAATAGTTTGAAGAAAAGAAAGTGTGCAATTTCAGATTTCCAATATTTGTTACTTTAGGTGTTGCCGCACACCAAAACGTTCGATTTTCCGAATAAATGAGACACACTTCCATTTAAATGTGATTGAGGCTTGATATTTGGTATATGAACCAATTATCTGATAAAAGACGAACTATTTCAAAAATGTTCATTTATGGGTGTCGATGTCGAAGGCCCAGACCACATTTATGGGTGTGCACTATAGGAAAAACCGTTCGAAATGTGAAATGATAAAATAGCATGCTCCGGGAAGACATTGAGACTTTAGTTTGGTGTACGGGTAGATTGTTTGAAAGAAAGAATTGTGCAATTTAAGTTTTCCAATAGTTTCTTTTGGGGGGGAGGGGGGGGGTATGCACACTAAAATATTCGATTTGACGAATAAATGTGAAACGCGAATTAATCAAACATTTACATTATTCGAGAGTTGCTTATTGCGACACAGTATTTTTTCAACTGGTATTCGGCTTGTATTTATTTTAATTATCCTTAATGGATGTATAAGAATATTTATTCTCGCTATACAAAATTATCTTCACAGGCAGCTCTGAAGGTAAAAACATTCTGGTCCTGTGTGTAAACAAATTTACAAAAACTATTTTCTAATTACCACAGGGCGACAGGGATTTTCAAGGAAATTGAACTTAATTTTTCAAAAGATTGAATTTTCATTAATTGGGTGTATAATTGTCATTAATTTAGTATCATGTTATCAATTCGGCAGCATTTTCAGTAATTTGACAGCATATTAAAAAGTAGTCAAATTTGTCGGAATGTGGGATAGTTAGACTAAGAGACAAGTGCTACAGAAAATCATTACAATAATATTATCTTTCAAAACGCAACAAGACAAGTCATTTAAAAAGCACAAATTTTAAATTCGTATTATATTTTTTAAACCAACAATAGGAAAGTACACGTTACAGCTCGAGAACCCTAAACGTTCAAATTTAGTTCAAATTTAGCATATCGTTGCTTTTTAACACTTTACAGCATAGATAAAAAGTGTTTATGACTTTGCTCATTGTGTCTGTCTGTCTGTCCGTTCGCACGATAACTGTCGTAAAAATGACTTTATCAAAAGAAAATTTTAGTATGTTGCTGAGACGGGCTGTGGGACATACGGGAATGTAAACAAATAATATCACCTAATTAGTTTTGGATTGGACCCAGATTGAAATAATTAAATACAATGAACTCTAAGGGACCTAATTATTCAAACATTATTTAAGCGAAATTAATTCAGAAATTGCTTCGAAAATTTTAGGAAATAGTCGAATTATCCCATATAGTATATAAAAAGAAATCAGCAAAATATGTTCGGAATATTTTGAAGTAACAATTAAAATAATAATTGCATCCACATTATATGAAGAGATCGCGTGACACATTTCAAAATAAAATATGCCAACCACTTTTTTTCCCAGTGTAATCGTGATTTTTAATTCTTTTTTATTTATATTTAGTGTTGTATCCGTTTTAAAACCGCTTTAGTTTTTATCTTTTCTGTGCATCTATATACTGCGCCAACTCAATTACAATATTTTGAGTTTAAATGATCATCAAACTTTGATTATTTCTACAATGAAGCCAAATTGTCACGCATGTAGAATGTAAACACATAAAGCTGTAAGAGAAGTTGTATAAGAATTGCTGAATTTCTTTAACGCAAAATTATTTAACTTTGGAGTCTGCAGTATAGTTGATAGGAATGAAACATTCAATAATTTCATATAGAAAAGCAGACGATTCTATTGTATTGATTTATCGATGAAGTTTTAAGCATGGAATTATAAAGTACTTTTACCTCCATGGTTTTAGGTTTTTAAGTAAAATAAATTATTGTAGTATTTTAATAATTTTAGAAATATCGCTTCTGAAAAAAAGGAATGAAAAAAGTTTATGAATGAAATATTCACTGCTTTTATATAGAGAGCCAGGCGATTTATATTTCGATGACGTTATTTGAACACAGTTAATTTGTTTTCGATGAAGTTTTTAAATATAATAAATTATTGTAGAATTGTGATAATTTTAAAAATATCACTTCTGAATGTATCGCATTTCAGAGATGTTTAAATAAAATTACATTGCAGTTGGAAAGTGTTTCATAACCAATGTTTTATATATGACTGATCTTCCTTCTTGTAATATATTTTTACTTTCGCTGCAATACATGCTAATGTATAGATAAAGTATTGGAATAATGCCGAGAATCACATCTGGAGTTTTCTAGGGATCTACACGTTTCGGGACCTGTAGAACACGAATGAACTACTTTTAGCGTGACGTCTGTGTGTGTGGTCTGTCTGTGTGATGTATGTATCCACTGAAGCTCGAATACTAATGGACCAAATTTCATAAAATTTGGTTGGTAAGTTACTTGTGCGTGACCCTGGTGCTAATTACTTTTCGGTATGATTCAGTATAAAAGAAACCGCCTTTATTTGCGAAATGACCCTCAAAAATCCCATGTATCCACTCTAGCCAAAAAACTAATTGATCAAATTTCACAAAATTCGGTAGATAAATCACTTGTGGGTTACCCTCGTACTGATTAGATGTTACTGCGATTCGAATAAAGAATATCGAGGATCTGATGAAGACTTTAAAGCGCAGTTGCTGAATGAAACTAAGGTACATTAAAAATGCAAATTCGATATAATATCAGAAAAGTGTCCATGTGGTTTTCTGCAATTAAACTCAATTTAACGCAGCATGAAATACAAAATAAGAAAATATATTTGTGTCTGTAGGAAAAGTCATGTGCTGCCCACGTCAGATTACTTTTAATATATATTTTTTTCTATTTATAAGTGAATTAAATGCGATTTGCAAAATGCGCAATTCTGAATATAAACAGTAGGAAATTTGAAATACATTCATTATTAACAAATGTGGTGAAGGCTTTGCAAGTTACTTTAACAGAATAGTGGTAGACCCTATTATTAAGAGAGGTTTTCGAGATATTGGGAATTTTATTTCTTGCTATGGAGCATAATATCCCAGATATATTAAATACATCGAATGAAACATAGTACGATAAATTACGTGCGGAAGCTAATAAAATGTTAGCATTTTTTTAATCAAAAAATTATTATAAAAGATAAATATGCTTTAAAATGTATTGCCTAAATAGTGTTTATATGTAATTTATTATTTAAAAATTTTAAATATTTTTGATTTAAAAAATCCGATCTTTTGTAAAAGGTTCGATCTCTTTTAAAATCTTTGATAACAAATGATAGCTTAGATGATAAATGATAGGGATTCAGCATCCAATTTAAGAAGAGGTATAGGGTAGTAGGTCACTAAAGATTTCCACTTTCGGTATATTTTCTAATTTCGTTTCAAAAATTTTTGCATAAAACACTTATTTATCGGAAACTGTTATAGATATAGATAGCTCAGATAATGACTGATACGGATTCAGTATTATTGAATTTTGAAAATTATCATCCCAGTCCATCCTGGGGCCGCGCAATAGGAATGTATACGTGTATTTTTAGAATAATAACTTGAATACCGGAGAAGTTAGAAATCTCACATTTGTCATATATTTGCCTTTCGTATCATATTTTCTTTCCTTGGATTTTGAACCTAATGTGTCTAAAGAAGTAGAAAACTAGCAAACAAAAACCAATTTTATAGGATCAACACCTTTATTTTAGATTGTTCTAAGATCTAGACCTTTATTTATGCAATTAAAATGTAACTCACATTTTCATATCATACAATAGAAGTGGTGACTATAAATTTTGTAAAACTAATATTTCATTATAAATCGGAATACGCTAAAATATTACCAATGGGTTCAATCATTGATTAAATATATGGAATTACTAGCAGGTATATCTGTTATTCGTACGGAATATATAATATAAAAACTTTAAATTCACAATTATTTGCAAATTCTTTGTATTCTAAATGATATTGTTATTCAAAGCACTCTATTAAACCATTTAATTCTCCCAAATTAAGTATCAGAATCTCTGTTTCTGCTATATAAAATTATCTTCAGAGGGAGATCGGAAGAATAAAATATCCTGATCCAGGATGTAAACAAATTTACAAAAATGGCATTACCTCTATTTGGGGCAAAGCTAAAAATAAAGGTCCCCTCATTTACAATAAAATTTTTCAGCGGTCATTTATTTCCCTCTGCCATTTTTTCCACGGTTATATTTTCCCTCGGCCATTTTTTCTTAGATTCCTTTGAAACTGTGCTAAGGGCCCCTAAGCTTATAGTTACGCCACTGGTTGGAACCAGGCGGGGATTGAGAGGGGAGCCGGGGGACCTAGTGCCCCCCACCCTTTATGATGAAAACTAACATTAGTTCTATGCGTATGGGAACAAAGTTGAAATTGAATGTTGGGCCCTCCTTTTGAATGGTTCCCTCCACCTTTTGCAAAGTCTGTATCTGCCCATGGTTGTAACACATGTACATACCTATAAAGCTCTAAGTTTTTCAGGTTATACTGTAAACCTTTAAATAATGCAATGAAGTTGTGTCTGCAGTTAAAGCAGTCTGTTTCGATGGGCAACTGGGCATTATCCAAACGTGACCAGGATTTTGTTTACATCACACCCAACCTTTTACTCTACAACAGGTGAAAATGAAAAAGGGTTCGACTCTCACCAGCAGCAAATTACCCAAGGGAATTCAGGACCACCACCTCTTTCTACCTAGTACCTGCCGCCAAATTGCTCCTTTTGCCATCCTGCCTTAGTGTCTACACAAAAAGACAATTTTGTCAACTCGACAAACAGAGTTATAGAGTTTGACATTCTCGTAACAATGGTCAAAGTGAAAGTGCCGCTAAAGCTGTCAATTGTACCTAAATCCAAAATCTAAAAATAGACAATAGAGACTTACTTTTCTGCTTCTGGGAGGGGGGGGGGGGAGAAGGGGAGCTTCAATGAGTGCGTGTTTTTGTTTCCTTATCAAAACTGTTATTGTAGTATTTATCATAGTTCTCGGTTTATAAATAAAATGAATTAAATTAAAATGTAATGTAATTTTATTTTTATTTCATGTTTACACTACTGATCAGTATGCAGTTAAATTTCCATCGCTACAGGCTGAAATGTTCCATATCCACATATAAGATCTCCCCGCTTATAGGGTCAGTTTTTTCAAATACGTAAGGGTGACCTTATACCTTATATCGAGTTTTGACTGTGTAACGTATGTTCAGCATAACGATTCTAACGAAATTATTCTATATCTTAAGGAGCGAAAAGCGTCTTCTTCCCACCCTCCTACCCCATTTGGCATTCAATCAATACGTATTTTAAATTTAACTCTCAATTCTCGCATATACTCTTCTGGATATGGAGTCGTTCACCAAGTACGTTGGCGCTTTGAGGTGGGGGGGGGGGGGGGTCGCTTTAATGCGGATCGTCCGCATTTATTGTGTTTTCTTCTAATAAATGTTGTAAAAACTTTGGGGAAGTGCAGTTTTATTTTTAATTGCATGTCTATTTCATATGACAGTTTGGAACCGTATCAGTAAATATAACTCTCTCAAAGTTAAAAAATGTTGAAATTTTTAAAAAAAATTTATTATATAGAAAATCGAAAACTGAAGGGGGGGGGGGGGCATGGCTCTGTGCCGGTGCCCGTGTTTGCTTGTATAAACATAAATAACAGCTATGCCTTAATAATTTTCCATGTTAACATGTGGAAATTTATTATTTTAAATCAGTAAAATTTATTATTTTAAAACAATAAAAACTTTCTCTATCAATGTTCATAAACAGTTATACAATTTTGTCAATTTAGGCTAATTTATTTTATAAAATAATAATTGATTTACAAGGGGACAAAAATGAAAAAAAGTGACTTTTAATTTTTGTTTCATAAAAAGCAATTTCAATTTTTCAGAGTATTTAAAAGCTTCTTAAATCAAAAGCCTATCGTTTCCGACGATACCTAATTACCCCTTATAGACTATGACACTTGTTAATCATTGGCGCCGAAGATTGGGGGCCGGAGACAGGCATTTGTCGCTTCCTGTCCTGTGGATTTTACAGATTTCATTGTATATTTTATGCATATATGTGCGTGCGTGTGTGCAATGCATCTTTTGCCTCCTCCTGGAAAATATCCTTCAGGCGCCTATAATGTCAATGGTTCAGACCGAGACTGGATAAGTGTCAGATGGTTGTTGACTACCGTTTTACTTATTTCTTAAGCTTAATAAGATATCCGGTCTCAAGTGACTAATATTTAGAACTAGTGAAATTTCACTGCAGAAAATTGAGAGGGTAATACGTTGAAAATTTCAAACTTTAAATGCGAAAATATAAATATTATTCCAAATAGTAAAGAAAAATATATTTATACAATTTTGATTTTTTTGGGGGGAGGGGGGACGCTTCCTCACACACATTGGGTAGGAGGGCCTTGTGCCCTCCCAAAAAGGGTCTAGCGATGCTTCGGATCCATGTTAAACAAAAATCAAACTA
This sequence comes from Amaurobius ferox, assembly GCA_951213105.1. Taxonomy (NCBI): domain Eukaryota; kingdom Metazoa; phylum Arthropoda; class Arachnida; order Araneae; family Amaurobiidae; genus Amaurobius; species Amaurobius ferox. The sequence continues at coordinate 5,581,050 of OX578134.1, read as the reverse complement.
AGCCGGAGTAAACCGCCCAAAAACTATTTTTGTATATACGTCACTGGATGTATCTATGAGACAAGTCCCCGGTTTGTAGATGTATGAAACAGGTCCGCGATTTACTGTGTGTGAACATGTCTACGATTTACTGTGTGTGAAACATGTCCCCGATTTACTGTGTGTGAAATAGGTCTGCAATTTACGGTGTGTGAAACAGGTCTGCTATTTACGGTGTGTGACACGGGTCCGCGATTTACGGTGTGTGACACGGGTCCGCGATTTACGGTGTGTGACACAGGTCCGCGATTTACGGTGTGTACATATTAGATGTGTAACACCAGGTCCCCATTTTGGTTGAAAAAAACATGCGTTGAAATAATTAATTTTTTTAAAATTACGAAGTAGAAATGAAAAGTATACTGTATTTTAACTGGGAAATCATTAACGTTTTCACCAAAAATATATTCCTTAATAGGGTTCTCAGTTTGATAGGATACACACAGCGTCCTCGTTTTACAGGTCTTGCCCACCTGTGTGTGTGTGTGTGTGTGAAAGTATGTGTGTGTGTGTCAGTGAGTCTGTGGAGACGATAACTGACGAAGGAATGGACCGATTCGAACCAAATTTGGTACAAAAATCACAATCCGTAAACACTGGAAGCCTATTGTTTTTATACGTAATCGAATGTTCAGAACCCCCCTAAATTTTCGAATGAAATTTTGAAAAAATCGTCAAAAAATCAAAACCGCTAATAAACTTACGCAAATAGACATTTCTTATGTAATTTTTCATTAGAAAACGATTGGCATAAATTTTAGAACGATAATATGAACCGTTCTCGAGATATTGTACATTTTTCAAAAAAATTATGAAAAAGTCGCATAAAAAAAAAATTCTTATTGAGAAACATGTTCACTTTTCATATGTAATATCATGCGATAAATAGAGTGACATCATTCTCGTGGATCTAGCTCGTTCCATTCATGAAAAAATATACTTTGAATAATACTTTTGTATTTGAACGCCAATAGTCATTTATCTGTTGTAAGAATAACTTTTTTCTTAGTGCATAACGCTTGGCGAGATTTTGGCGACGAATTTGGCGGAATGTCGCCAACTTGGCGACTTTTTTGAAATGTTGCCAAATTAATGAAAATCTCGCCAAATGGATAAAAATGATGCTAAATCAATGAAAATGACGACTAATTGTCGAAAATTCAATATCTTGGAAAGAATATTAGTATCTACTATAAGAAAATCCTATTTTTTTACTGTAAAAGTAGTAAATTCATTACATCATATAAGGAAAGTCATGTGTTGCCCACATCAGATTTTCTTAAAATTATATTCGAAAATTTGAATGTAGATCTTTTACTCATTCGATTCCATTTAAAATCAATAGAATTCCAGCACACAGGGATTATAATATTCGCACTAAATTTCGTACGAAACGCGTTATTCGTTTTTACGATATAGCATCCACAGATTCATGGACGGACACACATATACACATATACATTATACACACACACAGACATTACATAAAAACGTTCCATTCGAGTTTAGGGATGCTTGGAACGCGATCTAGCATCGAAAACTTAAAATTGAATTTTCGACCCCGTCACAATACATTCTCTATACATTATGCATATAGGAACGTAACATGTGATGTACGTAACAAGATGTTGCTTAGTACTAGAACGTAACATGTGTGTAACGTAATAAGATATTACTTAGTCACTGTTAGAGACCATTATATTAGTTGCAGTTCACGCGAACATGATATTTGCGAGCAAAATATACGCAATCCGATTAACATAAATAATGAAGACTGTTTTTTTTCTTATCACTGACTGTTGAGTTGGACAGCTTTTTTAATATTTGAAACTAACACTATATTGAAACTAACACTATATTTGAAATTATATTTTATATCATCTGAAGCGTTTACATCGATCTATCATTCGAAATAAAATTTTCAAACTGTATCTTCAGCGATATATACACCTCCACGTCTCTGCAGATGAAATAAATTGAGCAAATGATAACGACAAACCGAAAAACTGAACGACGTTGCATCTGATAACGAGGTTAGTTAAAGATAATCCAATGAAAACTGAAGCTAGTGAGAAACGTTAAAAACCCTGAAAAAAGCTGTGTATTATTGATCTCGCTTTCAAAGGTGGATACGAGGCTTATCTAAAAACGCCGTTTACAGTCAACAGAATTTTTCAACACTGCTAAACTCTAATAAATCAAATTAAACATTAAAAGAATAAATAGGATGCATCGTTGGGCATACATTTCAAAATAAAAGTTCAAAAGATTTAGTTTGGGCGATTAAATGTAAATTCAAAATGATATACCTATTGAAAGTAAATATGATGTTAGTAGTCCATTTCATAAATAATATATATTATTGTTGCGCTCATAACGAACAATTTCGAGAAAAATGCAGTAAATTAAAGAAACAATACAACCCATTTTCAGAGTTGGATCTATAAAAATGGTCCATAAAATTACTTAAATTCATCAAAGAGATTTCATCTATAATAATAAAAATATATATATATATGTTTGTTTGTCGGTAACATAACGGAAAAAGTAAGTAATCCATTTCTAAGAATTTTAGTGTTGGAATATTTAAGGTGAGGATCAACGCCGTCTTGGAGCGACTTTTTAAAATTTCGAATTATATTTTTTAGTTATTCAATGCTGAAGAGACATTTTGAGTGATTTTCGCACAACTCTGTCGCTTTGCGATTGAAAATATTAGTGCAAGGTTTTTATCTTGACACCATCGGAAAGAAAACTGAGTCCACATGACTGATTCAGCACTTACTGTGATACAGTGCTATTATAACTATTACAAAATATAGGTTTTAAGAATAGAAAGCTTATATTTTGACTACAGGTATTTTGTATAAATGTCAACATATTTTGTGAGAATTTTTGTCTACTGATGCAAAAAACAACAGGATGGTACAAAGCCCCAGACAAGAGTTTTATTAACAGTTTTGAAACGTTAGTTTTTATGATGGGGCGGACAGTAGTTTACTTATGAAATTATAAACCTCGTGACACGTGTGTTTTATGACTCCAATAAGACTCCAAGGCCAAAGGAGATGTGCAGTAGAGCTTAACATAAGTTCCACCTACAGAACTGGAACCAAAGCAAGAACAAATCGCCAAAGCCATTGACCAAAAGGGAGAGAACACAGAGTACTTCGTACCAGAGTTTGCGAAAAAGATAGATATTTCCTGAGTTTTACGGTTGATACAAAATGACGTACATAGATACCTGACTTACTGTGGATATGAAATGATTTTCTGGAGCCCTGAGATGATTTACTTGCGGATAAGATGATATTTTGAACCTTCGTATGAATAAAATCACATTTTACTTTCTTACGAAGTACTTTACAAATACCTTGACTTTAATAAGTCGATGTGTGCTCTTAGCAAAAGTGTATGTGAGATCGCCAGATGAGTGAACAAAGAATCCAGGACTAACGAGAAGCATCAAGGATTAATCAGATAACCATTTACATAAATATTTTGAGTTAAATATTTTAAAAGCTCAATAGCCAGTGCAATACATTAATAGTATTCATACTGTATCACAAGAAAACGGCTCTAGTAACTATTATGTTACTAATTGAAAAAGTTGATAATTAATATTTAATGATAAAATCAATAATAATTAATAAAGCTTTGAATAATTAATGAGCTATTAATTGTCTGTTTATTGGATAAGTAAAATTAATTTTATAATATTAATAAATTTTCCTTTTAGAAAAAACACCGGGCAACACAATAAAATTAATATCGTGGGTTATTGCGACCACATGTACTAATTACTACTATATAATAAACCCAAAAATTAAGATGGTTGGTTAATTCGGCAACGCGCCATTGTAAAATCACGGCTATTCCTTAATAACAAATAATCTCTTTTTATACGCTACGCATACTTATATAAAAAATGACAATTCATCGAAATATGAAAAGCTTATGAATCTTCATATGTATGTTTCTAGTATATTATTGCATCCAAAAATTAAAGTGTTGCACCACAATTCCATTTTAAGATAAATGGTGCGTGATATTTTCATATTTTAATACAAAATTGTATTTCTTTAAGTCAGAAAACTATAAATCTTAATGGGAAACCTCTTATAAATTAAAGAAACCGTGATGGCTTATGTGCCGATAGCAAGTTTTTCTCCCTACATAGGTCATTATATAGTAATTATAAGTAATTATGTTTATAAAGAAATTATGAATGGATTAAAATTGACGTAGTTCTCAGTCTTTGTTGATTTTGTTAATAATAGTGTACAATTAATGTAAACCATAATATAGAAATCGTAAAGTATTAGACATGTTCTTTATTATACAATGTAAATTAAAAATCCAAACCGGACATTTTTATCAAAAATTTGATTTATTTAACAGCCATACTTTTGAAAAGAGTGTGAATATATCCCAAATCATTGAAATTATTTTAATAAACAGTTAAAATAATATTTTAACTATTTATAGTTAAAATAATATTTTAACTATTTATTTTAACTAGATTCCAGCCAGTTAAAATGTAATTTTAAAATGTAATTTTAACTGGCTGGAATCGTCTAAAATGCTCGACTCATATCCCTTACAAAACAAACATTTAAAAACTAGTTGTAGTTGAGATCAAATCGTAACACAACATCCAAAATTTAAATATCTTTAAAACAGATATTTTTGCAAATGCATGAAAATATAAAATGAAGAATATTACTTTAGTTGCCTATCCATTCTACCTCGCAAGAAAATGAATTCATATCTTTTTTTGTGATGAATAACCGTCGGCAGTAGAATGCGTCCCATCTGCCGTTCAGCAGAGAAGATAATCTGATTTGGGACTTTGCCGGGAAATTTCGTTTAGCACTAATGTAGTTAAATAATGAATAAGGAGTAAACATAACAGATGAAGCAGCCTCAGAAAACCTATTTATTCTCCTTCAAACGGCCCTATTGTTTAGAATAATTAAAATAATATAGGTATTTAAATAAATTTTACATTTATTTGTAAAAAAATATGTATCCAACATATTATTTTTTTTGTATTGGATATATCTAATATAATAATAGTAAATATCCGTATTATGTGCCTATAGTATAACTAATAACATATTTTTCATATTTCAATCATACTAAATATGAATGGGTGTTTATGGATACCGTTTAAATCCAAAATAAATATCAAATCACGTTGAAATATCTTGTGTCTTTTGAGACACAATGCGGTCCACATGGGAATATGACATTTGTAATATCTCGAGAACAACTCGTAATAAATACCTACCAATATGCATATTTATTTTTAAATCAATGCAATTGAGAACAGCTGTTAAGTTTATAATGGTGAACCGAATTATTTTTATAGTGATGACGCAAGTGCACTTTGCTTGGGTCATTTATTGTCTCAAACAACAAGTACCAGTAGGTGGCAAAAATTTTCGTAAGCTTAAAACAATCAACACCGTCAGACGGTCGCCAATGGGTGACATTTAGTTCAAATAAATTTGTGTGGGGGTAATAAATATTTCCCACACACATCGTAAGTTAACGTGGTACTTCAGACCACATCTGTTAAGCTCAATGTATCTATGGCTAGTAACAACTTTCTAGCATAAGAGCCAGCCAATGGGCTCAGAGGGAAGGAAGGAGGAGCTTTTCTCAGAAACTGTCTCAAACATTTGAAAAGTATAGATTCAATTTGACTCGAACGGTCACAGCTGATTTGTGAAGATACGTCAAAGTTTTTTATCAAGTCAGCTTATAAAGTTTTTGATGTTGTTTCGACAGTGGTTTCGGTAATGGGGTGGGTTTCAGACCAACTTTTAAATTGGTAAACTACAGTTTAACAATATCGGAATTCTTGCGCTGGTATTACTGGCCCTACAAGATCAATGTGTATATGAGAAAATCTGGCACCAGATAGAGTAAAATTTCAGAGATAACTTGAAACATGTCGGTGATGACTGTGTGAGTTTCTCTCTGTCTGTGTATCTGTGTTTCTAAAGTTTGAGGGAAGGAGATAATTTGGGGATGGGAGAATTATTTCTCTAATTCTGTGGAAGCGAGGTGCTAAAATGTGATTGAAATTAGATGAACTATTTTTAAATGCTCTATACCCTTTGGGTGTTACCTTACATCTTTCTGGTAGGTCGGACGGTCTGGATCTCAACAACAATCATAATAATAAGAGAAAAATAAGGTAATAATCATAATAATAAGAGAAAAATAGGAATAGAAAAATAGGAATCAGATATATTACTATTCAGAACAATCATAAATTTTATTCTTTGTCGCATTGAAATAACTTAAACAGAAAATTAGATCAAAATGGAATATGGCAATACCATAGTTTGTCAGAAGTCAGCAGAATATTAGATGCCGTAATTCTAAAGCCTGCCATTTTATAGATCTGACCAATCATTTGTATGAGATTCTTCGGAATGGAAATTGATGAGTTTAGGACATATATTAAACTCAGGAAATATTCGAAGTAGAATACAATGATAAAGAGTAATAGACTTCTCACAAACAATAATCGTGAGATGTACGTCATCAATAATGTCCGGAGATTTTAGAACTACAAGTGCAGTAGACGACCAGATGCAATGCGATGTTGAACATAACCTTGTGCAGCAAGTCATTGGACTCACTCATCGTCTCGTAACTTAAAATTAATAGATTTTACTTAACATGGCCAGTGATGTTTGTACTTCAATTTTGTCAGAATTGCTAAGAACACTCACAGATAATGACAGTTGTGGATCAAGAAGGAAGCATAGGATGGAACTGAAAATTTATTGATGGAAAGACACAGATGAATGATACATATGATAAAAAAACACCGCAAAAGAACACGTACAGAAAGAGCTGTGGTATACAGTCCGATCATCCTCAATAGCGCGTCGCACCGCCTCGTGCTGCGATACAAGCAGAAATACGGTCCGGCATGGTGTCGAACAGACGCATGTTGTCCTGCGGCAGACGATTCAACACCTGTCGGACGTTACGTTCCAAATACCGAAGATTGCGGCACCGAGGCAGCTGGCATTTCAACTGGTCCCACACATGCTCGATAGGGGACAGGTCTGGGGAGCGGGCAGGCCATGGAAGTGTCAGAACATGACTCAAGCCGGCCTGGGCGATCCGAGTCGTGTGCGGCCAGGCCATTATCCTGCTGGAATTGCGCACCTAGAATGAATCCCACCAACGAATGGGAGCACATGGGGCTGTAGAATTTCATCCACGTTCCGCTGGCCTGTCAATGTTCCAGGTACCACTACTAGATCGGATCGGCTGTCGTAGAATATGACTCCCCAGCCCATGATGTCTGCAGTGGGGATGGTGTGGAACTCGATAACAAGTTTGGGATTATGGCGTTGTGCAGGGGACCTCCACACCCGTACACGCTGAACATCGGTCACAAAACGAAGCGGCACTCATCGCTTAACACATCTTCAATATGTGGCGTTCCACGTTGCTCTGGCCCAGCACCATTGCAACGGGAGTAGCCGACGTTACCGTTTTAAAGGCAACATAAATAAGGGACGCTGGGATCACAGATTAACTTCCTTCAGGAGTCTAGATATGGTTCGTGGGCACACAGAAGCCGCTACGTGTGTGAAGACCCAGACCGTCCGACTCATCCAGAGGACTTGAGTATCTAATTGGACAGAAGCCGCTACGTGTGCCTGTGTTGCGGATAGGGTCGCCGTGGGCTCTATATGTGCCTGCCGCACGATCATTCGATCATCTCTACTGGTGGTATGCTTGATCAGTTCAGGGCCGGTCCTCCGTGTCTGGGTGGCGCCCAGTGACCAGTGGTCCCAACGTCCCTTGAACGGTGTTGGGACACCTGGGACGTCCCCGTCCGTCCCATGCCCCCTGTTGGGACGGACTATACCGTCCCAACACCGTCGGACGGTATAGTCCGAATGATCCACTTGCCGGGCTATCCGGCGCGTTGACCAGGGGCTATCGTGATGCCTCTTCTTCTTTAGGTATGGCCCTAAATAAGGGGTGCCCACTTGGACATCATGGTAAGCTCTGGAAGTTTGAATCCTCTTCATTCGCCCGTTTTCTTTGTGTGGGTGTTTGTATTGGCGTTAACCGTTGTTTTCATTTTGCAAAGTGCGGAATGTTTTATAGTGTTAGTTTAAATTTATAAATCAAATATCTATTAAAGTTTAAATACTGGGTTCTATATAACAACGTAGTTTTAAAATGTTCAAGAAGGCCAGGCTTTTGGATATATGTAAACATAGTGTTAACATGGACATAATAGAAAACACAATGCTCTAGAAGGACAAGCTAATCAAAGAAATTTTCTTCTTTACTGTAGTTTTTACGAAATCTATTAATAAGTATTAGACTGAACTAGTTATTGCTAGGATATATTAATAGATATATTATATGATATTACACATTAATATTCACATTTATATTGAGATTTTCAATTACATATTGTAAAATTTGCCGTAGATTTAATGTTTTTGTAAATTCATATATATATATATATATATATATATATATATATATATATATATATATATATATATATATATATATATATATATATATATATATATATATATATATATATATATATAAACTTAATATAAATGCCGCTTTTTTATTTAAGATTGCCAATTAAATATTGCAAATATTGATATCTATGAATATTTATTTTTAAGTAAAAACACGTGAAGGAGTCAATATACTTACATTGAAATTGGTTCTTGATGCAGATATAAACAAAAAAACATTAACTTCTTATTGTTCATAGTTTTAATAAGAAAATATGTTTCATTTTCTGATTTATGGCATTTGATTTTGTTTAATTTATTCTTCAATTAAATATTGTAAAATTTGCTGTAGATTTATTGTTTTTGTAAATTTATATCTATAAATATTTTTTCTTAAATAAAAAAAGGGAAGGAGTGAATATACATACATTAAAATTAGTTTTGGCTATTTATAAAATTCCCGGCGACGCGTTGCAGATTTATACTGATGGAAGTAGGGGTGATGGTGCCATCTCCGGTAGCGGGGCCTACATGAAGCAGGGGAATGGCATTAGGATATGTAGGAGAAACCCCATCTACTGCTCAGTTTTTTGGGCGGAACTCATAGCCATTAAGGAGGTCTTGAGTTATTGTGTCAAAGAGGGAGTCAATACAGACATCTGAATCCTGAGTGATAACCGTAGTTCTATTCAGCATCTGGCTGAATGATGGAGACATGGTGACGGAACGCCAGTGAATATTGTTCAGCATTTTGGTTACTTGTGTGCCCATAATAGGATAATTTTTCAATGGGTGCCAGCTCACGTAGACATTTACGGCAATGAGGTTGCGGATGGCCTGGCCAAGGAGGGCAGCCTCAGGAGTTCTATTGACGGTAGCTGTCTTTCTTTCACGGAACTTGCCCCACGAGTCAAACTTGAAATCAACTCCACTTGGAGACCCCCCCCCCCCCCCATCGTGCATGAGTGGTATGATTACAGCCTCCATGGTGCTGCTTGGATTGGGACAGGCAGTAGGGGAGATCAGACGGCTCTGGCCAGACTCCGCAGCGGCCATATTCGTGGTCTTCGGCATGTGTTGGGTTCTAAGTTTTATCCTCTTTGCCCGAAGTGCAATGTGACTCAGGTCTCTCCTGCCCATGCCTTGACATGTATTGGATGCCAGAGGAGTCAGCTGTACTCCAGTCCTGGATTAGTTCTTCATCTTTTGAAGACTCACGGATTCATAGACTTGATCTGGTGTTGCTGTCGGTCAAGTGGGATAAGAAACAACAACAAAATTAGTTTTTTGATACAGATATTTTTGCAATACAGATCGATATTCATATTTTTTTATTTTCTGATTTATAACATTATATTTTGTTCCCTTTTCTCTTCAATTAACAGTTTAAAATTTTACCTTAGATTTAATGTTTTTGTAAGTTTATATTTTTAAATTAAAAAAGAGAATGAGTCAATATACTTGGTTTCATTGGTAAGAATACATTATTTACTTATTATTCATAGTTCTAACATAAATTACTGTATTTGAATGCAAAAAATCAGAGAAGTGTATTTCGTTTCAGTGAGGATTTTCCTAAAAATTCAATATCACCTTTACATTTTACATTCATAGTCAATTTTAAATTAATTCCTTTCTTATTAACAGCGATACTTCTATATACAATATTTTGCATTCATCATTCAAAGAGATGATTTCTATTTCTGATGAAATAATGCAAAAGGTAAAAATGCCTCTCACATGCCATATGTATATGCTTAATTTGTAAAATTATAATATATGTGCAACTTAAATTCCTTGCTGTTCTACTATTATAGATTTGATATTATTTTAATGGATTCTTAGGACTGCACATATATTTAAAGTGCTTTTTGTGTTTTCATGCTCTTAAACGACAGTTACTTTAACTGAATATTGCCTTTTTAGTTTACGTTTGTAGTCAATTTTTGTTCAATTGTTCTCTCTCTGTCAGTGATAGTAATTATTCTATACCCAAGTCAATTTTTAACAGACTATGTATATACTCTTTTCATGCGCCATTTAACTTTTCTACGGTTAATTTTTTTTTCTTGAATTATAATTAGTGCTTAAAACAGGATTCTTAAAACTTTTATTTGAGCATTATACACTTTCTCTATATTTGTGTGCCAGATTTGTTCATTAATGATGTCATGCATATATCTTTAAATATAATTTCTACAAAATCCTTCATGAGAAACATTCTTTCTCTAGGATGGCGGGGAGAAAAATCTCTCGTTTATCCAAACTCCCTGAATTGAAGGGATAGGCCCAGTAAGCGAAGTGGAAAAGAAAGAATCCAGAGGGTTCCGGCTGACCACTCTGAGGTTTTCAGCCAAAATGATCCCCAATGAGGTCTCTCTCGAAGTCCTCCAGTTGCGTATATCGACGTTTCTGGCGTCTACCCATATACTTTTCATTCCGTACTCGTGTTTGCGTCGACCGAAGCTTCTCGCATTGTTGGGGCGACGACTACACGCCGGTTTATAAGGCCGCTGGTTCAAGCTTGCAGCGCCACTTACCGGTGTATGTTCATGTGCAGTCATACCATACTGGGATCATTTGCATATCAGCCCGCCCTCTAGCTATTTACATTATTTTGCGGTTGTACCATGTTTTCTTCTTGGTGTGCAACTTTCTTTGTCCGTGAGTGTACTTTTCTTCTGAATTATATTTCATATGCTCTGTACTTGCGCTAATGTCGTATGTACATTTGATCTTTATGATATCTATCTGATTTTCAGATCACCCCGGCAGTAGTTTATTAATATAAATATTTACTGAATTACATATTAAAATAATTTAATCCTATTAATTTCTTTGTTTGCAATTATTTTTGCTTTAACTTGTGTCTATATATAACTCAATTTCTTATTTATATTTAAAATTAACAACTCTTTTGATATCGATTAAATTTAAAAACATTTAATCCCTTCCTCTGTCGCATCTTTTTATCTCGAGAGTAAACACTATTTAAAATTAAAAAACAGTTTCTAAAATATATATTCTTAGAGAGTCGATGTTTATATATGCGTTTTAAAGGAAATAATTTAAAATTATTTTAGGACTTATAACGAACACACTTTAACACAGTGAGCGTGACGTCTTTCGAAATAATTAATAGTTTCCAAGAAATTTGTCATAATTTATTCAATTATTAATAATGATACATCTAAGTACTTTCAATGAGATAAATTCATAAGTATCTTATAAAATTTTTGTCATAGAATGTATTAGTTTGTTGGAAAGGTCACGAGTTGGAGACATCATATTTTTTGCAGGCGTACCAGAATTTTCCTTTTATTCTTATCACATTTTCTTACTTTTGATCAGAAACCTTTTTATGAGTTATCTATGATCGATCTCCTTATCTGATACTGAACTCTATTTCTGAATTTTTTTCTTAATATGCTCTGTCTTTTCTTTGACATACTCATATAAGCGTGCCTAGAACAAAAATCAATTTTCTGGAACATAATACATAATATACTAACTATGAACTCAGTGATTGATGGAGTTTTGTGAAACTTTTGATTTCTTATTTTCATCAAATAGTGTATATAATTTGTAAATTACCCGCTTTATAACTAAATTGCCATGTTATTTTATAAATAACCTGATTACAAATTATTTTCTTCCAAAAAAAAAGAAAACGAAAAAATCCCGAAACATTACGCAGTATAAAAATAAATTTATGGAGTCACACACCACCCAGACAACGCAGAGAACTCAATACAACTTTTAATCTTGCGAAATATTTTCATGTATCAAATTTTCACGTCATTGCAATTCATCGTTAACTATTAATGAAAGTTATTTTTAAGGAGTCATTCCTAGCTCCTAAATCATGTAGAGAACTCAAACACGGCATGGAATACTGTCATCTATAAAATTGTTATGTCATTATGTTACGTCGCTACGGTATTTACGTAATTTTTCATTTACGGACTCGTTTCTGGCTCCTAAACCGTGCAGAGAGCTCAAACTCAGCATGGAACGCTGTCATCTATAAAGAAATTCACCATCACGTTACGCAGTTACGATATTTACGTAAGTTATCTTTTACGTACTCGTTTCTATGTCCCAAATCATGTATAGAACTCAATCAGCTTAGCAACAGTGTTCCGACAAGCAATACTGATTATCTATAAAAATTACACGTCGTTATGTTATATTGTTGAATCATTTATGTGCGTCATTATCTTATACGGACTCGTTTTAGATCCCAGAGCATATAGAAAGCAAGCTGAAACTCGAAGTACTATTTCATCTCGTGAAAAATATATTCATATATCTAATTTCATGTCATTAAGTAACGTCAATATATATATAGAGTGCGTCATGACTATGATTATATCTTTTCCGATTTGTATAATACTTAATCACATGTGCCGTTTATAAAACCATTTGTTTAATTCTTCCAAATCAATTGCCTTTAAAAATACTAGAGAAGATACCAAAGATATTTTTTACATGTATTACATGAAAATGGGATTCCATCAGTATTCCATCTAATAAACAGAAAAGTTTATGCATCATGGAATTACGCTATATTATAGTCGACAGAATAGAAAATATGTAATAGCTGACATAAAATTGTGCAGTGTTTTTTTAAATATGATGGTTCGAGGACATTTCAAACGTATAATTCTTTAAAAAACTGATGCATATTGTTTGAAGAAATATAAATTTATTTCTAAGCAAAATAAAAATGAAAACTATTTATCAGCTAATGAATATGTCATCAATGAAAATACGAGCTAAATTAGACCCCAAGAGTAGATATATTTTCATTTTAAAATTGCAAAAACACTTGTAAAATACATTTTTTAAGAAAACAGGTATGTTAAATGTTAATTTAGCTTTCTAAATTATAAAAACTAATTTTTTCTGAAGCTAATCAAACATGTTTCCTTTTGACACTTTACAATATAGTTGAAAAGTGTTTGTAACTTTGTTCATTCTTTCTGTCTCATCTTTTGCACGATAAATGCTGTAAAAATGACATTAACAAAATGAAATTGTAGTATGTTGTTGAGACTGTCTGCAGGACATATGGGAATGTAAATCACCCAATTAGTTTTGGCTTGAACACGGATTGACAAAAATAAATTACATTGAACCAGGATTTAATTTTTTAAACATTTATAAGCGAAGTTAATATTCACAAATTGCTCTGAAAATTTTAGAAAATATTAAAATTATGCCATAGAATATATAAAAAAATTTAAAAATATGTTCGGTAGTTTTTTAAATAAAAATTAAAATAATAATGACACCCATATAATATGAAGAGATCACGTAACCCACCTGAAAAATGAAAGATGGCATCCATGTTGTGTCAAAATCGTGTTTTTTAAATTTAATTTTAATTTATATTTAGTGTTGCAGCCTTCGTAACACCGTTTTATTTTTGCGTTTTTTCTGTGCATTCATATTCTGCGCCAACGCAGTTACAATATTTTTGAGTTTAAATGATCATCAAACTTTGATTATTTCTATAACGAAGCCTAATTTTAATGCATGTAAATTGTAAACAAATGACTGTAAGATAAGCTGTATAAGAATTGCAGCATTTTTTCATGCAAAATTATTTTCGCTGGGGTCTGGAATAAATGTGGATGAATGAAATACTCACTGCTTTTTCATAGATAGTCAGATGATTTATGTTTCGATGACGTCATTTGAATAAAGTTTGAATGAAGTTTAAAGCATAGAGTTAAAATGTACGTTTACCTCCATGGTTTTAATTTTCCTAGTGAAATTATTGTAGTTCTGTGATAATTAAAATATTATCGCCGCTGAATGTAGCGAATTTTAGAGATTTTTAAATAAAATTGCAGTTTAGTAGTGTTTTATAATTAATGCTTTATGCATGATTGATTTTTTTGTATTTATATTTAGTGTTGCATCCGTCCTAAAACTGCTTTATTTAAGCATATTATCTATGTTTCTTAATTTTGTGCTTACGAATTACAATAATTTTTATTTTAAATGATCACTAAACTTTGATTATTTTTATGACGAAGCCTAATTTTAACGTATGCAAAATGTAATCAAAACAAGCGATTGTAAGATGAGTTGTATAGAAATTGCTGATTTTTTCAACACAAAATTATTTTGCTATGGAGTCTGGAATATAAGTGATATGAATGGAATATTCATTGATTTTACTTAGATAGATAAGCAGTGATTTTAAAGCATTGTCTTTTTTGATGAAATTTTAAGTTTCCAATTATTGTACTATGATCATTTAAAAAATATCACCGCTGAATGTATTGCATTTTAAAGATGTTTAAAAAAAATGCACTAAAGTTTGAAAATGTTTCATAATTAATGCTTTATGCATGATTAATATTTCTTCTTATTATTAAGAACCTAGTTCATGTAAGTCATCTATTAAGAATTGAGAAATTATAAGCATGGACGGGAAAAGATGTCTTCAGAATGAAGATAGCCAGACATAATACAACAGCTTGATCCTCATCCCCGATCGTCCTGTATCAATTGAGAACTTTGAAAAATAACAGTTGAAGAATATATCTATATATGGAGGGAAATTTATCTTTCTTATCTTTAAAGTGTTTTAGTACTCTTTTGACAAGTCTATTTATGTTTTGTTAACAAGGCTGCAACGACATTATAACTATTTTTAAAAAAAAATTAAAAAAAAAAATTAAAAAATTAAAAAAAATATTTCTCTAATCCATATTTCAAAAAGTTCTTATTGAGTTACATATGCAGCCTAACCAATGGGCTACCGCGCCCTCATTAAGAATGTGAAGTTTTTGATCTGAAAAACATTCATGGGTGAAAAAGAAGTCGAATCTGTATTAGAAGGTACTTTTGGGGTACATTTTTGCAAATCCAATACATATAGCGTTTCCATTTTAAAACTCTACATTAGAATTCAGATTTTAAGACGTATTATTTGTATTATACGTAATTTATTTAGTTTTATTGTGATATAAATAAAATTAAATAAAATTACAAATTTAAAATTATATCTTTGTATGTATGTTAAAATCACTAATCTTACAATGTCGCGATAGACACGTTATTGACTTTGCTGGTACTGGTGCCGGACTCTTCTATCATGACAAAGAAGGCTATTTTTTGCCTTTAGAACTAGTTTCTGTAGTTATTTATTTTTGTGTGCCTTGTGTCTTAAGGAATATAATACAGTTTAGCTCCATTACTCAATAGCATTTTCCATAACCATGTTATATATCTTTTAACTTGTCGTAACACAACCAAAGGTACCAGATTAATTTTAACAATGTGAAATTAAAAATATTAAGACATTTAACATGCAACCGAAGACAAACATATTTCAAGGACATGGAAAGGGTGGACCTAAAAGCAAAGGTCTGCTTAATGATCTCGATGAGATAGCAAAAAAATAACATTAGAGTAGATTTCTTCTTTAAAATGAAGTATCAAAGAACCCACAAATTAAGTCATTCGATATTTTCTTGTTCAATGTAATCCTATGAATTTTAACTTCTATTTAAAAGACATTTTTTCAGCCGTTATTTTAGCAAGTATCTTTAACAAAATATTTATAAGTATTTTTTTTTACTAAGTCTCAATCACTGTTAATTATTTAGCAGTTTGATTGATGAATTGACTCTTCAAACCTGTTATTTAATTTTGTTTTTTCTTCTGAATTTTTCCTCATTCATCTTTAATTTTCTACATTTTTCCCTTTACAATTGTTTGACTATTTTTCCTCCTTCCAAACATTTTAATTTTATACCAATAATTTAACGGTTCATATTTTTCTACTCTGTTTTATACAATCTCATTTTAATGCTTAAGATTTTAATCTGTGTGCCAGCTTCTTTTGTCTTCGTGGGAGGGGTAGAACCCACATATTTCACCCATCTTCTGCTAATTTTTTCGATTTATATCCATGATCTTTTGAATTTTTCATAGCTTGCCTCTTCGTAGTTCACTCTGATATTTTGTTTAACGTGCATGCTATTCCAACTGTGCTGTTTGGGCCTGAAAAGGGAGACTTATCACGCCATCAAAACAAATGTTGTCCCCTAACGGAGCTAAATAACATATTCCGCTTCTATAAAAAGGAAGTTGTGCTAGTTCTTATTCAACTTATCGCTTGAGCTGTTGAATGGGTATTGCGATATAAAAATGTGTAAAGTGATTCATTAAAAATCAAAAATCTAGTAGTGAAATTAAATCAGCGTTATTTGCCTTCACTTTTCTAAGGATTAGTCCTATTCAATGCACATCAAGTAATTTGATTTTTTTTGTTGTAACACGGAGTTAGATGGGAAATTTTTATAATTAATACTGAGTTCCGATTATAAATAAGGGTTACGGCAACATCAATACACCCGCGTTATAAAAACAGCCATGTATAAAAAAGAAGTGACATTTTATGCTCAAATGTCGATGGTAAATGAGAGCTGTTTCTTTTGTTACGTTCTAAATGTATGTTCTTATGGTATACAATTGGTTGATTGCTAAAGAAATACAGAATACAAAAATATTTTTCAAATGTTGTTTAATGTTTTAGTAAAAAGTCTGCAATTACATATAATATGCATTACAAAGAGTAGTGTATTAACATACTTCTAAGTCATTACTCTGCTGCGAAAGCCATAAAGTATGTCATTAAGTTTTTTATATGAAGAATTTTTTGTTCTTAATTTTCCTTTGTAGGGCGGTTAATAGAATTAATCTTAGTTACGGAGTGGTGTGTTTTTGCCCTACAAAACAGTATCAAATACCCTTCAAAGTTTCTCTTGTAGGAATGTCGTTAATTTGTCCTCCGAATCACTTCCAGAACCTTACACGTTACACTTCAATACTCTCGTCGGCTGTTGCAAAAGCTATTTGTTCAATAGTGATAAAGTGACAGTTTAACTCACGTGCGTCATTATTACATCCCTCATTTACAGTGTCAATAATTATTACTGAGCTTCAAATGATTAAATTACTGATCATAGTTGTCTAGTTGTTGTCAAGTTTATTATCGGCCAGTAGAAAACAAAAAAATGACACAACAAAAAAAAACATAATCAAAAAGAGAAAACTGAGCGGAATATATGCTTACACACTCGTTATAGTCGAAACCGCGGTATAACCAACGGCGTTATATCCGGGATCCACTATATATAGTTCAATGTAATTGTTATACAACTACATATAGCCCGTTATACATTGGTATTTCAATTTATGAAACTTTCCATATAATGAACAAATCTAGTAATGAAATGCTGTAATTCATTAAGCAAGCTCTCAAACAATCCAATTTTTTCCATTATAATCTATTTAAAACTGATGATCGAATTCATTAAAAAATCTGTTTTTATATAAACATTTTTCTTTATACCGCGGAACCTTCTGGACCTCCTTTGAGTGTAAGAAATATGTGCAAATGGTTTATTTTCAAATATTTGTATATCACACTTAATTGTATATATGTACAACGAAATCATTCAGTCTTTCAAAATATCACGAAAAGTCTTTTCCATGTATTTTTATCGTATTCACATAAAATATGTACTGTCAAAATTTCATCCTGTTTTGACACGTGGGGGAATAATTTAGAAATTCTGTGTGGAAGTGTGACATACTTGCTTCACTTCGAAAAAGGCATCAAAGGACATAGTGGTTCAAATTGAAATAAATAAATAATTCAGAAAAAATCAGTAAATAAAATCTTCAATGGCAATATATATTGAATACATTCAGAAACTAAATTTTAGTAATAAAAAGTCATTATTTTTAGTTCAATTACAATTTTATATAAACTTTAAACTAGCACTGCAAAAAGAAAAAAAAATCTGATGTGGGCAACACATGACTTTCCTTATATAATGTAATGAATTTACTACTTTTACAGTAAAAAATAGGTTTTTCTTATAGTAGATACTAATATTCTTTCCAAGATATTGAGTTTTCGACAATTAGTCGTCATTTTCATTGATTTAGTATCATTTTTATCCATTTGGCGAGATTTTCATTAATTTGGCAACATTTCAAAAAAGTCGCCAAGTTGGCGACATTCCGCCAAATTCGTCGCCAAAATCTCGCCAAGCGTTATGCACTAAGGAAAAAGTTATTCTTACAGCAGATAAATGACTATTGGCGTTCAAATACAAAAGTATTATTCAAAGTATATTTTTTCATGAATGGAACGAGCTAGATCCACGAGAATGATGTCACTCAACTTATCGCATGGTATTACATATGAAAAGTGAACATGTTTCTCAATAGGAATTTTTATTTTATGTGACTTTTTCATAAGTTTTTTGAAAAATGTACAATATCTCGAGAACGGTTCATGTTAGCGTTCTAAAATTTATGCCAATCGTTTTCTAATGAAAAATTACATAAGAAATGTCTATTTGCGTAACTTTATTAGCGGTTTTGATTTTTTGACGATTTTTTCAAAATTTCATTCGAAAATTTAGGGGGGTTCTGAACATTCGATTACGTATAAAAACAACAGGCTTCCAGTGTTTTCGGATTGTGATTTTGTACCAAATTTGGTTCGAATCGGTCCATTCGTTCGTCAGTTATCGTCTCCACAGTCTCACTGACACACACACACACACACATACTTTCACACACACACACACGCACACACACACAGACATCACTTCAAAAATGTTTGATTCTTGATGAGGGATGCTTGAAACGTGCTCTTCCGTCGAAAACTCGAATTCGAATTTTCGACTCCGTCACAATACTTTCCTTATACATTATGTATATAAGGAAAGTAAAAAGAAAAATAATTGACAGTTTATGCAACCTTATGCAGTGTGTTCCAAAAACATTGACCTCGGCTTTTATTCTTCAAATTTTGATCTTAGACATATATAATAAATTTCAAATTTGCGTACAAAAAGGTACATAATTTTATGAAATCGATTAAAATTTTCAAAGAAATTAAATTTTAAGAAATACAAAATTTATATTTTTATACGGTTCCCATACAAAAATATTTCCAATAAGTAAAATGTGCCCATACACTAATAAGGTATTGTACAAAATTTCGACATTTCATCCTAAAAAGTCCGAGAGATATGAAAAGAAAAAAATGCTGACTTAAACCACTTTTCGATGCATCGACATGGGTTCTCAGAGGGGAAAAATCGTGTCGACAGATCGCGTTTCAGAGGTCATACACACGAAAGAAAAACAATAACGAAGAAATACGTAAGAAAACAATGATTACATAAATAAATAATATTTTTGCTTTTTATTGATACAAAAGTACCTACATTATGTAGAGAAAATAATTTTACACAAAGATTACAAAGCTTGTTAAAAATGTTTTCCATCCATGCCAAGGATCCTTAAAGATAAGAGGCAGATATTATTTGACTATGATGCATTTCTGTGTTGCGCCATTTGCACTCTTGCTGTAAACATTTATATTTTAATTTGTGATTAATCCCTCACCAATTTTGTTGAAACGTATATCTGGAACTTTTTATGATAAAATGCTGAAGTTTTGTAAATCATCTTATTAGTATATAGGGCGCATTTTACTCATTGGAAATGTTTTTGTACGGGGACTGTATAAAATTTTAAAATTTTGTGTTTCTTAAAATCTAATTCCCTGAAAATTTTAATCGATTTCATAAAATTCTGTACCTTTTTTATGCAACTTTGTAATTTATTATATATGTTTAAGATCAATATTTAAGGAATAAAAGCCGAGGTCAATGTTTTTGGGACACCCTGTATACTGTGTCTATTGAGACAGCAGTCTTATATTTTATATTAAAAAGAATACTTCACAAAATATTCCAATAACTTATCAGTTGATAAAAATTAAAAGAATTCGTTCCAAAATTAAACAAGAAAAGTTTAAAGGTTCATGCATACGGTGGCAAGTTGTGGGTACACTTCATATTTGTCGAAATTTTTAAACATTTCTTTTCTCTTTTGCGTAATTATTTCCTTCTGTCCTACTAATTTTCTGAAAATTCAGAAGCGACATCTCCAGAACCGAAAAAAGAAATACTCAGTGAAACTCCTCTCAATTTTTAAACTCGAAGCTGAATTCATACCACTCCTCATTTAAGCTCTATCTATAGTCAATCACAAGGAATAGATGTTTCAAGAAATTATTTGTATCGAATGTGAAAAAACCGGAAGCAGATATTATTCGTGATCCCTATCCCCCCTGAATGGTAAAGCTGAATTCATATCAGTCATTGTCTAAGCCTTATTTGTGGTCAATCTGGCGAAATAAATGTTTCAAATAAAATGAAAATATCGAAACCGGAAATAGAGAAAGAACCAGAAGTAGGAATACTTAGAAAAACACCATTCTTTCACAGAATTTGATGTTGAATTCATGTCAGTCATTATTTACGCTATATCTATATTGTATTCCGGTAAGATATGAATTTGATTATAAGTATGATTTTGAATAAAAGCATATCTGCCATTATCCAAGCTCTATTTTTAGCTATTACTGAGAAATAGACGTTTCAAAGAAAATGCTTTAACAGGAAATGGAAAAGGCACTCAAAGTAAAATAAACATTCTTAGTGAATCACACCACTTCCCCTGCTCCATGCTGAATCTTTTCATCCAAGCTCTATATATAGCCAATCTTCAGAAATACGTGTTTCAAATAAAATGAAATGTTTGAACCGGAAATAGAAAAATAATTAGCAGTGAAAATTCTTAGTAAATCCCTTATCCATTCTCTTTTGTAAATTGATGTTGAATCCAAATCACTTATCTGAGTTCCATCTGTAGCAGATCCATAAAATTGATGTTTGAATGGGAAAAGTCGTAAAAACTGAAGTATGACCAATTTTTGCTATTAAAGCGGATTTATTTTTTCTAAACGAGGGGGTTCTGCCCCCTGCTCGCTACGCTTAGACAACCCCGTAACTTGCTGCACTCGCAGTACTCGCTTCACACCCATATCTTCTAAAAATTCTACTTTCAAATATATTTTCTTCTATCCCCACCTACATTCCGCAGGTGGTAAAAGCAGGAAATCCAAAAACTTAATTAATTGATCTTGATTCAGAGCTCGCTTCGCGAGCTATTTCAAACCAAATTAAGTTTAAATCTGTAAACGGTTTATTTTATCGTATTATTTCCCTATAAATGCACCAAATTTCGCATTTTGTGAAGTTTTGCAGAACGGAGCCCCTTTTTTAATTTCGATGTAGTTTTTGAGATAATTAACTTATTATGCACTTCTGAAGTGAAATTATTTTTTCGTATCGGCACGTCTGGCGATTTCTCTGTGTCGTACCGTAAAAACTAGCATGCAAAAATATAAAATTTCGCACATTTATAAAGAAATAATAGGATAACACGATGAAATAAACCGTTTATCAATTCAAACTTTAGTTTGGCATGAAATAGCTCGCGAAATGATCTCATGATCAAGGAATTCAGTTTTGGGATTCCCTGAGCTGCGAAAAATCCATGCTTTTACCTCTCGCAGAAAATAGGCAGGGATAGCAACTGAGGTGTTTGAAAGTATCAATTTTAAGAGAGATAGGTATGAAGCGAGTTCTGCGAGCGCAGCGAGTAGGAGTTTGCCAACCGCCTCCTGAAGGCGGTTAGCGAAGCGTAGCGAGCAGGGGGTAGAGCCCCCTAGTATGATAAAACAAAATATCAAAAATAAATTTTTTAAAGTTGTTTTAAAAGAATTATAGAAAAATATTAAATTTATATATAGCAGTTAAATTTGAAACTATGAACATACATATTTAATGTAAATTTAAATATTTCTATGTATAGAAAAATGTTTGATATATACAAAAATTTGAAAAAGTATCTCGTAATTTTTAAGTATACTGTGGGGTCGGTGTATTCTGAGGCGGTCATATCTTTGCTGCCGCATAAAAGGGTATTGCCAGTGGTAACCAATTACTTAATCTACGATTACTCTTTTGCCGAATTTGTTATATTACTTATTTGGTAGCAAATGGTCTAAATTAGCTGAGTTGATACTCTACACTTGACCTGCAGAGGGAACAAAAATTTACTCGCAAAACTTAAAGACATGTGTTCAGATTTTATTTGCCAACTCCAATGTTCTCGTTAATTGCACTTTATATACACGTAGATGGCATAATACAGCGGCTGTGTATAACATGAATCCCGAATGGAAAACATAAAAGCAAAAGTTCAAAAGCACAATCAATGAGGTAAATTATAATATTTGGCAAGAATAAACATGATATCAAATGAAGACCGGGTTCACCTTAGTCTTTGAGATTTTTGAAGTACGGTCGTGTAGTTCGATACCCGTGAAAAATGTAGATATTTGCAATAAAACTGATGTTACCGCAACGCTCCATAATGCAATAAAAATAAGCAATAATTTTATGTATTTTGATTATCCTATATTTTGCAGCATTTTGATTTTTTGCTGTGTGCAGCAGATTACAGCCTTCGCCAACAAACTCCGGAATGACTGCGTCAATCGTACAATATCATATTTATTTTATTCTGCAAGTCGCACGGTTATAATTATGTGCAATTCAAAATAGTCATGAAAGTAAAGAAATAAAGAAAATATTGGTAAAGTCTGGGTGGATAAGTTAGGGCACAAGATGGAAGAATTGAAAAAATCTGGGACAAGTGACCTCACAATATTATAGACAACTGAAAGAATAACGAAATACATTACATACAATAAAATAACTTATAAAACGGCCACAAATTACTTTGCAAGACTGCAGTTAGACAATTTTCATGCTAACATGGTAATTTAAGTTTGTATGCATATTTAAATTTGTATGTAGATAAAATGAATAATCAAGTGGTGATCCTCCTAGAAGGTATTATAAAATTAAATTACAGTTATTAGCACTGCGTCAACCGGGTCCTTAACTACTAAGCTCCTGCATTAACTATTGCGTTCAAAGTTCTATAAGGAATATAATTCATTGGTAATAATATTCATTAATTAAATTCATATTTATTAACACAGAATTATTTTTTGTACCGTTTTACTAACAAAGCATTTTACTCATAGATATTTACTTTGCGCAATTCTTGGAACTGAATTTAACATTATAAATTTTATCTGCACTTGATGTAAGAAACTGAATGTTGTGTTGCTTTGTAAGACACTTCACAAAGCAACACAACATTTACTTAAACGTACAATTTGCAGACATATATAAACAACATATCGAGCTAGGTTTGGATATCTTAATCTTGAATTTGCATGGCTGAAACTCAACTTCCCGACTGTCTCTGTATCGTAAAATAAAAAAACGATCACAAAATTATGTTTCATTTCTGCCATCTAGTATCATTTATAGAACTGAAACATTCATTACAATATTAAAAAAATATATATGTTAGTCCATTTTAAACACATGTTCATTATTATAGCATCAAAATCATTTCGAACATTTTTGAATAAGAAATAAATTATATTATTTCCCACCCTATTTTTTAAAAAACAGTAGATAAAGGAAAGTTAATTAAATTTCCCTTGAATCAACGTTGTATTATTTTTTCTATATGTATTTTAAATTCGTTATGTTTTCTATTAAATGCAGCATTACTTCTAAGAGAACTACTTAACTTAGAAGACAAGGTCAGTTAGCTCGGGTTTCTTTACACAGATGCTATAAATGCGAAAATTTCTTCAACATGCATAGTTAATAGAACACCTCATGTAATGTTGCGTGAGAGTTAATTAAATTCTTGCCGCAGTTGGGAATATACGAATCATTAGCTTTTACGCACATTCAACATAGCTAAATTTCTGAAAATTTCATTAGATTTCGCCTTCTTTCTTGGGATAAGTTTTTATAGCAATATCATTCAGTACGCCATTTTAGCTAAATTTGTGACTTATAGTTACAAAGATTCAGAACATGTAATTTTAATACATGTTTTAAAACACATTGCTTTTCTCAAAGTTAATCTGTAAAATTTAACATCGAAATAAAGCTATGCGAACACTTCTTATGAATTAAAACATTTGCGCAAACCAAGGTTAAAATCAATCACAATATTTAATTTTTAAATAAATTTATATTGAAAAAGTATCATATGGAGATAATTCATCAGTATTGGAATCATTTTGCGACAATGAAACATGTAATGCTTGATTTCTTTCAATTAATGTTCAAAAACAACTTTGAGTTAGATTATCTCAAAATTTACTATTTGCACTTATATCCTTTGGCCTCTAGGTTCAAATGTAAATTAATGAATCCAAATTTAAATAGATAAAAAAACTGTTCCATGGAGCACACTGAACAAAAATTAGCTAATTGAGAGTTTCAATGCAGGCATATCCAACTCAAGTTGTGAAGCAAACATGCATAGTATTTTAGGTGAAACACGGGGTCATATAATGGAAATAATGTTAAAAAAAATCAGATATAAAAGAGAAAACGTTGAATAATAGGAAAGAGGCACACGCATATATTAGTTCAAATTTATATCATTTGGTCATACATTCCGCCATCCTACAGTATGCAATAAATTTATTTTTATTAGTCATCACAATTTTAAACTAAATTACTTCACCGCGTTTGACTGTGTGATATTTTTAGTATGAGTGTATTACAAATGTAGTTTTACATCCCGTATATTACATAAGTATTACATATGCAGAAGCAATTAGGAGCTTCTTGATTTTGAAGCCATGTAAATGTGGCAATGTATGGGACATATCTAGTGAGAACGTAGATTAAAAATGTATTTGCAATTTGAAAAGAGTAATTAACTTCAGGGACATAGGTTTTAGTAGCCCCAAATTACCTCATCCCAATAAGATTGCCAAAATTTACTTATTTTATAGGAAATATAAATAAGAGAATACGGAGCTGGATAGAAATTCACTACAAATGTCTGTTATCTAGGGGATTGAAAATTTCATTACCAGTGAGCCCAGGATGAATTTTAAATCACTCAATACCAACAAGATGTTTTCTGATAAAAGAGAAAACCTTAGTATTATTACTGAACTTGGATTTATTATGAACTAAATTAAATGCAGCGATTGAGAAAAGGTTGTCAATAAATATATTTGACACATATTTATTACCTTTGTCTCAATTAATGGCATAGCTTATTGCAGAAATTTCATCTTAAAATACTGAATTAAGGTTACTTAATTTATAATGGTAAATATGTTTTAGACTAAGATTATTGAAAATGGAGACTGCGAACATAACATTTCCATCAATCTCGGACCAGTCCTTATATATATTCCCATTGACAAATCATTGCAACAGTCAAAGAGAGTTCATAATGCGGGATAAAGTTAGTATAGCTATTATGTTCAAAATAACTATGAGGTGGAATATCCTTATTACGCAATGAATAACTGCGTTTCTTTCAAATGAGAAATTTATCGTATAATAGATTAAGAAGAAGGCTGATAGGATGTGTCCCAAAGATATCGAAATGCTGGTCACAACCTGTATTGATGAAGATCGGCTTTTGAGGTAAGATCATTTAAAAACAATTATTTTATATTTCTTACACTTTTATTAATTGTTTTAAAACTATAAATTGCTGTATGAGGAGAATCCTGTGTTTTACTCTATTATTACACAAGTTTGTTGAAAAAATAATCATTGTGGACTTTCTGAAATGATCAACAAATGACTTTTCTTATACATAGTTTGATAAATTTAGAAATTGAAGGATAAAAATATCACAAATTAGAGTATTTTTATAACTCAATCTCGAGGAAAATGTGTAGCTTTTTTGTTGTTATAACTTCAAATTTGCTTACCAGATTTCATATAAATAGCGTAATTTGTGGATAGAGATATCTTGATTACTCCATGAAATCCAAAATTTTCAATATCTGGAGGATGAACCGGAATAACACACAAGTTATAGTGTTAGCTCATTTTTGATTAGTTATAGATTGATTAGTTTACACAAGTTATAGTGTTAGCTTATTTTTGATTAGTTTTGTCTACTTATGGGCAAATTATATCTTTGATATTATTACCAAAATTATATTTACATTATATAAATTTCGTAAATTTTACATCAGAAAAGTACAATATCTCAAGATTACTCATTGCATACTATAAATGCTGCCATTCGTTTGTTTTTTAAATCAAATATAAAAATACTATTTACCTATTATTTTAACTTACTTATTTATTTTATTTTTTTTAATTTTCGAGGATTTTATTTTTTAAATTTTTGTTAAAATTCATCAAAATGCTAGAGTCTTAAACTTTAAATATAAATATAAATAAATTTTATATATTATATTGAAAGAAGAGAGAAAAAAAAATAATTCCAAACATTTCGCAATCAGCCTCACATTGTATTCCTCAAAAGATATTTCAAATGTCTAAACCATTCTTCAAAGGTAACATTACGCCACGGAAATTGCTTTACTTAGAAAACAAGGTCAATTAGCTTCTTTGGATTTCTTTTTGGAAATGCAGAGGCGACTACGGAATACTCTTCTAAGCATTTTCTTAATAGAGCATCCCATGTTATGTTGCGTGAGCTAATTAAATTCTTGCTACTGTTGGGGGTATACGAACAATTAACTTTTACTCCCTTAATTCATAAATAAAATTTTATCAAGATATGGTTTTGTTTCTTAAGATTAACACTTTCGTTCATTTTAACGAATTTACAGTAAATTTTACGGATCCCCCGACTTTTGTTCATTATAACAAAATAGCATATAATAACTTCATTTTAATTTATTCTAGCACATTTCAAACAATTATGTCAATTTAGAAAACGAGAAACTTAACTGTATTGAATTAATGTGTACACTTGTAAAACTGTAAATGCAAAAATGAGCAAAATTATTAATAAAATCAATTAAATTTGTATAATGAATTTATTTGAGAATAATGAATATAATTATTAAAAATCTGATGTGAGCAACATATGACTTTCCTAATATAATGCAATGAATTTACTATTTTTACAGTGAAAAACATCTGATGTGGGCAACATATAACTTTCCTTATATAATGCAATGAATTTACAACTTTTACAGTGAAAAACATCTGATGTGGGCAACACGTGACTTTCCTTATATAATGCAAGGAATTTACTACTTTTACAGTGAAAAAAATCTGATGTGGGCAACACATGACTTTCCTTATATAACGCATTGAATTTACTACTTTTACAGTGAAAAAATCTGATGTGGGTTACACGTGACTTTCCCTATATAATGCTATGAATTTACTATTTTTACAATAAAAATACAAGGTTTTTCTTGTAGTAGCTATTTATATTCTTTCCAAGAAATTGAATTGTCTTCAATTAGTCGTCATTTTCACTGATTTAGTGTCATTTTTATCCATTTGGCGAGATTTCTGTTAAGAGATTTCTGTTAAGATTTCTGTTAAGAGAGAGATCCATTTGGCGAGATTTCTGTTTTGGCAGCATTTAAAAAAGTCGCCAAGTTGGCGATATTCCGCCAAATTCGGTGCCAAAATCTCATCAAGCGTTATGAGCGGAGAAATAAGTTACTCTTATAGTAGATAAATAACTATTGGTGTTCAAATACAAAAGTATTACTCAAAGTATATTTTCTCATGAATGGAACGAGCTGGATCCACGAGAATGATGTCACCCAATTTATCGCAAGATATTACATATGAAAAGTGAACATGTTTCTCAAACGTTACTATATATATTTTTTAATTTATGGAATTTTTTGATAAATTTATTTCAAAAATGTGCAATATCTCGAGAACGGTTCATGCTAGCATTTTAAAAATTACGTCAATCGTTTTCTAAGGAAAATTTCTAAGGAAGGAGGTCTATTTGCGTAACTTTATTAAAGGTTTTGATTTTTTGATAATTTTTTCAAAATTTCACTCGACAATTTAGGGGGTTCTGAACATTCGATTACGTTTAAAAAATATAGGCTTCCAGTAATCACGGATTGTGAATTTTGTATTAAATTTCGTTCGAATCGGTCCATTCGTTCGTCAGTTATCGTCTCCACAGGTTCACTGACACACACACACACACACACACACACAGACACCACTTCAAAAATGTTTGATTCGTAATCACAGATGCTTGAAACGTGCTCTCCCGTCGAAAACTTGAATTCGAATTTTGGACCCCATCACAATGCTTTCCTTATACATTATGTATATAAGGAAAGTAATAATGCAAAATTTCTTAGGAATTCGTCTTTAATTAGCTAAAAATGATTTTTCGTTATATTAGTATTCGTTGTAGCGGGACTCAACTGTATATATTTTTAGTTTTTCTAGTGAGTGAAAGTTCCTCTGAGTACTGTAGTGTTGTATTAAGAACAGGGGTGTTTATTGGAACGCAATATTTGTTGTTACTTGTATAGAAACAAAACTCAGTATTAAATGCAGAACGCAATTGTTTATCTAAGCCATAAATAAGTCATAAACTGAAATAAATAGCTAATAAAATGTAAAAAGCAGACAACCGATTTAATAACACATTATGGATGTTCTGTTTCAGTCCAGCAAGTATCATGCTAGTGCGAAGAAGTATACTGTCATGAACTTATCAAATGCATGCGATTGCATAACGTAGCAATGGTAGTGCCATCTCACGAGAGGAATGAGAGAACCAAATAATACGGACACAATACAAGAACAACAAAGTTAAAGTAATAGCCACATAAAAGAGCAGTCATGCATGTCTCAGACGAAAAGAAATTAAACATGCTAAAAGTAAAACTGGAAGAAATATAGTTGCATTGAATATATCATTAACTAGATTATTATAATCTTTAAGTGAGGCGTCTTAAGACACGGTAGAGCAAGTTCGCTTAATGGAAAACTGACCATAACAAAAACATGAAGTAAGTGAAACTCTCCCAATAATTACGCAGAAAGTGAGACCAGAAGTGTAATGGCGACACGTTACAGTTTTTGTTACATCCAACTGGTAGTTATTGGAGGAAATGGCTGTCACTCATCTTACTCGGTACATACAATTGAATAAATCTGGTGTGTTTCTCATATTCGTTATGCCCCCAGCTGTTTGATACGTATTGAGTGAGTCTAGAGTGTTTCATATATTTGATATGTACGTATTTTTGATATGTATGTATTTTTGATATGTTCCAAATGTATAAAATCTAAATTTTATACATTTGATTATGTAATCATGATTTTCGATTACAATAATAATTAATAATTATAGTAATAATGGCGTAATTTAGATTGAAACGAGTTGAAGCTTTACTCGGAAGGAATTTAGATAAAACTAGCCGAGTATCTGTTGAATATCAACGGTTTCACAATAAAAAAATCCCTGAACAAAGTTATATTTCCTTAATTCGAATTACCCAGTGGTTGTTCGAATTACCTAGTAGTTGTTGAACTATTCAGCAGAACACGAAATTTCATTTCTCTAACTCCCTTTAGAAAAGGTCTTTCTTATTTATTCGTTCACATCATCCTTTCGGTGTATGCCACTCCTAAAATAAAATATACAACAACTCAATAATTTTCTTCCCTTTTCAATGATAGAACCTATTCTGTTTATATTTTAGCAAAGTACGTTATTCTATCATTTCACATTTCGAACGCTTCAGAGTGAAGCAACCCCTCAAATAAACATTTCTGAAAAGTTCATTTTTCCCGGTGGTTTTATAGAACAATTTATATGTGAACGAAATTTCATGTTTAAATCACACTTAAAAGAACATGTT
Organism: Amaurobius ferox; assembly: GCA_951213105.1. Taxonomy (NCBI): domain Eukaryota; kingdom Metazoa; phylum Arthropoda; class Arachnida; order Araneae; family Amaurobiidae; genus Amaurobius; species Amaurobius ferox. The sequence continues at coordinate 5,550,816 of OX578134.1, read as the reverse complement.
TCATTTTTATTTGGGAAATCGAACATTTTTGTTTGAGGTATCCTAAAGTTAACAAATACTGTAAAACCGAAATTGGCCACATTTTTCTTATACAACAATATGCCCTTGCACTAATTTGTAAGCCTATGTCTTGCCTCAAAATGTGTTTAACTATAATTTCACATTTCGAAAGTTTTGGTGTGGAACATTTCTTTAAAAGAACATTTTTGAAAAATTCAATTTTTCCTAATGGTTTTACAAAACAGTTGATTCGTGTATAAAATTTCAGGTCTTCACTTCTTATTCCAGATTCCGAAAGTTTTGGTATGGGGCTCCTTAACTAAACTTTTTGAAAAAAGAAGGATTTTTTTAAAAGTTTTATCGAACTACTAACCGTGTACTAAACTTAAAACGTCCATCTTACTTAAAAAATGAGTTTCCCAATTTCTACATCAAATCGACCGTTTTAGAGAGTGCTACCGTCAAATTAGGAAATATTGGCTAGGTGAAATTCTACACTCGCTTCTTTTCAGATTCTTTACCCTTACATCAGGTTTAAAATTTCCATCTCACAACGAAGTGCAATTTTCTGGTTCAACAGTTTAAACGTTTTGGTGTTGATTAACCTTCCCTGTAATGAGATATAAAAACGTCTTTATTTCCGTGGCGTTACCGAATAATTGACTCAAATACTATAGTTTTCCTATTATTTCACCCTCGAACGTTAATAGCAGATAACCCCTTCTACTACACCTTTTTAAAAAATTCAATTTCTTCGCAGGAATTTATCAAACCGATGTAACATATTTCAAGTCACCATCTCACTTTAATAATGGCATTTAACATTTTTTAGGTGATCGAAAATGTTGGTCTGCTGCACCCTTAAATTAGCAAGTATTGGAAAACTGAAATTGAATTCTTTCATCTTTTTAAACTATCTACCCTCACACTAAATTTAAAACTTATATCTCATCATGAAGCATGTTTTCTATTATTTCACATTTCAAAGGTTTCGATGTAGAGACTATTTCTACTGGACGTTTTTGAAAAATTATATTTCTTCAGGTTTTATCGAACGAGTGATCCATGTATCAAGAATCTTAAGTCTTTGTCTTTCAGGAAGTGCCTGCAAAAGGCGGCAAAAATAAACTGATAGTTGGGAATAAACATGGCGATTTCAAAGTAAATTTTGCTTCTACATTAGACTGGACATAGAAGGCAAATCAAACAGCGACTTAATGAATATTAAAGTGCTTTTTAATAATATTAAACAATGAAGCTACGAAATAGTACATCTAAATATCATACAAATTTGGATTTCGGGAATTGACCATAGTAGCGCTATCAGACATTTAAAACTAATCACATATACTTACAAACGTAGCAAAGTTAGGTTTCACGTTCGTGTCATACTAATAACTTCGATTTCAAACTCAAAGATATGAAATTGTCTTCTGATTTTTACCTAAATGATCGAAAATTGATTGTTTTGCCCAATACTCAAGCCGTAGGTTTAAATGTTTCGTGTTGATGAAAATATATTTTAAGGGTGGAGGGAAACATTTTTGTTCAAATTGGTTTTTGTCGCGTTTGTTGCACATCCATTTTTATATGTTAATTCAATGTTAGGCAAAAATTACGTTAGCTTACAAAATTTCTAATAATAAAGTTTCCTATTGAGGTTCGTATTTGTACAGGAAAAGTGCACAATATAACGAGACAAAAAAATATATTTAAGGATATTGGTGTAGTAATAAAGGATTATTGAATTCACTGTAAGAATAATCCATTTCTCCCTGTGTCAGTTATCTCTGTAACGCTTGGAGAGCATTTTGGCGACAAATGTGGCAGGATATCGCTAATTTGGGAACTTTTTTAATGAAATAAGTAAGCATACATCTGTTTCAAGGATACGTTGTGCAGTTTGGTTACCTTGTTCAATCCAAGATAGACCAACAAACCCGACGTAAAAATAAGAATGGGTATATTAAGTTGGTGCATAACCAACGTTTTTGTAATTATTTTGGGAGCATAGTGTAATAATAGGTTTCATAAACCTATATCTACCTACCTGAAAAGTTCCTCATCTATAATATTAAAATAAGATGTCTGTTTTTCTTTCTGTCTGTCTGCCTTTGTCATCCGTAACGGAAAATCTGCACGTATTGCAACCATATAACTTCATGCAGGGATATGCCTCCCGAAAACATCTCGTCGAATTTTGTAAACATTCAAATTAATTTTATGTTATTAAGTGTTGAAGCTCCCTTTTGATCGATTTTCACACAAATCGGTTCCTTAGCGATCGGACACCATGAAACTCAGCTGTCTTCTTGCCCAAATATATTTTTTCATTCTTACTACATCTCTGTGTTATATTGGTTCAGCGATATTTTAGGATGTTTGCTCACGTATCAAAAAAGACTTGTCTTTGGGCTTTTTCTTGTATCACGTGATTATTGCGGGGTACTGCTTTTGATGTGTGGTAAACGTAATTTCTAGGAACATTTGCCCATCCTTTGTTGAAGACACAAAGTCTGTCCATTTGCTAAGAGCACTTAACGTTTGTTGATCCGCATTCATTTGTAACACGCACTTGCATTATTCTTGGGTGGCCAATATGTGTTTGATATATATAGTCTGTAAGCTTACAAGTTCACAAATAATTAAATAGTGTTTATTTGCCATACACTAATATATCATCTCAATTCATGTTTCATGTCAACAAACATCATTTCGGATATCGAAATTATTTTTTAAAATCTTACATATGAGCCCATAATTTATGTATTAATTGATAAAACATTTACCATCTTTTTATCTGCTCGATTGAACACACTTCTCCCTTATGTATAAAATTTAGATACTCAGACTAGAAAATGTTAATTAACGCAAAATATTTCAAAATTCATCTCACTGTACTTAACTCTAAATGTATTTGAAATGTTTATGCATTTTTCAAATGTAGCAACAGTTTTCAGAAAATTGCTTAACTAGGAAGACAAGGTCAATTAGCTCGGGTAGATTTCTTTTTGAGCCACGCTCTGTGTGAAAAATTATTCGAACTGTTTAGTTAATAGAACACCACATGTAATGTTGCGTGAGAGGTAATTAAATTCTTCCCTCTGTAGGGAATAGGCGAACAATTAGCTTTTACGGGAATTAATCATAAATAATTTTCCAAAAATTTCATTAGCACTTTATATTAATTCTTTAGATTAACTTTATATTTCAATTCAATACATTTGGGTATATTCCAAGTACAACGTTGGTAAATTGCGTGTTAGAATCTAAAGTTTCCAGACTGCACACCATTAGTACTTAAGATGCGTTCTATAGAACATATTGTGTAAAATTAATTAACAAATGGAAGATATATATTTTGAAAGTACGAAGTACTAACATTGTATGAAAATATGTTTTCACTTATAACCGACAAAACAGGGCTTTTTAAATATACGCTAGCAGCAGTTATTTAAGAGACTGTTTCTGACCTGAAGTAGAGGGATCAAAATACCCTTGAAGTAATTGCAGTCACCTAATTGTCCTATGTTTATTTTCTTTAAGGGAGTATTAAAAAATGTTTAGCTGTTACAAATGTTTATAACTATGAATAAGTTGATACTCATGTTTATTCCTGTTAAGTTCAAACCCGAAACATGTAATAGAATAAGTTACATATCTTACGCTTTGGATGACATATCTTCGATCTCTATCCACGCACGTAGCAAATGTTTGGTGAAAAGAATCCGGAAGGCCTAAACGCACGTGGAATGGTACTAAAAGATCTCCCATCTTCGTAATATCAAATAACTCTTGTGGACATAACATAACTAAAAATATTGTTCCAATTAAAAAAAAGTAACTCCGGGTTGCAATTTGAAGTGCCCTGAAGTACGTATGTACAAAATTTCATGGACGTAAGTCACTTAAATTTTCCGCTACAGACACAAAGATACAGTGAGAGGAAAATACAGAAATATTATTTTAATGTGTAAGAAGATTTTGGCTTTATACAAAAACTCAATTTTGCTTGTCGTCTGGTCCTTGATTCTATACAAGTTAAACCATCAGCTAAGTACATAAATACATTCATGTCCAATAGTTAAGAAACAAATGGAAAACTTAGCATATTGGGCATAAGAAACAACGTATCGCCAGAAAAATTTGCATACTTGGGAAGCGCACACACTAGCCCGCAGAAAACATTTTGAATACAGGCAATTTTTAGAAAGGAAATGTATTAGGCATAAAAAGGTATGTTTTTTGCAGAGTCTGCATCTGAGCGTTACTTATTCCAGAAAGACAATCGGAATAGCCAAGTTATGAAAAATGAATAGATGACATTATGTGAGTGACGCCAACCAAGCGATGGGAGGTAATAGGGGTCTCAAAGGGAACCAGTGGCAGTCAAAAGTTACCCGAGTGCTAAATGTCAATCGTTCCGTCATTTGTCGCCTGTGAAACTGGTATCAAATTGAAGGAATAATGTCACGGATATAATAAGTGGAAGTTCAAGGGCAATAACCGCTCAAGATGACTTACTTACGACTTTGAGACAGGAAGAGTATATTATCGGTATCTTGGGCGATATCTTAGCAAACTGTTTACAGACAGTTATATGCAAGTTAGCTGTATGCATGACAACCAATTGTTTGCGTTCCACTGATACCCTCGCACAGAATGTCAGCCTAAACTTGATTCGAGATTGCCTCCACTGGACTCCACAACAATGAGGTGCTGTGCTCATCAGGGATTAGTCACGGTTTTGTGTACAGAGTGATTCCCAACTTTGATTGATCTGAAGAACGCCTGTAACTTGCTATCACGGCATTAACATTCGAGAATTGCACACATACAGGTTTGATGGTTTGGGCAGATATTGTCGACGTCCGCACTGATATCCACATTTTCCTTTGAGGTACTGTGACTTCAGTGCGATATAGAGATGAGATCATTGCTTAATATGTTCGCTCACTTCTGGCGACCATGGGTCTTGATATCATTTTTATGGACGATAACACTCGATTTCACAGGACTCGCATTGTCAGCAAGTACTTCGAATCGGAAACACGGCTTTGTATGAAATGACTATCGAGATCACCCAAACATTTAAATTTTCTCCATGACCTTCCCCGAAACGATTACGAACTAAGTATATGTCTGCTCCGTGAATGTTTACAGATATCCCAAACCGCACTAGATGATCTTATTTTGGGCATGAATCAACGATTTTGGGCATATGTATGCAACAGAGATCATAACACTTTGTATTGACAGACCTCCACCAATGAACTGTTTTGCCGCTCAAAATCCTATGTTTTTGTTTACCTCTATATATTACTTTATTATATATTGCTTAGTTATCTTGCATTTCCCAAGTCTAGTGTATTTTATCATACCCCATTACGTATTCAAATGAATTCGAATAAATACTTTTCTTTCTATCCACTTCTATCATTTTGCTGCTCCACTTTTGAACGTGAGTGTACTTAAAGTTTTAAATATTACTCATGTCTGTCTATCTGCATGACCTTTTAATTTGTTAACTTAATGAATCTATTATTTTGTCTTTTTCTCAATTTTTGAATTTACTTGTGCCGCATGGCATTTGATATTAAACACATTTTAAATTGTGAGTTAGACTGTCTTTACAACTTAATTGTACTGTTACGTACATGAGAGGTGTTCACAATGGCGATAATGAGAGGCGTTCACAAACTCGAAAGCGCTAAAGCAATTTCTGTATATTTGTATTTTAAAACATCGTATAACTGGAAAATAAAGTTATTATATTTGGAATAACATTATATTATCACTTCTTAACTGTTCCACAAAAATAATTACAACGATATTAATGCGAACTAAAATTATATTAAGATTGCTGACAGGAAATAAATTACAGTCATTACTAAACTTCCACCAATTCTAAGCAATATTGATTAGAGGAAGTCCATAAATAAATTATTTACCATACGCTTGAGATGTTCTTATTCCCATAATACTGGATAATGGAGAAGATCTGAAGAATGAGTTTTCATATTTCCCGTATAATATTTCTGTTCGTATGCGAAATAATGTATGCAATGATATAAAAATAAAGTTGTGGGTTTAAAGCAACTATCTTCAATTTTTTATGAACCAAAACCCATATTTGAGTCAGTTAGAGGCTCACGGGTCGCATGTAAAAATGAACATGCACATGCACGCACACATGTACACATGTAGAATCACGAGAATCAGAGTTGAGAATTATAAAATGAATCGGACAATGGTATCCCATACCCATACGCTTGCTTATGATCCCATACTCTTGCCTTATTAAATTAACATAGTCGAATTTTATAAATTTCGTTAAGTAATATAAATTAAAAAAGGCACGAAAACGAAAGCTGACAACAAGCACTACTTTTAATGCAGTGTGGAAACCCCAGATCGTCCGACTCATCCAGAGGACTTGAGTAACCATTTGGACAGTAACCATTTTTTTTAATGCAGTGTAAAGAAAATTAACCACCCTGCTTTAACTTCCATCTAGCGTGTGCTTTAAAAGTAAAGTATTACAGTGGTGGGAACTTGGTAACGGATACACCCAAACTTCAAGTTTATATACACACATTTTGACGTCCCAGTAACCGAAACGTTCGACACAAGACTTTCCTTTTTCTCTCTCTTCCGGAGGTTGTGCGCCTAGAATCCCATATCCAGCCATAAATATTGCAGTGTTCATAAAGATGTGTTCGGTCTCCGTGAATCCTATGGGCACGACATACGACAATGATATTATTCACGATCCGTTCGCTGTATAGGTGATTGCTTGTTTGTTAATCAAGTGTCTGTCTAATATTTAATTATATATATATATATATATATATACATATATATATATAATTAAATATATGTCATTCTTCATACATCCTGTATCAAGGAATACTTTTAGAAGACGATTGGCATATAGTGGGATCTAGTGTCGACGTTCATCCGGGTGCCTACTTCTAAACTCTCAACAAAGACATAGCCCTCTGGACTGGTATCGAACTCGGTCAGATTGAACCGTGTCCTATTGAAGTTGGAGGCATGTTGTCTTTAGCTACAAATTACGATTCATTCTGAGTATTGATGATCTCCGCAACGTGTGTGAAAGAGCCAGTGTTCCGGACCCGCATTTGCTGTCGAGCGACACACGTCCTCCACACGTGGTGTAGCAGTTCAGGGAACCATCTCGTAAGACAGCCAACTGTGCTACAAGCCAAATTGATAACTCGGTTGTTCGTCGGCGATATTCTGCAAGCAATTGCTCTGCATATGCTGCCAAGGTCCCATATGCCAACGAGAATACGTTCGACTGCATACTGCATGATTTTCTTAACAGTGTCTTCAAGGATTTAATACCATCATCTAGTCATCCAGATCCCCAGGACTATCACAATATAATACGACTTGGACAGAATTTGAAGAGAATTACAGCCATCTCAAAATGTCATTGGATTATCTGGCCAATTGCAACATTTGTGGCAGAATCTTTTAGGAAATAAGCAACTTGATTGATTCTGTGCATCTTCAAATATCGGCTAGTACAGCTGCCCGGGGAGAATTTACTACTTACTAAAATGTCATCTGTCTGTTGCCACCGTTTTGTAATAAATAGATTTCTTGCTCTCAAGTTCGTATCAATTACATATGTCCTCAACTTATATGTGCAGAGTTTTGCAGCTTTAGTTCAACTGCATATGGGTGCATATATTGTTGTTACATAGTTTATATACGTATAGTTTTATACAGAGTGTTGCCTTGAAATAGCGATAAACTCAGAGGGGCGATATTAGACATCAAGAGGAACAAAAATTGTCATATAACATAATATCGCAAACCACGTTTAGTCTGTGAAAATCACAAAACTACTTCTGAAGGATGCGACGTCGAGTGGGACAAAAAGGCTAATAATAGGTGGAAAAACAATTTATGACAGCATAATTACAACACAGCCTGTGCTGTATAAAATGAAGTGCAATAATAAGTACAAAATAAGTACAAATAGTAAAATATTTAAAAACACAAAAGGTACAAAAAGTAAAATATATAAGTACAAAAACCATTTAATTGACAGCATGATTACAATACAGCCGGTGCAGCACAGTTCAACGTCAGAAACGAGACGAAGAGAAATTTTTGCAGGACTTGTTCGAAGTTGCAGCCGCGAAGATTATTGCACAGCCGACAGCGACGGAATAACGATTGTCGGACGCGCTCAAAGATACCGAGTGTGCTGGCGATGTCTGCCGCAGCGACGACGATCCGTGCTATGAAATCCTTCAGAGTCTGCACAGACGTCTATTATACGAGTGAGTGACAGTGTCCACAAAAGAAGAAGTCCAAGGGATTGAGGTCCGGGCAGCGTGGAGGCCCAGCAGCAGGTCCGACGCGTCTCATCCACGTCCCGGGATATGTAGCATGAAGGTGGATATGAACCACAATTAAAAAAGTGTGTTGGTGCATTATCATACATGAATCACAGGTTCTGCCGCACTGTAACCGGTACACCCTGCAGCAAATCCAGCAGGACGTGCAGCAGGAAAACAAGTTATGTTGCGCCATTGAGGCATTCGGGCAGAAGGTATGGTCCGAACAGATTATTTCCGAGAACCCCTCTCCAGATATTAACACTGAACTTGTTTTGAACTTTCGAGGGGACAGTGGTATGGGGATTTTCGGATGACCACATGTGTGTATTATGCGTGTTGGCCACGCCTTCAAGCGTAAAGTTGGCTTCACCCGAGAATAAAATAGTGGCTGGAAATTGTGGATTAATCCGTGTGACATCAAGCATCCAGCGCACGAACTGTATCCGAAGGGGATAATCGACTTCTGTTAGGAGTTGTACCTTCTGTGTGTGGAAAGAGTGCATCTTTTCATCATGCAGATCCTTTTACACCACTTCGTGCTGAACACCCAGTTCAGCTGCAACCGCTCGTGTATTTCTCGACGGAGAATCGGCAAACCGTTGCAATACTCGTTTTTCTACTTGAGGTGTGCGTACATTACGTTGTTGCCTGCATCATACCTTGCTAATTGGAAGGATCATCGATCTTCGTGAAGGTGGTGTGGTGCGGCTAACGTCTCCTTGTATATTGCTCTTGGTACATCCGCGGTGGTAGGCGTCTATTTCCATCTGCTCGGCCGCAAATCGGATGCATGTCCACATATTTCTCGTTCGTGTAGTCAGATATGCTGTTTCCGAATGAAGTTGTAACACCCGCGAATCTCGAAAAGCCCGCTGATCAACGCTTGCTTGCTGTTTTAATTTTCCCCACACAAATGGAAAATTTTCATAGAGAGTGTTTCTTCTTCTTGACCGCACTGTATGTGCAGGAATGAAAGGCTCCAATCGCTGCGTTTGCTTCAAGCCAAGATTGCAGCTGCAAAGTAAGTGTTGCACGTGGCTACCAGTTCTCCTATACCAGCGCATTCATTTTGCCACGCTACTTACGTCAGGCACGGTGAATCAACCCATGAAAGGCGAGAAATCAGCGATCAACCGATAACCACTTTCCCTGTTCTCTCGATGTTTACTTTTGCGATTTTCACAGACTAAACGTGGTTTGTGATACCATGTTCTATGGCAATTTTGTTTCTCTTGATTTCTAATATCACCCCTCTGAGTTTGTCGACACTTCAAGGCAACACCTGTTTAAGTTGTCCCATAAAATGTGAACAGTGGAGGATTTTTGAACCGTTCGTTGTAGATCCATAGTTCCTGTAAAAATGCTTTAAATAAAGTATAAAGTTATGAAATCATAATTTAAATGTTGTTCCACATTTGTGTTGAAAGTTAACAAAATTAACTTTTCATACAGTTACTCTATCAGAAAAGTTAAATTGCAAAAATTTTGTCAATACTTCATTTAGTCGCACAAAACAAAATTTTTTTTCTCAAAGGTTCAAATTTAGGCAAAAATAAACTGTCAAAATTCCTGACTTGCACCACTTTCTTGTGACATTTCGGTACTTTTTTAATCATCAAATTCCATGTATCCGGGGAACGTTCACAAGTTGAATTGATAAAAATAAATTCATTATTGGGGTTTTAAAAATATTTTTTTCCATGGTTTGTTTTTGAAGCTATTAAAGACAGCTAAACGATACTGATTAATAGTTTTCGTACCGCTTAAATAAGGCAAATAAAACAGATTGCTTTGGCATCGCCAAGCTGTCAGATATTTTACTCTCAAATCCATAGAAAAATTAGCATGCCTTTCAAGTTTTTAAATCAACTAGGATCATTTAATACTGTTTACACCGAGATCAACCAATTTGACACCCATCGGACATGCTTGGAAGACTATTAAGTTATTTCCAAGACACTCCTCGCAACCTTCACGAGCTACATGTCTGCTCCGTGAATGATTCTTTATACCGCCATAGATGATCGTATTGTTGGCTAAATATACGATGTCGGGCATGTGTTTCTAGCACAGGTCATCACATTCCAAATTAACAGACCTCCACCAAAGAATTGTTTTTGTCAACCAAAAGCCCATGTTTCTGTTAATCTCTATTATTTAATTACTTATTGAATTATTTTTTACTTTCTTTCCTCACGCTAGTATCTTTTGTTCTAACCCAGAATCTGTGAGCATTTCAATGAATTCGAATAAACACCATTCCTTTTATCCGCTTTTTTCGCTTTGTTGCTTAACTTTTGGACATAAGTGTATATGCATTTTGATTAAAAAAACAAAACTTGCGGACAAATGGAAAGCGCTCAAACTGCAGCTGATATACTGATATGGAATCTATGTTTCAGGTCTTGAATTGGTTCATGGACTTACGATATTCTCAAGTTGCGTGAGTAAACTTTCAGTTTTTCTAACATGTTATGTAAATAAGGTACCTTTTCCCATAGAAATTTTCCACGAATGATGTGTCGCTATTATGACTATTAAGACATTTGCCGACGTGGTTGTCAAGTGGTCAAGGCAAGCGTTTCCGCGCCATGTTGTGGGTTCGAGCCCCACATAAGGCATGGATGTTTGTGTTGTGGGCGCAATGTGATCCGCCCCCCTCTGGTGCGCCTGGGCCAACGTCAGTGGACGGCTAAATGGTTCACACTCTGGCCGCTGTAATAAAGGCGCAGGTCAAAGTGCCTGGCCATTTGAAAAAAAAAACTATTAAGACATCTGCTATTGCCAAATATAATGTGCCTAATCTGGCAACAAATGTTATACCTATATAGGCAGTAATGAAAATAAAACTATTGCTGGCTCTTTATTCCGACTATTTACTACATATTATAACCGTGGCATGTTGAAGATATCTGGGAATTTGGGGAATCGTCAATCGTTCATGCCAGTATATTATAAATTATATTTTAGTTATTTCTATTACATATATTCTCTAGAATGTAGTATATAAAACTGCTTTCAGAAAATGAGAAAAGTATTATTTTTTCTAAAATCTAAACTGCAGTCATGAGATAATACAGATATTTTCACTCCAAGTGTAAATCATATGTTACCTACTCCCGACCGAAAACATTGCAGAGGAAAGTAAATTAGAAGTTGATTGGTAGGCTGCATAAAATCAGCCACATGACCGCATGTGATTTTTTAGGCACCGAGTTGAATACAACTTGTCTAAAGCAAGAACAGCAAAACGCATCATAAAATTTCGAAAACTGCAAAACGCACAATTTTAATTTTTGCTTTCGTAACGCACTATGTTTCAAAAAGTACAATATGCACACTCATGTCCAAAAGTTAAGCATAATTCGTAAAATGCAAAAAATTCGGAGTTAATAGGGATACAATGATTCACAATCAGTTGAAGAATCGTGGGACAAAGGTAAATCATTGTGCATATGCAAAACAGTTCAGTCAACGTCGACATATGCAAAGCGCCGGCGTCGGAACGAGTATAAAATGACCTTGAGTGGCATGGCCAGTTGAAGCAGAAGTTCGCAATTTCTGTGGTATGCAGCGTTGTTAACAATAAAAAAAGACGAATGATGTCACAAAGACGCCAACTGAGCATGCTTTTGAAATAGCGAATTATTGGAATGCTGGAATCCGATCGATCCCAAACCAAAGCGTCTCGAATTCTGAATGGGCCGCAGTGTGTGATCACAGACTATGGTAGAGCTTCTACACCATTGCAAATGTTACCCGATAACCAGTACCAGGTCGGCCAAGGGTAATAACCGCTCGGCAAGACAATATTTGGTGATAACTGTGCGACGTCAGAGGAATCTGTCTGCCAGACAACTGGGTTCAGCCGTGACAGCCGCCAAATGAGTCAATGTTTTGAGACAAACTTTTTACAGTAGACTCAGGCACGTTGATCTCTATGCCAGACGACCAGTAGTTTGCATCCTCCTGACGTCTGCACAGAAACGCGCTCGTTTATAGTGAAATTCGGAATATCGGCAGCAAAGTGGACAACAGTGGGACAATGTCATGTTCAGTGACGAGTCCAGGTTTAGCCTGTAAATTGATTCTCGTCGTACCACTATCTAGGAAGAACGTGGAACGCGTTTTCACCTGGGAAATATCACGGGAAGATATAGTATTCCATTTGAGAGAGTCATGGTCTTAAAAGGCATTATGATGGACGACCGCACAGACCTCCATAACTTTGACACGGGGTCGGCTACCGATCAATGATACAGAGACGAAGTCCTTGAGAATACCGTTTGATTATTTCGAGGTGCTGTTGGTCCTGATTTCATATTCATGGATGAAAATGTGCCTTCTCACAGTGCGGCCTTGGTCGACGACTTCCTTCAAACTGAAGATATCCAGCACGTGCAGTGCCTGCCAACTCTCCTGATCTGAATCCAATAGAGCATGCGTGGGTTATGTTCGGTAGACATCATGCAGCCCTCCGCTACCCACCAAGCTCCGTTCCAGGATTGAAAACTGCTCTGCATGAGGCTTGGAACTCTTTGAGCACACAACTCATCAACTCATCCAAACCCTCATCGAAAGTATGGAAAATGGTTGTGTGCGGCATGCGTGGCGACCTGGGGTTCCCACACATCGTATTAAACTGCAATACCACATTGTTTTAATCTTTCTGTTTCATTGAGATTGACACTCGTATTGTGACCCTTTTTCTGTCAACCCTTTTCTTCGGATAATAAAAGTCGTTATTATCCTTGTTTTGCATTGTTTTTTCTTCTATAACCCTATTATACTCGTATTCCGCATTTCCTTACATTCCGATGTAGATTTCTTGAAATCTTCACATGAACAGCAACTATGCTGAACTTTTAGACATGGGTGACCAACAGTTTCTCTATAATTAAATTCATTGCTTTGGGCTGTGGACCACTGCTATTATCGTTTATGCCCCGCCCACAATTCTTTCGGATGCACTATCTGGCTCCGTACTTGCAATTCTGACATCAAATATAAAGAACATCTAAAAATTTGCAAGTGAATAATTTTTTTCAATATGTTTATCAATATGTATAAGTTCTTGTCAGCTTTTGATTTATTTTACATAAATTTAAGGATTATATTATTTGTCACATTCTATTTGTCATTTTTAGAAGACGTTTATCTTGGAAGTAGTTTTTTGTTCCGTTGTAATTAAGCATATGTTTTATGTTTCATATTCATAGAAAATAGATAACATTAGTGAAAATAAAACATTGTTTATGAATAAACGGGGGGGGGGGGCTGAAAAAGAATATTTAACATTAAGTAGAACTGTAAATAATATGAAAATACTGCTTATAATACAGGGCTTGAAGATTATAAAGCATGATTATGCACTGGTTATATATAGCGCGCATTATGAAGAATAAAGTCATTGCCAATATTTTAAATGAGTCACTCTGTAAATTTATAAAAATAAGTTAACTCTTTCTATTGAATAATGAAACGCGTGGGGTTGGACCACTCAGTAATTGGCGCGTGGGGATTACACTCAAATGAGCTCAATTCCCAGTTTCGCCCAACTATCCCCGTATTTATTCGGATATGGGCAGGTTATGTTTAGACCCAGACTGTCCGACCTACCAGAAAGGTGTAAGGTAAATGTTTGGACGGTCGGGAAGTGCCACCCAATTTAGACCGGAACCCAGTGGGGGAGGCATCCACAGGGACCGTACCCTCCTTCCCCTACCACCAACCTCTCGGAAAGACTTGCGGACCCACATGTTTAACGTGATCGTACTCTGAATGAACACGGCTGCAGTTGTGGCAGCGTGCAAATACAGCGCGCAAACCACTGGGCTACCGCGTCCGAAATGTGCCAACAGCACGCGGTGTTCCCAGGTGGTCAACCTCCCAAGTACTAACCGCGCCTGATGCTGGCTGACTTCGGTGATCTAACGAGAACCGGTGCTTTCAGCACGGTACGGCCGCTGGCTCACGGGCGGTTATGTTGTTGTTGATGTTGAAACCCAGACCGTCCGACCTACCAGAAAGGTGTAAGGTAACTGTTTGGACGGTCGGGAAGTGCCACCCAATTTAGACCGGAACCCAGTGGGGGAGGCATCCACAGGGACCGTACCCTCCTTCCCCTACCACCAACCTCTCGGAAGGACTTTCGGACCCACATGTTTAACGTGATCGTACTCCGCATGAACACGGCGGCAGTTTTGGCAGCGGCTGGAATCGAACCCGGGCCTACCGAGTGCAACTCCAGCGCGCTAACCAATGGGCTACCGCGCCCCACGGGCGGTTATGTGAATAAGTTCTTCTGAAAGGCATGGGAAGAAAAATACAGTCCCTGTGAATGCCGCCCCCATTGTGTTCCGGTCTAAATTGGATGGCAGTTACCAGGCGTCAAAACAGATGCCTTACACTTTCGATTAGATTGGACTGTCTGGGTATAATAATAATGATAAGATTTAACTGCACAATTAACAAAATACTAGTAGACTAGAAAATATACACGCCGTTGACCGAGAGATCTTCCTGACCGTCTAAACAGTTACCTTACACATTTCTGGTTGGTCGGACGGTCTGGGTCTTAACAACAACAACGGTGTTTACCTGGAGTTAAAGCAACGAAAAATTGAATCTGTTAATTTATAAGTAATCACATTAAATGCCTTTACCGAAATTACAAATCAATCCTTCCCTCTAGGTTAACATGGTTTACATGGATTCCGACCACATCGCATAAAAATATAAAAATTTCAAAATGGAATAGAAGGGAAGGATTTAAGCGCATGTGCAGCTGCCAAACATCAATGGGAGAAAAAATATATGCACTAATCTCAACAGGTTCGTTTCCTTAAAACTGCACAGACATTAAATCACTTATTAAATAAAATAAATGTTAGAATGCACACAGATATACACAAAACTTTTGTCCAAAGATATACAGGGAACTTTGTAGAAACTTTGTAAAAACTTTTGTAGAAAGATATACACATATTGTCCAAACTATAGAATTGTGCTAATCTCTGATTTAAAATATAACTAAAATGTGTATCAGAGTACCTATAAAATGCAAATTTCGATTTATGTTTTAAAGTAATAAATGTGAACGAAATGTCCTACAGATTCGGTTTTAACATCATTGGGAATGAAGTTCTTCAATGTTCTCGATTCTGGCAATATGGATACACTAATAATATTTTGGGTCGCTAAGGAACCGATTTGTGTGAAAATCCGTCAAAATCATGCGAAAACAAAATAACTAAAATGGAATATTTCGAATTATTAAAAAAACCCGCTAAGGTGCCTGTCCCCATATCCTAAAATGCCTGTTTATCAAATTTCATGAAGAACGACTCGTATCTCGTTACAGACTGCATACACAGTCGTCTTCTTTCTGTGTAAGATTCATTAATGCAATATTAACATATTTATGAATGTATGCAGTATGTCCTTTCCAAATTTTCATCTCTCAAGTGTAGTTCTTTAAAACAGAGAAAGTTGTTTATAAAAATATCCCAGAAAAAAAACAATAATTTAATAACAAGAAAACAAACGAAAAATAACAAACACATATCTGAAAAATTATGTCCTTAGGGAGTAAATTAAAAATGGACAATAAAATTAGCGTTATGTATATTGTTACTCTGACTCAGTATACTTATTAAATAATACATTTTAGGTAATAACTATTTTATGGGAATGTCTTCTACAATACTTGCTTTCTTCATCATATTCACCCAACGTCATTAAATAAAACGCAGTGTCTTATTTAAGCGTTTATCAGCGTTTTATTTAATGACGTTGGGTGAATATGGGATGATTTGGGCTGGAAGTCACTTTATCCAGGAAATTTATAGTATTTCAGAACGACCAGTTAAACCAAAAGTACATTAAATTCATACAGAGCAAAAGACAAAAAAAAAAACCAATTCCTTCTAATATTAAAAAATTGAAAACATAAAGACAGTTTAACACATTTTATTCAATCGCTGTATTTTGAAACATCATTATTTATTCTATAGTTACAGCAAAACTAACTCGAATGTACTGCAAAGGTTATCTTCTATTTACATGTTCTATGTATTTTCATGCCCATAAAAATGACATTGGATACATTGTTTCAATAGGGTTAAATTCGCTATTGAATATCAATTACGAAGAATTTTAAAAATAACTATTTTGTTAGATAACAGCATATAAAGGTTGAAAAAGGTAATATCCGGTTTCAAAAGCAAAAATATCATGTAGCATGGCTAGTTATAATAATCTAGACGGACCACTAGTATCGACAAGGATAAGAAGACGTTTGTTGAGATACAGTTTTATCTCGTGACCCAAGATATTTTGAAATATGTTTAACCACATTTCATCATAAAGCACTTACTTCAAAACTTTGTTCACCGAGCTAATATTTAGAATTATTTCACTCTTCTTCAAATTTTTTACTCATTTTTTCATTTTATTTTTTAAATTTTTGAACGGTGACAATTACATTTTTAGGTCAAGTGATACAGCTATATTGTGACGCACATTTTTGCTTTTTTTGTGACTGGTAATGCGTCTGATTTATTGTGAAAATGAATTATATTTTGAAGTGCTCGACATAACAAATATGCGATGTTCTGCTGATGACATTTTCAACATATCTTTCTATGTCCATCAGAGCTGAAATTTGATACACAGCTTAGTCCAGTGGAACATTTTAATGTTTTAAAATTTGGTTTTTTTCTAGAACAATAGATCTGATATTTCTTTGCGGTATGACCCCAAAAAATATAATTATTGAAATATAGTGATATGTGATACTGCGCTAAAAACGTGTTATTGACTTAAACAATTTATTTTATTACACAAAAAATGTTTTCTCAAACACAATATAAATGCTATTTTTTTCCACTTGTTAATTCACCTTAAAATTACACTTAAATTGCATTTCGGCATTTTAATTCTAACCATAATGTTTATACATAAGGATTTTCAGTAAAATACAAAAATAAAGGACACTGCTGTTAACACTATGCAATATTGTTAAAAAGTATTTATGACTTTGTCCATTATGTCTATCTGTCTGTCTGTCTGTCTGTCCTTTCGCACGATAACTGCTCTAAAATGACTTTATCAAAAATAAATTTTAGTATGTTGTTCAGGCGTTCTGTGGGACGTATGGGAATATAAATGAATAATATCACTCGATTAGGTTTGGATTGAACCCGAGTTGAAAAAATGTACATTGAACCCTACGAGATCTAAATTTTAACATTTTATAATAAGCTTAATTTCAAACATTTTATAAGCAAATTTAAAATTCCAAAATTGCTTCGAAAGTTTTAGTAAATATCCAAATTATCCCATAAAAATATGAAAAAAAATTCAGCAAAATATATTCGGAAGTTTTTTAAATTAACATTAAATTAATAATTTCACCAATATTATATGAGGAAAACCTCATGCTGTTGGCACGTTTCGGGCGCGGTAGCCCGGTGGTTTGCGCGCTGGATTTGCACGCTGCCACAACTGCCGCCGTGTTCATGCCGAGTACGATCACGTTAAACATGTGGGTCCGTAAGTCCTTCCGAGAGGTTGGTGGTAGAGGAAGGAAGGTACGGTCCCTGTGGATGCCTCCCCCACTGGGTTCCGGTCTAAATTGGGTGGCACTTCCCGGCCGTCCAAACAGTTACCTTACACCATTCTGGTAGGTCGGATGGTCTGGGTCTCAACAACAACAACAACAACAACCCATATTATATGACATCACATGACCTAATTCAAAATAAAATATGGTATCTATCTTGTCGAAAGGCATCTATCTTGTTGTTGTTGAAACCCAGACCGTCCGACCTACCAGAAAGGTGTAAGGTAACTGTTTGGACGGTCGGGAAGTGCCACCCAATTTAGACCGGAACCCAGTGGGGGAGGCATCCACAGGGACCGTACCCTCCTTCCCCTACCACCAACCTCTCGGAAGGACTTTCGGACCCGCATGTTTAACGTGATCGTACTCCGCATGAACACGGCGGCAGTTTTGGCAGTGGCTGGAATCGAACCCGGGCCTACCGAGTGCAACTCCAGCGCGCTAACCGATGGGCTACCGCGCCCCCAGGCATCTATCTTGTGTCAAAATCGTAATTTTTAAAGTTCTTTTTAATTTATATTGAGTGTTGTATCCGTCCTAAAACAGCTTTATAATCCCTGTGCATCTATATTCTGAAACAACGCAATTACAATATATTTGAGTGTATATGATCAATGACATCCATCTTGTGTCAAAATCGTGAGTTTTGAAATCATTTTTAAATGTATGTGCATCTATATTTTGAAACAACACAATTACAATATATTTGAGTTTAAATGATCATCAAACTTTGATTATTTCTACAACGAAGACTAATTTTCACTTATGGAGAATGTAAACACATCAAGCTGTAGGATGAGTTGTATAAGAGTTACTCTGGAGTCTGCAATATAGCTGATATGAATGAACCGTTCATTGATTGTATATAGAGAAGCATACCATTTTATAGCAGACCTTTTCGATGAAGTTTTAAGCAAAGAGTTAAATTACTTTTACCTCGATGGTTTTAAGTTTATAAGTAAAATAAATTATTGTAATATCCAGATGAGTGAAAGGAATGGAATAAAGGTGGGTGGATGAATGAAATATTTACTGCTTTTACAGTCGATTTATTTTTCAGTGACATCTTTTGAATAAAGGTCATTTTTGTCGATAAAGTTTCATGTTTTCCAATATAATAAATTATTGTATTATTGTGTTGTTTATTTAGAGTCGTTTAAAAATTATTGCATTGCAGTTGGAAAATGTTTCATTATCTGTGCTTTATGCGTGATTGAACTTTCTTGTTAAAAATATAGTGTTGGTAACCATTTTTTAAGAATTTCATTAATTTATATGATAACTTATTTTCTTTTACGAAAAATTAATATTCCTTTTATGTCTAAAAAGCAACGGCAAAAGTTCTAATAAGCTCTTTCCTATTTATCAGATGTAATAATCTGATTTGGGACATTTCTAAGGGAATTTATCTTCTTTCGTAATATACTTTAATGGATACGAAGTAAACAAAAATGTTAAGCTTCTCCTAAGAGAAATGTGTTTTATATTACTGGTCATTTTTATTTTCAAGATGTAAGAAGGCAAAAATAAGTATTTATATAATTATATTATTTCTCTTTAAGGTTTAAAAAAATTACTAGTCTTCACAACTTTATTTATGCCTAATACTATACTTCATTTTCACATATTCATAAACTTTTAAATAATGTATGGCGATTAAAACGATTTGAATAGTTTTAAATATTTATATTCCAGAAATTTATAATAATACTATTATTTATAGTAATAATATAATTTATTCAAACAATAAAATGATTATAATATAGCCATTATTTCCTGCCAGAAATTTATCAAAGCGAAACTTTTTATGTTACAAATTACAATCGCATTTGAAATCAGTACTGTTTTATTCGAAAACTATGCATAAACTACGGTAAGTACAAAAAAACCCATCTCTAGCATATCTGTAACAAATAAGTAACTATGGACCAAGACTAAGGATAAAAATAGAAGGTAACTTATCACTATAATGGAAAGGAGATGAGGGGAGGGAATATTAGTATACAAAAATCACGATTAAAAAGTATATATATATATATATATAAATATATATAAAATGAAAAAAACAAACACGGCAAAACTGAGAAAAGGCAATAATAATTAGCTAGAGATTAAAGATCAAGATATGGAGAACAATCAATTGAAACGACACAAAAAATTGCCGTTAGTTCGAAATTGCATTCTCGTCAGGACAACCATACAATTCTAATTTAAACACAGAGAATAGCCAGTTTCTGACAATGGCGATATTATTGAATTATGGACACCATTTGGACTTTCTACTGGTTAGTGGAAGGACAGATAATAATAAAAAAGGTGACTATAAACCAGAAACATAAAAAACAGAAATATTAACTCACAGGCACAGCCACCACGTGGGAGTCGACATGTTCGCAGGCGAACATTCGACAGAGTACTTTACATCACTTCGTCAAATCGAGTGGACACCTGAATGAATACACTTGAACGAAAAATAATTTGTATGAAGACTTTCAAAAATAGTAATCAGTATAGGGCTCAGGACAAGTGGAAAATAGTCTTTCAAAAATAGTAAACAGTATGGGACTCAGGCCAAGTGTAACTTAGGTGATAAGTGTGGGACACATTTAGAAAAAGAAAACTTATTACTATTATTTTACTACTGCTAAATTGACATGGTCGTAAATTCGTACATAGTGGATTCCATTAATAAATTTTACATGTGCATTGTGTACCGCTAATAACCCTCCAATTATTTAACTTTCGCGTGAGTTCTGTAAAAGAATATTAATTACTATAATACTAAATTGACTGCACCATTTTAACTTTAACAATAAATCATTTATTAACAACATAACATACTCAATTTTTTAATTAAAACAATCATTCTTATTATTAATTATTTCGGCTGAGAGAGACAATGTGAAACCACTTAAATTGCCTAAAATGGTTAGACCTGTAGATTTAATGGGCACATACCTTCACTTTCGGTCTTGACCATAGAACATAATGCTTGCATCAGTAACTCGTACTAGCCGTAACTCTGGGTGTTTAGCTCCATCTCGTGCTTCTTCTGATTGCACTGCCCAAATTAATATATCTAGCCATTATTTTGGAACATCTACGGAACACTCTGCATCTCTCGTTGTCGTGCTGTATTCACCAAGTATCACCGTTCTTAACAAGTCAAGTCATCGTGCTCCTATATCGCTAAAGAACTGTTATTCCACAAGTGTCGTTTTCAAGTCATAATGTCCAACTCGTATTGTCGTTCTTATTCACAGGTTGTGGCTCTTTGCCTCGGGACTGTCACTCCCCCTTTTCTCTGATTTGCAGCATTCAGGGTGACGCAACAAGCACTTTCTCCATTGGATAGTCTTTCCGTCCAATGTCGTTACTTCACATTTTCTTAAGGGTTCCACCCCTCTTCTGTCTTGACACCCCTAAATTTATGATTTTCTGACTTTTGAGTTCACGTATCGTAAATACTGGCGTCATTCAGGCTGGAAGTATTATTTGACGCTTGAGACACAATAAATAATATACATAAAACTGTCTCACCAAAGTATGAGATCTATTCCTGGTCTCACAGTAAGAATGGGTGAAATTCACAAAAATTAGTTATCCAATCAAGGATAATCATAAATTTCTCTGACCTACACGAAGGTATACGGAAAAGAATGAACCATCGTCGCGACCGTAACCTTGCCGCTCTCATCACATGCCCCCCAGTCCAGCAACCACCGGCGGAAGCACCACCGGTCGATGCCGACACAAGCGGGACACATCCGCCACCCCAAGCCGGGACCCCCCCCCCAAGCCCCACCACGACACCGAAGCACCGAGGAAATAGCTAGGAGGCCCAGACCGAAAAGCACAAAGGCCCACGGACAAACACAAAGGCTGACGGCCAAACAAAAGGAGAACTCATCCTCTGACCAGAATCACAGAGCCAGGCCCTCTAGGCCGGGAACAAAAGATACAATAAAGCAAAAGTACAACTCGTACAGAAAATACGGAATCACATAACAATTGTACAGCAATCCATAAAAATTGTATTTCATAATCCAATGCATGGAGTAAAACGCCGACAATCATGAATACCAATTCAGAAAGATAAGACAATATAAATTCTCCGTCAGGAGAAAGCATACAGCAAAAGCACTCCATCATTTGCAAAAAAAAAAGATTAACTTCCACTTAAATTATTTATTATATATTAAAACCAAAACTTTATAAACACAATTTGTCTTAACATCACAAACATATATGCCAACATACATTCATTTTACAATCCTGCAATAATTAAAACAGAGGGAAGATTCTCCCACACATTTAATTCACTTAAATCTACCATAAATATCATTTCATTCTCAAACAGTAAGAGCCTCACTCTTACTTGACAATACAAGACAAGACAATAACATATTCACAAAAGAACTCTAATATATATCTACTTAACATAACACAGTTCACTTCCTCACTCTTTGACGAAGATAATCCGTCTCCCTCGGAGAAACATCTCCTCTGAGCTATGAGCCCTTTGCAGACTCCACAGCCGCTCTAGAGGGGTACACCCCAGGGGGTGACGCTCGGCGCCAGGCCAATTCCCCCGGTAACACTCGACTGGAGATGGGGGGCACACCGCAAAACCAGGGCGGGACTTCCCCTGAACTGACACTCCCCCAGTCGAAACAGCAGGGCAGGCAGAGCCACGCCCAAACCATGAAACCCCAGTCAGAGAAACCCCAGTCTAGAGAAACCCCAGTCAGTCACCCTCAGAGGCCGTCTCGCCTAAAGTGAACGAACGGATCTCCAAAAACCGTTCCTGAGTCAACTTAACTCACCCAGGAGCCGATCCTCTTCCCCATAATCAGTCTTTTATCTAATAAAGTCCAATTCTTTTTGATAAACTTTACAACAATTATCCATACAACTATGGTTCATCGCATACTTAGAACCAAATTTTTTTATTATAAAAAACACAGTTCAAACAATTTTTCGCATTTTCGCATTCTTTTTCTTTCTGGCTGGTTTCCCCACATTTTTTACAACTTTCTTCAGCATTTACAAAATTTAGCAATGTGACCAAATTTTTGACACTTATAACATATAGTAGGTGTCGTCGTATTCTGCGCGCCATGAGCCTTTCGTGTTTTTCGGTGAGAAAAACTCTTTTCTTTCCTTCCGTGCCTGTGCTGTTTCTTGGTAGGCCTTGTTTGAATTAGTTTTGCGTTAAAAGCTGTGTTTCGTCGAGAACCGTTGGCTCGGAGCAGGATTTCTGTCTCGCCTGGATGTGTGACGTGTGGTCTCGAGGAGAAGCCTGTTGCTGGGCGCGGCTTGCCTGCCAATCAGGAAGCTGCGTTGAGGAGTAGTTTTCTGTGGACTCTTGAGGCCCTGAGATCGGCTTGGAAGTTTCGCTTGGGATGGTCGCATCGAAATTTTTGTCTTAAAAACTTTAAGACAAAGGCTTTGGCCAAAATGGCTAATTTTCCTTGGATGGAGATATTTTGTTTCTGATGAAACCACGATCCATTCCTGGAGCCTGGACGAAGAAGTACCTGGAGAAGATTCGACGTTCTATATCTAAATTCTAAAATTATTTTTTTTTATTCCAGGATGATTTTTACGGTGGATCGAGATTGTCACTTTTGGTTTGTACCTGGATGGACGAACTACTTGGAATTTGTCTGGCGTAAAGCCCTGTTGAAATATGAGATGACCTGGATCCTCATTTTGGAAATTAATTCGGTTCCCTTCAAGTAGTGTTTTTGTCGAACTCGGAACTTTTCTGTGCAATTTTGGTTTAGTTCATCGGTACAGGTAAACTCTTAATGTTTTGGAACCAGAAGTTCCAACTGAAAGTATCTGGCTAATCTATACGAAGTGCAGGCACACTAAATATGTTAAATTAGAATAATTCTAGCATTGTTGACTTTAAGGAAATAAGTAAATTGAATTGTGTTGAGATTCATGATAAAAGAAATAGCATTTTATTGAATTCATAATAAATAGTGATTGAAATATTACTGAGCAGAGCATAATTTGAAATAATGATTGTTTAATGATAACGGAACCTCTGAATCAATTTGAATGATAATTCTAAAGTAAATGAATGTTGATAAAAGAATGTTAATGATTGAATAAATTGGTTTGTTTAAATTGATAAGTGTGCCCTTTCTCTTGTATGCCTTCATATTGTTTGCTCACTGATTACCATCTAGAATCTAATTCTTCTAGACTGGGGAAACTTCACTTAAATAATAATGCCTGGGTTATTAATTATGACAACTACCACTATAATTTTCTATATTGTTTTTGCTGTAATATATACGATCACATGGCTTTTTATGTGTAGCGGAATCCGTTCCCACAAATTGGTTCTGAGACCG
Organism: Amaurobius ferox; assembly: GCA_951213105.1. NCBI lineage: Eukaryota > Metazoa > Arthropoda > Arachnida > Araneae > Amaurobiidae > Amaurobius > Amaurobius ferox. The sequence continues at coordinate 5,526,439 of OX578134.1, read as the reverse complement.
CTGCCACATAGGTCTCAAATACTCTCTTAAATCGACTCTACTTCAACCCAAATATAATTTCTTGTTTTAAATGTTGCAGAATCTAATGCCACAATCTAGATCTCACCCTCCCTTCCTTTGAAGTTATGCTTTACTATTATTTCTGAGTCTGCTGTTATTTCATTATTTTGTTCAAATATTGCAGTTTTTAAAGAATCTTTCGTAAATCCACTATCCACATTATAAATAATAATTTGTGGCTTTCTTTTTTTACTGGTTTCTGAATCGTGAACTCTTTATTAAGCTGATCACTGTCTGTAAAACTTTCTATCAATTTTTCTATATCTTCTTCTTTCTATCAATTTTTCTATATCTTCTTCTTTCTATCAATTTTTCTATATCTTCTTCTTTCTATCAATTTTTCTATATCTTCTTCTTTCTATCAATTTTTCAATATCTTCTTCTTCTTAGCTAGAATACAACTACTATAGCCCCTTGAGGTACACCAGATATTTTTAAATATATGTTATCACCTAGGATAATATAATTGTTGTATAGCACAAATTGCAATAGCATGGGAATGTTTATGACTTTAAATGGAACATTATTCGAAGATAGATAATCATGATAAAGGGAGGTGATATCTTTATATAAATATTTAATATCAATATCATTAAATAGGTCATTAAAATCAAAGTATGGAAACCAATAATATGTGGAATCAATAATATGGTGATTGACTAATTCAAAACTATTGTTCAAAGTGAAATATCCTGAATTCTTAAATTTTAGAGATTCATTAATCCTATTTAAACACTTTAGCAAGTATTTACTGGCTGTGGTAAAGGTATTATGTCCACAAGTGAACGTTCTAAAATTGAGAGGTGATTTGTGGAATTTAGACCAAAGTAATATATGGAAATTAATAAAACTTGTAATTAATATTTAATTGTGTATATAATTTTAGCATTTTAATTTTGATTATGATAGACTGATTATTAATGGGTTTAAAGATATGATTACTTTTTAAGTAATTCTGTAACAGGGAAACATAATATTTTTTACAAATAATGGCATAATTATTAGAAGCTTTAACTGCATAAGTTATGACAAAATGTTGTTGTAGTTCTTTAACAGCAGATAGGAGTTGTTTATAAGGATAACTAGGCGTCGTAAATTTAATGTTTATAATAACACTTTTAAGAAGATGTAAGGTGGCATACTTCCCTAGATGGAATGCTTCAATAGGAGTGGAATGTGAATAAGTTTGATGGTGTATGAAAATATCAAAATCAAAAGATAAAGACTGAAGATGAAATGTGGGGTGATGGCAGAAAGAAATAAGAAATTTTATATATAAATTTCCAAAAGGATCGAATGAATCTTCCCCATAGCATATTGTAAATTATGGCGTTGTCAATATATTTGTGACAAGATAAGTTTTGAGGATTGTATAATATGTGTTTCTCTGGTGGCAGCAGTAAAATAGGTTATTGGTGTCTAACGCAGTTTAGATGAAGTTTGGGTAGTGCGAGCGATAAAAGTTGATGTGCAATATGTATTTATATGAAATATAAATAATATCAGTTATTTTATAAAAATAATGATACGAGTCAAATGGAAAATTATGATACCGGCAACTTCGGGGCTATGGCAACGATTGCCCGGTCGACTATTGTAAGGGAAAATAATCAATCGACACCCAGTAATCCTATAGTTAATACCATTGACAGATATTTCAGGCTATCATTCAATGGAGGTGGGGGAAAACAAAAGAAGTGTAATTGTTTTAGCTACGTACAGAAACGAACAGCGTGGGGCTTATAAAAGTTACTACAATAATATTAGAAGTTTTAGGTATCGTAAATGTGGTTTAGGAAGATGCAAATTGTGTCCACAAGCAGATCTAAGACAAATATCTCAAGAAAATACCGTATTTTTTGCAAAACTTTTAACTGTATATACAGCATCAAATGCTTAAAATCTAAAAATATGTATATAGATCAAACAAAGAAGAACTAACATTTGAGGATTGATTTGTATCGCAGTCATGTTTACAAAATAAAAAACAATCCATCCCAGTAATTAACCTTAGAATTGAGAAATGCTTTAGAACAAGGATTAGAAACCATGCAAATTACGATCATCGATTTAGTAATCGCCTTACAAAAGAGATTATGGTGGGAAAACAAACATATTGAGTAATTTAATGTTTTGTTCTAATATGGTCTCAACACCATAAAATATAATACTCTGTTCAGTAATGAATATATTAGTAAGTTTGATTCTGAATTAATTTTTAAAGCTAACAATAAAAGATCTTTTTGACGTAAGGCACGCGGAGGACGAATATATAAAATTAATTACACAAATACCGTATTTTAGTAACCATAATTTTCCATCAGCTCTACAAAAAATTTCATCAATTTACTTTTTAAAACTAAATTTAATCCTAGTATTACTCTCCATCGTTTTGATGTCATTTTCATTTTCTCTAGCGTCCCCGTCAACATAGTTATTAATATTATTGCCAAAAAATTCATAGTCACCAATGTAAACCCCCCCCCCCACTATCGACGCAATCACTTCTGCTTTGAATATTATTGCGGAGACAAATTACTTTGCTTTTCGTGGCGCTGTTTCCTTGCAAACTTCTGGCGCCCCTATGGGTAGCCCTTTATCTGGTACTTTGGCCGAGGCTGTTTTGCAGGAGCTCGAGAATGAGATTCTGCCTTCTTTAACAATTAAACCTATACTTTGTTGCCGTTACGTGGATGACGTTTTTATTATCTGGGATCGTGATTTAAATGATATCCTTCACCTTTTGGATAAAGTTAATGATTTTTACCCTTCGAATTATTTTACTGCTGAGCATGAATCTAACTGTTCCTTTCCTTTCCTTGATGTTCTGGTCACCCGTTCTGATTTTGATTTTCATACTTCCGTTTTCCGTAAATCCACGTTTACTAACTCCTGTATCCCCGCTAATTCTTTCCATCCTGTATCCTCTAAAAAAGCTTCTTTTAACGCGTATTTTAATCGCGCATTTAATGTTTGCTCTTCTATCCCCGCTTTAACTGATGAAATTAATTTCATTTTTAAACTTGGCCATGAGGATGCTTAGTCTTTTGAATTTATTTATAAGATCTTCGCCAACATTCGCCTTAAATTTACTCAATTTGATACTGAACCTGTTGCTATTAAAGATCGTTTTGTCCATAAATCGAGTGCTCCTTACCATCCGAGGATTTTCCGTCCTTTTATTAATTTCTGGTTTCAAATCCACTCACTCTAATATTACCACCTCATTTAATCATATTCGATCTGATAAATTTGGTAATTTTGATGACTTCAAAAGCTTTGCTGGGGTGTATGTCTTTTCCCTGTTATCCCTTGCTAGTAACTATAAATTTTACATTGGTAGTACTAAACGTAGTGTTGGTATCCGTTTAGCAGAACATGTTCGCGATGTCAAATCTGGTAAACTTTCGACGGCCATTGGTCAATATATGGTTAATGATAAATTGCATCCCGTCTTTGAAAAAAACTTTCCTTTTGGTTCGTTATAACAATCCACGTGGTATTCTTCTTTGTGAATCCCTCTTTATTTATATTTACCCTGAATCAATTAGTAATTTTGATCCTGTTCAAATTTTAAGTTATGCTTGTCGACTCATTCTCGATTCTATGAAATTCAAACCTCTTAAAAGCTATTTGTGACGTCATTCTCAGAAATATCGTGATAGACGTGTTTCTAAAATTTGTATTAGTTCTTTTCTTGTAATATTTTTAAATTCGTAAGCATTTAAACTTATTTTGCAATTTCCGTGTATATTTCTTGCATTATTTTTAGTTAGTTTATTTACCATTTCATATTTTATGCAAATTTGCTTTGAACGCGCATATCTATGAACGCACATCTCTCTATATATAAACATTCTATGTTTTTAAGACTTTACAACAAAGTTGAAAAGTGTTTATGACTTTGTTCATTCTGTCTGTCTGTCTGTTCGTTAATACGTTCACTGCCGGAAAAATGACTTAATCAAAATAAAATTTTAGTATGTTGTTCAGACGGGCAGTAGGAGCTATGGGAGTATAAATGAATAATATCAACCAATTAGTTTTGAATTGAAACCGGGTTAAAGAATTAAATTACATTGAGCCCTATAGGACCTAATTTTTCACAAATATTTTTTAAGCAGATTTAAAATTCACTAATTGCTTCAAAAATTTTAGGTAATATTCAAATTGTTCCATAAAATATATAAAAAAAATCAGCGAAATATATTCAGTAGTTTGTTAAATAAAAATTAAAATAATAGTTACGCATCTTATATGAAGTGATCACGTGACCACGATATGAAAAGATCATGTAACCCTCTTCAAAATGATATATGGCATCCATATTATCTCAAAATCGTGATTTTTAAAGTTCTTTTAAATTCATATTGCGTGTTTTATCCGTCCTAAAACCACTATATTTTTGCTTAAATTCTGTGGATCTACATACTGAAACAACGCAATTACAATATATTTGAGTTTAAAAGCTCATCCAAATTTGATTATTTCTATAACGAAACCTATTTTTCACTTATGTAAAATGTAAACAGCAAAATATGTAGAATAAGTTGTATTAGAATTGCTGTGTCTCTTTAACACAAAATTATTCAGCTCATGGAGTCTGCATAGCTGATATGAATGAAATATTCATTGATTTTACAAAGAGAAGGACGATTTTTTTCGATGAAGTTTTAAGCATAGAGTTTAATTACTTGTAGCTCCATGGTCATAATTTTTAAAGAAACTAAATTATTATAGTATTGTGATGAATGAAATGAATGGGAAATTGTTAATGAATGAAATGAATGGGAAATTGTTTATGGATGAAATGCTGCTTTTATAGAGAGAGGCAGGCGTGTTATTTTTCTATGACGTCATTTGAATGAATTTCAGTTGTTTTCGATTAAGTTTTCAAATGCAATAAATTATCGTAGTGTTATGATGATTCTGAAATTAATACCGAGGAATGTATCGCATTTTAGAGATGTGTAAACCAGGCAATTTATATTTCAATGCCGTCATTTAAATGAAGTTCATTTTTTTCGATGAAGGTTTAAGGGTTTAAGTTTTCAAATATAATATATTAATGTAGTATTTGTGATAAGTTTTAAAATATGACCGAGGAATACATTGCATTTTAGGCATGTTTAAATAAAACTGCACTGAAGTTGGAAAGTGTTTCATAATTAATGATTTAAGCATGATTGATATTACTTGTTATTATTCATGTAGCCACTAATGAAGGGCGTATATACGTCCGAAAACTCTCTGGCAGTTTTTAACATATGTTGTACGTCTTTTAGGATGTTTTAAATAAAATACCTTTCGTTTTTTAAAAACGCTTTGTCCTTGATTTTATAATTTGAATGCCGGCGTGATACCAATCTTGATTACAAAAATACTGTGGAAAATATCGAGTTATTTTTCGGAATAAATAAAGAATTGGCATTAATACCGAATAATTGGTTTAACAATAAAGTATTTGGAGTAAGAAATGGATTTTTGGGACGTATTCGGTTGTCTAGTCGTAGCAAAGATTTTTTGAGCAGTTTTAGCAGTGATTCCAGCCTACATGCAATTTTTCAAGATATGGTGAAATGGCGTGTTAAAATCTTGGGTATCAAACTTAAAGATGGTATAATGAAGGAATGGCAAAATGAGTATTTGATTATAAAGTACAAAAACAAAAGCTACGATAATATATATCTTGCAGGTATATTAAAAAAGTTCCAACATTTGATGCCTATATAAAACATCATAATAAGTACAACTTACAGGTAAATTACACCTCTTTGCAAAAAGTTATATAATTATAATATTGAAAGCAAAACTCTTGATCAACAAGCTACAGTAATGTAATTTCTCCTCTGAAACAACCTACAGAGATGTTTGTCAAGAACATGTTGTTACGGGTGAGTTGAATTTGATAAAAGTGACACAATTAAAAAATTATTTTTAAGCTAGGAACTAAATATCGATTTTAAGAACACAGTAAAATTTTGGAATCTTTTGGACTTGATCCTTCTTTTGATCCTTTTATATACAAATAGGCAGTAAATTATAGTTCACCTGAGGAAGTATTTCAGGTATGGAAATATTGGATAAATAGATCTTCTGAACATTGTTAAAAACCATGTAAAACTTTTAATACATTGCATTTTTTAGACAAACGCGATCTTGATAATTTACAAAAAAAAATATGTAATAACATGTGTAGATAAAGTTACTACGAATTATACATTCACATGTAAGAATCTATACTTTAAGTTAATAAATTATTTTATGGCAACAGCAACACAAAAATGTATAAACTTTTGAACAAACCATTACAAGAAATTAAAAACCGCATTGCAGCTATGTATGAAAAAACGGGATATAATTAAGCAAATATTAAATTCCTGTTTATTACACTGATTCCAAAGCTTCACCGAGAAGCTACTGAGACGCGTAAAATGTCAAGTTTTTTCAGAATCTGGACACAATTAGCTCCTGGTTCAATTCCAGCTGTCTTCAAAACAAGACATTTTGCAATGTTGCCTTTATTGAAGCTAGCAACAGCTTCCTGAACACCAAATGTCAATGATTCGAGCGAAATAAATACTGTTTTCGGTATTCGGGACCATATAACGTTGTTTAATGATGCATTAGGATTTTGGGTTTTCCCATGTGTATATTTTTAAGGAGATCTGGATTTGCCAAATCCCTAAAAATATGCTTAATTTCATCCATTATTATGGGTGAAATATGAAAGTGATCGGTGTGGTCATAGGCCATTCCAGAAGCTTCAGCTACACGGTACTGACACCAACTTTCTATACCGTCTAGACACAAATCGTGTTGAGGGTTATTGTTGTCAGAAAGCAGATGAAAATATTCAGCCCATACAGCTTTTTACATTTCCTCAATATTGCCAACATTTCTCCTTATTGCCAAACCGCAATATTCTTAAATACTCAAAATCACAATCAGTGAGTCTATTCTTGCCACCTATGCTTTTGCCATCACAGAGTTTCCTCTTTCCACTTTTAATCTTTAATTTCCTCAATCTAGTTCCCATTCTTTTCTGCATATGACCTATGCATTCAAGTTTCGATATTATAACTTCATCTCCATAAGACTTGGACGCCGTAACATCTTGGAATGCCTTACTATCACCGTCACCTAAATATTGAACGTATCGCACATTGTACTCTGCTAAGGATCTGTTGAAAATTAGCTTTGCTCCTGCAACTTCCATTGCACCACTTGCTCCAACATAATTGGCTTGACAACTTGAGTCGTGAATATTGGTTAGCCGGTTAGAACAGCGACAATATTTTGCAAAGACTTGGCAATCGATCACTTTTCCGGTCTCTACATTTGTAGCAGTCATCACGCCGTTTTGTGAAACTTGTCCGCGTTTCTGCTACACATAGCTACATTTGAAACAGAAGAAACCAGTAAAGATATATCTATAATTTAATTAGTACTTTGCTATTCTTTAAATTCCTCATATTCTTCAGAAAAGTTGCCCAACTTTCCTTCTCACAAAGTTTCAGTAGTTCACTTTTCGGCGATCCATTACGAATCTTTTTCTTTCCAACAGTATTGCGTTTTTTGAAAAGTTTACCTACCCGAGGCATAACTGATTGTTAACAATTAATAAAAGCAGAAAAATCTGCACAAAAATATATATAAAAAGCCACAATTCAACAGCAATAACAATCGCAAGAACAACTAACAGCAAGAACAACAAATGTTTCAAATCAAGTTGCAGTTACAGATAAAATAAGAATTAATAAAATAAAGTTGCAGTTACAGTTAAAACATTATAGGAAACTACTCTTTCTAATCTGGTTCTTAAAATTTTTTTGCGAAATTTGTTTAAAACATTACATTTTGAAATTTAAAAAATAAATAGATCTAGTTCTCTGTTTTTCTTATGTCATACATCGTTTTAAAGGTAAGATTCCAAGCATTAAGAAAAGCTTATAAAGAAAAAATAGCATTTTAGGTCAATTTTGGGGTGCTGGTCCCCTTTTAAGTTAAAGAAACGGGGAGCATATATTGTTTCTAATAGTTATGAGGAAATTGATTCTATAAAACACATACCAGATAAGATACAAGATAGGAGTTATGGTTTCTGTGCTTTTTATAACAACATTGATATTGGAAGTCGAAATAGTATTTTATCAGAAATATTTTATCAATAAGACTTGCAATCGTATATTACGATCCAAGAATATACAGCATTGGTAAAAATGGTTTTACAAGAAACACTTCTACATATAACGGGATCAATTACTATCAACAAATAAGTGGTATTCCAATGTATGGTAGTTGCTCAATGCTTATCAGATTTGACTGATATTTATTTAAACAAATTTGAAACAGGAACACCCTTTTGGAGCAAACTATTGCATTTTAGATATGTTCACGATATTCTAATTGGGTTTAAGGACCTTATTTTAATTTTTACTCAACATCATTGAAGCTAATTAAAACACAAAAATATGGATATGAGTTTAAATTTTCTAGATGTGTGCATTAATTTTGATGAAAATAATAATACTTTGTTTTTTCGTCTCTACGATAAGAGAAACGATTTCAGCTTTAAAATTAATTTTTTGGCACCTTGGAGTACTTGTCTACATAAAAATGTATTCAGATACATTATTATAAATCATTTAATAGTAAAAAGTTAAATACCAAAATTTTAGACCAATATAATTGTGATGTGGCATACTTGCAAGCAGCAATAAAACAGGGTTATCCACCATGTTTTTTGATGGACATAGCAAACAGTTTTTACAACATAACTTTAACTAAATGTCATGAGCAATACCCGCAATAAGGAGCATAAATAACGATAGTGAGAGGTTGGAATGAGAGATTCAAAAATACTTCTGGCAGTGTAAACTACAAGTGTGTCGTAGAGGTATATATTGGAGTTTTGTGCACTAGTAGTTGTGGATTTTGGTGTCGGTACTTAAGATGGTTTGGTGTTTTGAGGTTTATGTTTTTATTTGATATATATTTTTTATCTGTTTATACAAATTTTTGGTATTTTTGATGTAATTCAATGATGGTTTACTTCTGTGTTTTGTCCCGGTGGTCTTTTTCCTTCAAGGCATTTATATGTTTTGTGGTTTTTGCCGTTTAATATGTGATGTACCGGTTTCCAGGAGTGTTACCGCGGTGTAAAGCATGTTAAATCGGGGATTACGGGTCACAAACCCAAACGACCAATTTGTGGTACGTCACTTCATTATTCATTCGATACTTTTGAAAATTTATATGGGTGGCTTAAAGAGTATGGCTGCTATGCGCCATACATATTCAGATACGGTGTACATATATATTCTTATTTATTTCTTTTTCTTTCCAATGGCCAGGCATTGATTCTTTCATCTTCGCCTATACATCGGCCAGAACAGTGAACCTCTTAGTCGTCAAATTACATTGCCCCAGCGCACCAATGGGGGTGGGGACACATTGCGCCCAACAACACAAACATCCATGTCTTACAAGGGACTCGAACTTTGTGAATATTAACTTCGGTTAAAAATATTTGAAAAATTAGGTCCCATTGTGTTCAACATATTTCGTTTTTTTCATTCAGGTTCACTCCAAAACGAATTGGATGATATTATTAATTTACATTCCCATATGTCTCACAGATCTTCTCAAAAACATACTAAAATTTCATTTTGATAAAGTCATTTTTACGGCAGTTATCGTGCGAATGTATAGACAGACTTACAGACAGACATCAGGTAGAATGAACACTGTCATAAACTCTTTACAGCTATGATGTCAAGTGTTAAAAAATTGAAGTGGGTATCACACACATAATTTTTATTAAAGATTATAATTCACTAAAGACATAATATCTCAGGTACATATCACTAATAATTATTTTCCATGAAGAATTTCACTGTCAAATATTTCAGATACAACTAAGTGATATGTTTAAAATTTTGTTTTAACAGTTTGACCTTCAAGATCATTGGAGCATGCAAGAGTAAATAACATTCAGTCCCCATAAAATACTTTATAATGTAATAAATCGTTTTCACTGAATTATATTTAACACATACTAGTGCAATTTCAAAAACCCATTTTTAAAATTTATATAATTTCCAAGTCTCAAAGTCTCTCCTCCTATTAAATTACTTTAATTAAAAGGAATTAAGATAAAATATTTATCCCTTTTCAACTGCCTATCTCTGAATCAATTGTTTATTAAAAAGAATTGCGCGACTAAAAAAACATTTAAAGTGAGGTAATTATGGGTTTTCGGCAATTAGTTTTAATTAAGCGTCCTTAAATTTTTATACAGGATCGTTAGCGCAAGGGCTTTTAACTGTGTAAGATTTATTACCTTCATGACATTTTTCACAAAAGTTTGATATGCCGGCCTTATATAGAAAATTAATATTTTCTGGAGAATTTCACTTTGATCTATATATATATATATATATATATATTCATTTCTAGTAAATATATTGAAAAAAGTTACATATACATATTTAATTATATGTATTGATATAATATCGTATTTCCATTTAAAATGTGAAAATAGTTTTTGGTATTTATAAAGGCCAATTTAACTCCTTTTTTCAGTTGACCTTGAAGGGACATCTACCATCTGACTAATTATTTTACATAAAATGTATCTGTCCGTACATTTTGGTTTCTTCAATGTATGGTTCGTTCCTCTTGAAATACCCAAAAAAGGGCAAAATTATATAAATAAACTTCATAGAAGTTAAACAATTTAATAGATACATAAACTTACTCAACTTTTTTGCATAAAGAAGTCACACAATTTCTTTAACTTAAAGAACTTGCACATCTTTCATCTAAGATCACTACGCAACTTCTCACATCTACGTCACTTTTTCGTAGCTAGAGGTGTGTAATTTATACGAGACATTGACTTAGTTAATTTAGCATACAAAAGTTGTTTTTTCTTCAATTTAGTTATATCATTTTTACTTCCAGTCTCATTCACACGGATATTTTTGAGTAAACAAATCAATTGATATTTTCTTATAGATGATGAAATTAACTTTTATAGCTTCTGAAACCGTTTTGTCTTCGAATATAAGTAATATATAAGTTTTATAATTTATAAATAGCCAAACAATTGATACATTCCATCATTTACTGAAACATTGGCCAGAATTGTGGACCATTTAGCTGTTATATGACGTTGCCCCGGCACCCCAGTGACCCAACATACATGCCCACAAGTGGGAATCAGACCTACAACCCGGCAGTCGAGAGAGCAAGGGGAAATCGCTTGACTTGATCACTTAGTCACCGCATCGGCCAGAATTCTGTATAACTGCTGTATATAAATATAGATAAAACAAACGTATTGAAACATCGTCATGATGCTTTTGAACATTTGTTTCGCTTTGCGGACAGCACTTGTATTTCTATTGTACTATCTCTAAACTTCTTATTTTGATCCTAGCATATTACTTGATTACGATAAATCATCGAAACTATCGGGGAAAAATGATTTACGGGGTCGTACGTAGTATACACATGTGCAGTTGGTCATATTTTACAACCTTCAAAACTACAAAAATAAATTGTAACGGAATTCGGTACAGTATTTTGATATTAACTACACAGAAAGAATCACTGCCCAAGTTACTGAAAATTTGTCAGTGTCGTATGTTGTGACGATATTTTATAATCTCACGTCACTTATGTAAAAATCATAATTTATATATCATATGTCAAGATTCTATATTTTTATATTAATTTAACTCTATTTTAATTAACCGCCTTGTCTATTAAATTCATTTTGTTCTACAATTATTCTGCGCTAAAGAAATATAATTTTCGCCATTTTATTAATCTGTAAAACCGCACTCTGAGAGAAGTATATTTGACCGTTAAAGTTCAAGGTCCTGTCCCGGGCAGCACTTGCACACAATAGAATTTGGAGAGAAACTTCTGGATGAATTCGAGACCTCGCGAAGAGGTTATGTTTCCTTTTTTGGGACCCCACTCTAGGCTGGCGAGGGTAGGTCTTGGAAGTTTTTGATTGGTTCAAAACAGTAAATAGCTTGCATGCAAATACGAGTGATTTATGGGCCCTGAATCATCCCTGGTGCATAAAAGCTGCATCCAAAAGTATCCGGGGCTCTCTTTCCTGTCTGGTTGCCGACACCATCTTGTCGGTCTGGATCATTTTCTATATGTTGCCCACCACAGAGTGCGGGAGTCGGCACATGTCGAATCCTGGCCTCCCATGAGCATGGGGAGGAGCTGCTATCTTCGCCGACGGACATCGAGATCCATCGACCACTGGCCAAGAGAGGAACTTCGTTGCACATCTATTTGCATATAACTTCGACTATGCCGACGAATATCCGAAGTTGACTCGAGGTCCATTTCAGCCGGATCTGATCGTTAATGATTAAAGCAGCGGTATGAAGCAGAGTCCTTTCTGGACCCGTGCATTCCTATATACAAGGTGTGCCGGATTCCCATTAGTACGGGAATCACTCCCGAGGACATTGCGGCGGAGGTAAGCCCCTGATGTCTACTCAACAGCGTGTCCTGAGGTAAGGCTGACCTCTCACTACAACTACTCTCCAGTTTTACGGATGCATAACTAGTAAAGTTCCTAGACATCTTTAAAATAAACTCTGGCTTCCGTCTATAAATTATATCCAATAATCTTCTTAAATCAAGTAATTTATAATAACATGATCTTCAAAATTATTATATAATTAGTATCTCTGAGTGCGGGTTTTCTTCCTTTTGTTTAAGACCATGCCATAAATTATGCTGTTTATCGGATGCTCTGCCACTTTCTATCACATTATTGAATAACGCATTACAATTTCGTGGCAGCAAATAAATTAACTTTGGTCCTGGGTCCAGTGTTACCTAATGTTGTGCTAATAATAACTCAGTTTTTTCATTTTAAATACTTCAAATCTTAATTACAATATTAATAAAGAATACTGATTTATCCTTAAACTTGTGTGGTTATTTACATTTTTGTCTTTGTTTCTTGATATTGTGCACTAACGTGTTTTCAGACAAAGATGTCGCCTGCAAGGTAATAATTTAATTTATATAAATTGCACTTAGTTTTTGCAGCGGGTCATCCTTAAATTTATTCCTGGACGAGAGAGCTTCGTAATGGAACCTGGGTTGAATTAAGATATACCACGGCTAGCATATTTACTTCTTATTAACTCCAGACATATTGTTTACCTTATTTACTTCGTATCACATAAAATGTTGTTCCGCACCTGTCCGCGTGACAATAATTATCCTTGTGACACGTGTGTACTTTCTACAAGCATATTTTCCAATATTGCAATTATTATCCGATGTATGCTAATTCAATTAGTAATGCCCATTACAATGAACAGCTATAAGACTGCATTCGATTTGAAAGTTACTGGGTCATACTCAAGTTCAAGCGCTATTGCGAAGTATGCAGATGCGAATTTTTAAATTATATTACTTATTCCTATTTTTGCAAAATGCAGTGTATTAAAATAACTTAGAATGGACGAATCCAAAATAGAAAGATATTTACTATACCACGATTGTGCAATGCTCAACTGTTCATAATTTTGAAAAATCTAATATAAATCCAATTTGCATCATGTTTCGTTCATTAACGTACTTTGATGGGATCAGTTGTATATTAAGTTAAATTTTGCGATTCTAGATTATATTTCGGGAAATTACCAGTTTTGAAATTACCAATTAAATTAAAATGTTTGCAATTAAACTTTTTGTATTCGCTTGTAGTACTTGGGAAGTACCAGAAATATAATAAATTCGTCAATAAATAGGCTAGGTTTTTCTATTTATATGTGCAATGGTTTTAGGTCTTATTTCGCAAAATATATAATATACAGTGTTTAATAATATATATTATTATATATTTAGAAAATTATAGTTATTGCTCAGAATTTTCACCTCGCCAATTTGCAGCTACATAAGAAACGTTTACGTAGATCACTTTAAAGTAAATTTAATAAGCTGAGAGATCATTAACTATAAAAAGTTTTCAACTTATTTAAGTTTTCAAGTAATTTATGTTAAAAGGGAGATTTGAAATTTCCACAGTCTTGGTGATGTCCAAACTTTGCATCAATTGATATATCCATATAATTTAATTAATAATTCTAATGTTCATATTTGGAAGTGCTCAAATGTGGCGTATTATAATTTGTTTTGTATTTAAATAATTCATTTTGACTGATCGGATTCTGAAAGTATTTGTACTTTCTGGAATTAAAGTAATTTATCTAATGTATCCTTAATGCATCTATATGGTTATAAATTTGACGTTTTCTGTTTTAGAACATTTCTTTTCACTCGTTTTGTAAAATATGTGTTCTGCAAAGAGACTTGTGGAGGTTTATAGTAAGTAGTCGGTTGTGTGTTTAATGCATTATCTAATAAAATGCTGTTTAGTATATAAAAATAAAATCTTTCTGTTATAAAAAATCTGAAATTAAAATACTAACATCATATGTTACTTGCAGTATAAAATGACAGAGATGTTTAAATATGCATTTGTCAATTGTCCATTTTGTTAATAATGAATTATTTTAACTTCTTTACACGCACTTGAAAATATTAAGAATATTGGCATATTTTGAACATACAGCTACATTTAGAATTTTACTTTGGGAATAATTATGTATTTTTAAATAATTTTCATTATTGTATTTCGTACACTAAATCATTTGTAACATTGTTAATGCATGGATTATATTAAGGTAAATATATTTATGATTATTGCGATGGCAGAATTAGTACAAATTCCAATTATTGGCATACAAATGTAGATCTTCGGTGTGTTTTTGTGTAATTTACCACTGAATTAAACAATGAACGCGCCCAGCCAAAATACAATAGTGGAGCCAGCTATACTACATACATTAATACTATAACTTGTGAGTCAACCAGTGTTGGGAAACAGGTTATAAATAGCAGACCCATGGAATCAAATCCTCTCTTTTTGATAGGATTTTTCACTAAAAACCCAGCTAATTGACTCGTAAGAACATTGCGTAACATAACATAGAATTTGCTTTCTAGCATAACTGTGGTCTGACATTATATATTTCTAAATCTCCTGACAGTTCTTAACTATAACTATATTATATTATAAAATTTAAGTGAAAATAATAAATAGATTTAATTTACTTATGAGTATTTATTGATTTCCCCACTAATGAAATTATTTTATATAGAATCGTAAGTATCCATGCTGTAATATATGCAACAATATATAATAGCAATATTTAATTAATAGGCACAATGTAAAGTGAAAATTCATATATTTTTGTCTCTGAATTTTAAAATTAATAAAATTATTTACAAATTAATATTTATTTAACAAATTAATCAATACTTCATATTGGAATAAATGTTATATTTATATTTCTGGGAAAAATAACATTCACTGAATAAAATATAAGAATGTTGTATAAATGTTTCTTTCTATATATTATTAATACGTCACGCATTTCTAATACAGTTCGTATTATTTTATTTTTCTGTGTTTTACTTCGTCCGCAAAAGTAGTTAGTAATCATTGCTAATATCTAGCAAAAGATCAAATTCCAGATCAACAGAAAGTATGTGACATTTGTTATGGACACGGACGGAATAATAATAAGGTTTCAGGATAAAGAAGATATCTGGATTTAGCTAACACATTGTTATTAACAGGGATTTTGCGTTCTAAATATACTTTATGAACATATCACGTCAAGGCTTTATTTTCAAAGATTTTAGACAAAGCACTATCACCTAACTCTTTGTGGGGATTATAGAAGTTATTAACTGCAATGCAGTTGCTTTACTTCAAAAATAGAAAAAAAAAACATCTGAAGCGTTAGATTACATTTTGCATTTTTTTCATATTTCATTGTTCGAATTCGCCAATATTTATAAATGAAAACACAATGCATGTTGTATCGGTCTTTGTGCGCCGTAGTGAAAAATACAAGCGGCACGCAGCAAATCAATTTATTACTGAACTTCATTAGGATGCATCGACACATTTCGTAGATGAACTTTTTTATTCGATTTAGATTTTTTAAATGTATTTTTAATGCTTAAACAGCAATGTTGCATATATTACTATTGTGGTGTAAATAATTAGTTATAATTTAAATAATAAACTCATGACAAATCATTAGATTATAAACGTAATTTTATTAAATTATCCATCAGACGTACATATAATTTAAAAACCAAGAGAGCTTTCGGTTATCATCATACCCTTCCTCAATGGCGTTAAATAAAATAATATGCCAACATTCTTAAATACTATCCACTACCGGCAAGTTGAATTTGTATATTTCAAAACTGGCATCACTACTAAAAACGTTTAATACATATACATAAAATCATTGGAAACAGATTTAAAAATTACAAAATTATAAATACAAGAAAGACTGAAAGTCATAATCCAGTTTAAGCACAAATATACACACGCAATGAATTTTAAATATTTTATATTTTAGAGGTCACTTTGTAAAGGTTTGACTCGCATGGAATCGAGTCGCCAAGCGTAACTTAAAACATGGACATTGTCAAAATTACAGATAGAGGTGCGATATAGATAAATAAAGAGGGATTCGTAAAGTAAAATAGACCGGAGGTTATTACAGCTGATTAAAAGAAAATAAGTTTCAAAAAGGGGTTGAAAGTTATCAAATATCACTAATTGTGCAAGAGCAGTCGTCTCCCTACTGTTTTTAATGCCCCTAGCATGTTCATCCAATCCTATAATAACCGTGCGTTTAGTACTACCAATATAAAACTTATAAACATTATCTGGAGAAAGAAGGGGTATTACATATACCACAGCATAGCTTTTAAAAATATGTTTATCCCTAAATTTATCAGTTCAAATATGCTAAACAAAGTGGTTACCGTCGAGTGAGCGGGTCTAAAATTGAACTTGGTGAAAATTTGATAAGGGGACGAAAAATTTTTGGGTGGTACGGAAAACTGGCTTTGCAAGGCAAACGAGCATTAATGGGAATGAGTTTAAAATTGTGTTGAATAAAATTACGGCGTATATTTGAAGAGATTTGATAAACAAACTCAAAAGTGTAACCGGCATCCTGACCAAATTTATAGATTAAATCAATTTCACTGTTTAAAGACGAGATAGTAGAACGGAGATTAAAAGCGCAGTTAAAATACGCATTATAGGAGGTGTTTTTAGACGAGATGAGATGAAAAGAATTAGCAGGGATGCAAGTGTTAGTGAAAGTGGATTTACGAAAAAAAGAAGACTGGAAACCATAGGAATTACGAGAAAAAAGAACATCCAAAAACGGCAAAGAGCAGTCAGACTCCCGCTCGATAGTAAATTTAATGGAGAGGTAAAATATATTAACAATATGCAAAAGATTAAGAAGATCCTTTAAACTATGATCCCAAATAATGAAAATATCATCAACGTAACGTTACCAAAGGATAGGTTTATGCGTTAAAAAGGTCATAGCTTTGTTCCCGAGTTCCTGCAACGCAGCTTCAGCAAAAGTACAAGTCAGGGATCTACCCATAGGGACACCAGAAGTTTGTAAGTAAATATCGCCACGGAAACAAAAATAATTGGTCTCCGTCAAAATATTCAATACAGAGGTTATTGCATTGGTAGATGAAATACTACAATTATGCAATGAAAGCTTATTGGAAATGTTGTAAATAGCTGTATTAGCGGGAACATTAGGGAACAATAAAACCACATCGAAACTGTGAAGATTACAATTAGAAACTAATTCAGCATTAAACAGATTATTAATAAACTGTTCAGTAAAAGTAACTGTATAGAAATGATTATTAAAAAAAAATAGAAAAGAAAAGAAAAAGGCTTTAGGAACTTTTCCAAGGCTCTCTCTAAATAAGTCGGACCATTTCATTTTGAAACGATCGTCCGCATTGGGTGATTAGCTTTATGTAATTTAATTTGGCCAAAAAATTGGAGCAACTGATGGGAGTTACGAAAAGCAGCCGATTTTGTTTTAGAAGGATGATCAATAGAATTTTTAAGTTTGGCGATTCTAGAATTGATAACAATAATCGGTATTTTTTTAACTCTACCACAATCCATCTGGGCAATACACCTCTGCATTGCTTCAATTTGGTTTTGTCAGCATATAAAATAATTAAATTACTATTGGTTTTAAGTTAATTAAGTTCTGATATTTCAACATGTTACCTGTCTTCTAAACTAGGATTATCTTTATTTTTAATTATATCTTTTCCTTTAAATTTACTAAAATTTTGAAAACCAGAAATTGAGCTGAACGTCACGAAACGTCTCCGATCTCTATGGCTGTGATCCACATGAAATAAAGCTGCAAATTTGGTTATAATTTATTGTATTTTAAGTGGTCGTATAGCCATGGTGTGCATTTCTTGTAGCCGCAAAAAGCCAACAGTGCGTATCCTCCGGTGTTAAACTTCAATAAAATTGATTAATATACATTCATTGAAACATGTAACTTTGCAAAATGAAAATACATCTTTTGCTCAAATTTAATCTTTATTATAATTATTTTTTTAATATTCTTAAATATTCTTATTATCAAAATTTATATTAATATTTGACATTTACTTATCATGGATTATTATTTAAATTAACATATTATTCTGCCTAAAATAATGTAAAATAACATAAAATAACGTTAATTAATGTAGTATTCTGCTCGCAGTTATTTAGTGTGATGCAGGGTAATTTTCGAGTGACGAGTGATTTGAAGACAGATTTTAACTACTTTTCTTCATAGATGATAAGAAACAAGTTTACCTGTTTGTTTTTGTCACGCTCATCAATAGGCGATGATTCATAGAGATCTACGTCAGAGTTATAAACCTATAGTTTATTTTCAACATTTTCTGCACTCTTCCATTTTAACTTTTGCACTTCGTCTCTTTACTAATTTTTAACTCGCACTTTTCTCAAATCTGTCTTCATTCATGTTGACTACCAACTTCTCACAAACTACATATCTATAATGAATTTTCTCTTCTCACCATGTCTTGCACAAGGCTTATTGCCAATTCCTCCCTGGCAGCCTATTGGATCGCAGGCATCTGTGAGGAGCCTATCCAGACTTCCCTTTCACAGCCTTGACTCCATGCACATCATGGAATCACGGAACTAGATATCATAAATCATTGTCTGCACTATAAATCATTGTCTGCCCCTAATTTGGTACTTATTAAAGAAAACAATTACCTTTCACCTTTTAAATTCCTGTATCACAAGAAGTTATGTCCAATATTCATAGACATCTTTGTTGTCTAGCGATTGAAAATATTGTTGCACAGTTGATTGAGAAAAAAATGAATCTACATAAAAGAAAATTCTCGGAATTAGCTACACGTAGAGTATATTGAAAACGTTTCCTGTATTTTTTGAGCATGCGGCTACTTAAATCCACTAAAAACTAAAAATAGTTGCTGGTTTAATGGCTTTAAATCAGGTAATTTCAGAATTATACCGAAAATTGAACTATTTTCCAGTGAAATAATATAACATATATAGTATTTGTATACAATGGACAAATTTAAAAGCAAAGATATAATCCAGTGGTGATTCAATGGACTTTTTGAAAGTTTTATTTTCCACATTACTTGTTGTAAATATACTCTGTTTTGTGTATGCTAATTAAACATCAATACTTCCCGTTTAAGGCAAGCTTATACGTTTAAAACGATGAAAGTTGATGCGTTGTACAAACTTAACTAAATTATGTAAAATTAATTATTTTTATTCTTTCTGAGGACAATTATTTTGAATTGACCTTAACAAATAAAGCTAATGAAATGGAAGACCGGAAAAGACGAAATATCAATAACCCCGAGAAGAATGTTATATAATTAAATTTTGTTCACTGTTATTATAATTAATACAATCAACATAAAAAATAATAACTTGTCTTTCATACAATACTGATTACTTATAGGTTTTATTTATTTTGTGTAGTAAAAGAACATTTTCTTTGCCACAAGGTAGTGTAAATTGTTACGTTTCCACTTGTCTAACCAAAACGTTTGGATAGGTTTATAAATCTAATATTCTAATTCCATAAAATTCATTGGCTCAATAAATAAATAAATGAACAAGTTAAAGGAAGAAACGAATAATTTTACAGATTTTTGAATTTCAGTAAAAGTAAAATAAGAAGAAAAATCCAATTCCATAAATTTCAATCTGGCTCAATAAATAAAGAGGCGAATAAGTTGGAGGGAAAAACGAAGTGTTTGAGATTGTTTAATGTCAGTGAAATTAAATACAGAAACAATATCTAAAATGAAATATTTTAAAGTAAATACAGAAAAAATAAAAAATGCAGAAATTAAAAGCCAAAATATGTATCAACGTGCCTCGGTCTAACCAATTCTATGGATAATTTTCTAGAAAAAAACAGCTAATTCTTTTGCATGTACATATATGTTTACACTTATTTATATACAATATTGGATATTGAGCGATCATATTTATTGAAAATATGTATACTCGTTTAAAAATTTTGTTCCCAAGGATGAATGTTATACCAAGTCCTGCTTGTTTAAATTATAGCAATTTATATGAAACTATATTTGTGAAACTATTTTAAAGTATACATACCAAGGACTACTTCTAAAATAAATATTGCAAAATCATTTCGTTCTATAAATATATCGCACTATACAGCACATTCTCACAAACATTTTGTAAACTGAATAAATTCAAGCATAAGCGAAAATTTTCAAGAATAAATGTTTACTTTTTAGAGGTCATTTGTTACATAATGGATTCAGCACGCAGCAAAATCTTTCCAAAATTTATTTTATAGCAGGAGACGAGAATTTGTAAAGGATGTGATTTATCATTTTGTGATAAATTCAAGTATTTTTTTTAATCCTTCAATTTTTTATTTCTAATTTATTTGTTTTTCCCATCCTACGTATATAATTTTATTATACCTAAATAGAGTATAATTATACTTCTTAGAGTAATGTACTAAAATGCATTATTTCGGACATATTGCTTTAAATTCTATACTTCAAGTAGGGTCGTCTAATATAAAATTTGACAAAACTACTAATTTGTATCAGAAAATTATATTATATAAAAGAATCAGCGGTAGCTCCAATGCGATGGAGCTGAAATGGTTTGCTGTGAATGATGTTTTGTAAAATAAAACTAAATTTTGGGGGTATTAAAACACAAAAACAAACATGAACTCGATCCCCTATTTAATTATATACACATATAGGGCATTTAAAGAAATAAAAATGATGTTTGTTGTTTATAGATATCCCTTCTAGTCTTTAATATATAAGCATTGCAAACTTTAAAAAGTAAACTTTTTATGCTTCTTCAAACTGACAAGACGATTACGGAAAAATTGAAGAAGTTTTCATTAAAAATAAATATACATTTAGAAACAAAATATTACAATACATATTTTGTTGCCTACTATTTATATCTATATTTTATTGTTTCAAATCTATTGCGAATGAAAGTATGAAAAATGAAATAAAATAACTCGTTCGGATATATATTTCTAAAGTTTTGTTCTTAAATATATAGATCGATCTAAATCTCTATTATATATATTTGTAGGCCTTTTATAGAGCTACAAGTTCTTGATTATTATTTAGAGATGGCTGTTTTAGTTTTTGAGATATAAGTATTACAGGCTTCTAAAACAGAACATTTTCAATCTTCTTCAACCTGGCAAAGCGATTACTGGAAAATTATAAGAGATTTTTTAAATATAGATTTTAATATTAAATTTTGTAGTACATATTACTGTAATTTACTATTAATTATCATTCTCAGGTACATTAATGAACCAATAATTTCCTGATATTTTGGGGGGTCACATTTTTCTGAAGTTTCACAGTAGTTCATGTTTACATTTATGTCCATTGGAATTGCAATACTGTTACAATATTGCATTTTAAATCTTTTTAATATCTCATCGACATAAGTTTCTTGTTTGATTACCTATTGATTTTGTTTTAATGAAATTTCTAGTTAATTCTAGAAATTTCTAGTTAGTTCTAAAAATGTCTAGTTCGCGCAAAAATCGTTAAAATCTAAATTAAAAAACTATGTATGCTCAAATATATCCATTAAATGCTTGTTTTATACGTAAATTTAAACGAAGAAAAGAATAGAAATTTCATTAAAAGAAAATCAATCTAGGAATAATTTATATTGGTTTTTCCCTTTAGTTTAATATATTTTTTATATTTTCTAATTACATAATCTAAAATTTCGTTATCATAATTTATAATTATGAGATCATCTACTACGTAAATCCCCATGATTAATCAAGAAATCCCCTTCTCATAATTGAAAACACAATTGTCAGAATAAAAGACTTCGAATCCACAATTTAGTAAGTAATCAGATAACGTCTTATACCACACTTTACCAGACTGTTTTAACACATAGATTGCTTAGTTTAATTTACACACGATATTTTTATTTTTTCTACGTTCATATCTTTTAGGTTATTCCATGCAAATTGTTTAAGTTAACTTCCCAAACAAATACGCAGTTTCAACATCATAGAATTTAATTTGCCAGCTCTTCATAAATGGAAATGCTAAAAATGTTCTTAAGATATCAGTTTTAATAACTGGTGAAAAGCTTCAGAATAATCTAGGACAAACTTCTGAGAGCAACCAATTGCTACTAATTGCGCTTTGTATATCACATTAGATGCTTCTGGGTTTTTCTTAATACTGTATACCCATTTATAGTTTATTGGTTGGATTCCTTCTGGAACCTTTTCATAGGTTCAAACATTGTGAAACTTTAGTGATTCCATTTCTTAATCCATTGTTTCTATCCATTTTCCCTCTTGATCAGAACATAACTTGATTGTATATTTTTCGATCTCTTGTCTTTGGTATAGTTTATTCCGGATAAAAAGTTGCATCTACAGATTCATCATCACTTCCAAATGATTCATTACAGATTATAAATTTAGTGCGGAGTATTAAACTGCGAGTTGTACTATCATCAGGAACTTGATCATTTTCAGTTTGATCGGTTTCAATACTAGTTGATTCTTCTTCATCTGCATCAAAATTGCTGTCTTCCAACATTTTTTTTCCAATTCTAAGATTTTTGTCGGGGAATATGAATATGCTTGATTTCGTTCAAGAAGTCCATTGCCCTTAGTTTCTTCAAGGAATCTAAAATCTCGGGATTCCACTATATCTTAGTTATTAGAATTCCAAATTCTATATGCTTTTCTCGATTTAGAACATCCCACGAATATTTCAACGTCTGTAATTTTATATGATCAAATTTGCCTGATTTGTGATTTGGTTTCCAATAATAAGTCCGACATCTAAATACTCGAAAGTAAGAAATATTTGGTTTCCCTCTAGTAAAACTGTCCTCTAGTGTGTACTTATTTCGGGATTTTGAAAGAGTTTTGTTCTTTATATAAGCAAATGTATCCATGGTCTCGGCCGAAAATATGATAGGTACATTAGCTTCCAATAATAAAGTTCGTATACCCTCAATTAAAGCTCAATTTGTTCTTTCATTTCGGACATTTTGGTTTGAAGAAATGTATGTTGTTATTTGATGATCAATACCTTTACTTTTACAAAGATGATCCATTTCTTCATTTAAATATCCAGTTCCATTATCACTCATTATCTTTTGAACCTTTTTTCTAGTACTGTTTTCAATTTTAAATTTCAATTACTCGAATGCTTCGGAAACGTTCGCTTTTGACATTAGAAATTTTGTAAATACTTTCCTTCTAAACTCATCCACTAATGTTGAAACATATTTAGCTACTCCTAAAGAAGCTTCTTGTATTGGACTTATTAAGTCCATATGAAGAAGTTCCAACGGAATTTTTGATTGCTTACTGATTACTTCCTTAAATGGTTTTTTAGCTTATTTAGCTTGAATGCACGTAATACAATTACTCGATTTTGAGTCTTGCTTACACTCGAAGTTATGCACCATTAAATTTTTTAACATAAGTTTCATATAGCTTTCATTAATATGGTTTAATCGTTTGACAGATTTCCCCGCTACCCAGAAGTTCCCCCAGAAGTTATTTTACCCGCTCTGTAAATAAAATTATTATCCTTGATCGCTTTCAAATCAGCAACATAAAATTCAGATTGTTCAGTACTTAAAATTGTATTGCCCTTCCTAACTAAAATATGCCCTCCAGATTAATCAAATAAAACATTCATATTATCAGCTGCTAATTTTCAAACAGGTATGAGACTACTTTTCAGTTTAAGTACATAAAGGACTTTCTTTAGCACTAATTCTGATTCAAATTGTCCACTTATTTCGTAATGTTACGAATACTTTTGCTTGAGAGGATATCCTGATATCGGATCTATCAAAATACTTCTTTTATCTTCTTATACTTCATTTAAGCAATTTTTCAGTCATTTGACTAGTTGTCCCACTATCTAAGATCCATCTGTCTTGTACTACAACATTCTGTAACTCTTAAACTTTTTTCGATCAATTTGTGTCGCATATGATTTTTGCTACCGAAAATCCTCGCTCGTTTGCTTGTTTAGAACTATCCTTTAAGAAACTTGATTTTCTTTGACTAGCTGGAATATGCCAAGAATTCACGACTTTATGACCTGTTGTATTACAAATATAGCATACAATTTTCATTCTATAGGTTTGTTCGAATCGCTTTGGTCCATCGTACGTTTTCGGACTTCTATACATTCTGATAGTCTGTACTTTAAAAACAGACAAGCTTCTTATTTCCCCTTCGTTAGATTTTTCCTGCGTGCAACTTGAAAATTCGATGAACATCAGGAACAGTATCTTCCTGAAAGTTGCCAAATTGCATTTTAAATTATGCTTTGGCGGAAGTCCCTTGATCAAAGTACTTAAATTATTCATCAAGTATATTTGCACCCAGTATACGTGCATTTTTCTGCAATTTTTAGTTCTCAACAGTTAGTGGTTCCAGTTTTCGTTCCTTCCCATCTGTGATCACGCCGTATTGGTTCTCGCATCTATTTTTGTTCTTTTCAGATCACCTTCACAGCTGTTGCTTACGGATGTTCAAATTTATTAGGTAGTATTACAAGTAAGATTCAAGCACTTAATGCACATTGATTAATTCCTCTTGGTTGAGAATATTTTTTTCTTCCACTCAGTTAGTGCTGATTCTTTTCTGGCGGATTACCCGTTAGATACAAACATCATTATTTTCCGTCAAGTGTACTTTTAATACGGCCCTTCCAACTATTGAAGTTTTCTCCCTCAATTCCAGAAATTGCTTGCCCCGTCATTTTTGCACTTTTAATTTAGAGTAGAGACTGGGACCCTTTGTATCGTTTTTGAATGGGACTTATTCAGATACAAAGAGACATATTTAACAACATAAATATTTATTAACAAATACAAAAATCTATCTTAGATTACATAAACCATGACCTGCGACAATAGCATTCGGTAGTACGTATACACTTCTCTACTGCTATTTTGTCTCTGCCTTTTCTGTAATCATTCATCTCATCCTCTTTTATACTTATCACATTCTACCGTTACGGTTCACAGTTACAGTTTACCGTAAGGTTAATTTGCATTTACATTAAGTAAAATTATTTCCCAACAGATCATGATTGAATCTTCGATGATCAACAGTTACTTTTCGATTAATAATATTAATTCTTCGACGATCTTCAGATGCTCTTCAACAATCACGAGATTTTTAACGATATGACTCTGAAAATAACCATTTAATGAACTCTAAGTTTTACATTTCTATTTTAGATGATTCTTATTTTAATAATTTTTGCTCGTCTAAATCTATCAGTTTCATTTCTCGTAGCTTCAAAAACAGTTTCTTTGGCATTACTTCTACTTGCACTATAACAAACTACGTCAGTAAAAATATTTTGGCTGTAATTATGCATAAGCCATTATTTACAATAATAAGGTCAAACTCACGGGAGTTAAACACTCCAAAATACGTAACTTTTCAATTTAAAAATATATAATAAAGAACTAAACTGGATTATAAATTATAATTCGGATTTAAAATAAAACAAGGAAGATCAACCATGCATAAAGCATTGATTATGAAACACTTTCCAACTGCAATGCAATTTTTTTAAGCATTTTCAAAATGCGATACATTCAACGGTGATATTTTAAAAATTATCACAATAGTCAATAATTTATTATATTTGAAAAACTAATCGAAAGCAAATGAAATTTATTCAACGTCATCGAAATATAAATTGCCTGACTCTCTATATAAAAACAGTGAATATTTTATTCTCGAACTTATTTCCAATCCTTTCATTCAGCCGCGATATTTTTAAAATTACCACAATACTACAATAATTTATTTTACTTAAAATCTGCCGATCTGGTGGTCGAGCGGTCAGGGGCGTGCGTTTTCATCTGATCGCTGGATTGCTGGGTAGTGGGTTCGAATCCCGCCAGCGGGCATGGATGTTGTCATGTCGAGTCCAAGTCAGACATCCACTCTTCGGGGGGCCTCAATAAACGTGAAGCTGCAAATCTCCTCCCCTTCGCCAAGGGACACCCTGGGGGGTCTTTTGGACGTGGTGCGTAGGCGCCCCTTCACCACGGGGGAATTAGTACACAGACACACTTAAAATCGTCTGCGTTTCTATGTAAAACCAATTAATGTTTCATTCATATCATCTATATTGCAGACTCCAGATATAAATAAATTTGCGTTAAAGAATTTCAGCAATTCTTATACAACTCATCTTACAGCCTGATATGCTTACATTCTCCATATGTGAAAATTAGGCTTCTTTGTAGAAATAATCAAAGTTTGATGATCATTTAAACTCCAAAATATTGCAATTGCGCTCACACAGTATATAGATGCACAGAAAAAAAGTAAAGCTGTTTGACGACGGATGCAACACTAAATATAAATTAAAAAGAGCGTTAAAAATTCCGATTTTGACACAAGATGGATGCCATATTTTATTTTGAAGTGGGTCACGTGATATCTTCATATTCTATGGGTGTAATTATTATTTTAATTTTTATTTAAAAAACTACCGAGCATATTTTGATGAGTTTTTTTATATATCTTATGGGATAAATTGAATATTCCCTAAAATTTTCGAAGCAATTTGTGAATTTTAAATTTGCTTTAAAAATGCTTGAAACATTAAGTCTTATAGGGTTCAATATATTTACTTTTTTTCAACCCTGGTTCACATCAAAACTATATGGGTCATATTATTATTTTACATTCCCATATGAACACATCCAAAATTAACAAAATCATAAACACTTTTCAACTAAGTTGTAAAGCGTTAAAAATGTGCTTCGAGGTGCATTAGTTCAGATATAGATGCTACTACTTGAAAATCCTCAGACATGTAAGTCCAATAGATATCACGCGATATTGCGAACTAACCCACATACAAATAATTCCTCTAAATACTAATGAGACTAGCGTGTATACTACTCTAAGAAATTAATTAAATGCTTTATTCGAGGAATATATGATATAAAAGACAACACTCATTCACGCTCTGCATAGCCATAACATAAAAGGGGAATTATAATATATTCATAGTTGTAAATAAATTAAAAAGGGTCCAATATCCAGTCTCGTTTTCAGCATCTGATTTTATACTCAACGTAAAGCTCTAGAATTCTCTATTGTTGTAAATAAGTTAAACATGAATCCAATATCCAACTTTGTTTTCAGTATGTTATATCATTCATAACATAGAACTCCAAAATTTATATACATATAGACAACAGATAAATTGTATTTTCAAATAGAAAAACTTTTATCATGGATGGATCTGGCGTCTTTTATTTAACATTTTTGTTTCAAGGACCCAGAGTATCCCCATATGTGACTTAGAATATTATCATGATTAAAATCAAAATTTGAAAATCGTAATTTAAACAAATTTTGACAGTCTTATAATGTGTATTGCCATTCTGATCAATTTTAGAGAATCCGATCATTACCATACAATTATCAAAATGTTTTTAACTATTGAGTGATTCCTTCCGTTTAACTTATGCTCATACAGCGTCTAATACTATATACAGAAAATGCTGTTACTAGTGTAAAACCGACTAACGTTCATGGAGGAATGACCCACATCCTGGCTGTAGTGGTGATACAACATACTTTCAATGGCGTGGTAGCTAAATACTATACAGTTAGTCCAAACGATATCTTTGGATTTGAAAGTTTAATTCTGGTTATGCTTCGTAATATGGTCGATCATTGAATTGCTCAAAAGCCGGTCCTACACTAGTTTGCTTTCTATGGAGGGAAATATATGTTAACTACATATAATGCAGAAAATATATTTTTATGGTAGAATATGACAATTACTTAACATTATCAACCAGTACGGGGGACAACAAGCACTCTCCTTCAGACAAAAGCCAAAGAAACTGCACTAGCAAAAGCAAGAATATGCGTCTGTCAATAAAAAGTTGCACCTTGTAATCCGGAAAAGAGTTGCTATGCGGAAAGTAGAAAGAATAGTGAGAATCTTAGAGGAATGAAAAACGAACAATCTAAAGTACTTTCCTGATGAATAACACTATCGGTGAATCCAAAGTACTTTCCCAATGAATAACACTATCAGCATCCGTAGACTATTCTGTGATTTTAGCACTCAAGGGCACGAATTAGTCAATTGCTGCACAGAACAACATTAGCAATAAGAAAATGTTCAATGCTTCGTAAGTTTTTTTTCCCAAAAACGCTGGAAACAAGTTCAAGGGTGCTGGTCACTGCCCTTTAAACCCGATTCCTGGCATTTGAATCTCCCCCATTTTGTGGGTTCTATGAATAATTAGCATATATAGTTAATATCATAAAGTAATATTTCACAACAGGGTGGTTATTTTCATAATGGAGAAATATAAAACTCCATCAGTAAATAAAGAAAAGTCCCCATTCGTTCTCCATATATTTGATAATAGGTTGTACGAAAATAAATATTCCTTCGTTTCATATGAAACAGGAGAAGATAATTGATGGACAATAGTATTTGACATTACTCTGAAACTAAAATATTTACTGAGTATTTTATAATATTTTGTCAATTCCTGAATTGTATAAACGGAACTATTGCGATAGCCACGCTACTCATTTGCACCTCCCGCTAGTCAGTTACCCCTAGATAAAAACCTAACTTTGTCCAACCATATATTGCTCAATGAATCTGAATTTTTCATTATCATCCATTAATTTGGAATTTTGTAAAACAGTGTTTGCAATTTTTACTATAATTAACCCCCATTTTTAAAGGAGGCTCAGGTAGTATTTTTATTTTTTATAATTTAAAAGAGCATCGTCATTGGTTTTCTTTTCCACTTTTTAGGTTTACTTTATCATTTGTTTTCTCTTTCAATTTTCTATTTTTATATGTTTTCCAAATTTATAGACCAATCTCTATAAATTCCAGAAGATGATGCTAGTTGTCGCAGCAAGTTCGTAAAATGTAGTAGTATCTGCTGTTGTAATTTTGTCAGCACGTTTAAAAAGATATACATCCAGTATTTTAGAAAATAATAGGAATTCAAGAAAAACGATTTTAAAAAACTTTGGAAGCGGACATATATGTATCGGTATGTACATTATTGCTAGAGTGCTATTAATTAATCCGTATACCTTTACATTCCATAATGGCTATGGATTAATCTTAAGCTCCCAAATGTTTGCCAACTACTACATTATAATCAAAAGGACGTTGGCCATCTCTCAAGAAGTACTTTAGAGAGTTGTCTGTTCTCTATATGGGGAGAAATGGCCAATTTTAAATGGTGAATATTTAGAGTGTTTGAAAAACATGCTATTGCTATTACCCAGACGTATTGCATTTGTTTCTCTTTATTACTAAAAAGTTTCTAATTGCATGATGGATATTCCTATCGACATGAAACTCAAAATATCGAATATTTCCGTAGTAAACGCATGGTTTTAATGTCTGTTTGATTCCCGGTTTAGATCTTCCTATGATGTCAAGGCCATCTACGAAAGTCAGAACTTGAAATGACATTTGAACTTTGCTCACTACCAGAGTATCTGACTGCCTTTTTCAGTTCGACGTTAAATATCATACATGCTAGGAGTCCCCTTTTTAAAGACCATTTCTGTTAGAAAAATTGCAGATAGTTGATTTTGAAGTTTTACTTTGCATTGGACTTTACTTCAAATTTCTATTATTAGGTTGATTAGTTTTAGTGGAATTCCGAGCTCCTCTACTGCCCTAAACAGTTTCACATCCAATACTGTCGAATGCAGCTTTATAGCCTATAAAGGGATGGAATGTTTTTTTCTTATACTAATTAGTTTTTTTCTAAAATTTGTCTTGGGTTTCATATATGATCCAAAGTTTATTTCTCAGATCGGGAGATGCATGAGAAAGTGTAGTCTTAAGCTGCACTTTCTCAGCCAATTTTCAGCCGAAATTCAAGTCATTGAATTGCTGCAGCATGTTTTCCACAATATTTTTAGAGTGATTTTCTAAAAATTTGATCACTACATCTTTGAAAGCTTTCCACGCTTCTTTCACAATAGTTTCCATTTTCCTTCAGAGACGTTATCCTTCTTCATAAGTTACCCGATAGTTGGATCAACAAAAATACCTTCTTTCACTTTTGCTGTAGATAATCCCGGAAATATTTCAAAGCTGTATTTAAAATACTCTTTTTCTGTCGACAAAGCTTTGACTAACCAAATTGTGTCACCAGTTTCAGCTTTATATGAAACAGAAAAATAATGATTTTTTCCTTGAGCAACCACAGTATCATGTAACACATTTTTAATTCGAGGTTGTACTTAGGAGGATGAAATATCTTCCAACCTCCTAGGTTATAATGATACTTTTTCGGGGCATTTCTTCTTGATCTAGTGTTTCAGTCGATCTCAGATGTTCCACTCACATAAAAAACATGTATTTGGTGTATCTGCTTTGTTCTCCCAAAATCATATATATTGTTTTAAGAGCATTGGAAACTGTCCATTCATGGCACACACACAATTGTATTTAAGTTTTATTATAATAAAAACTAAATTTTCTTATCATATTTTCACATGTACGAAGTGTTTTAAGGGTTCTGTTATGTGGCATACTGTTATGTGGCATTCTGTTATGTGGCATGGATGCTGCTATCATTGTTATTATGGAGAATCACAAATTTGAGGCTTCGGTTTGAAGAATCGATTAATAAACTCAAATTATTTTCCTCTAAAAAGTAAGAAAGAAAATATATTTCGCTATATCTAAAACATGAGAAAGATGTGCTAGGGACTAAAACAGTCTTTTCGTTTACTATCGAGCCCAGCAGTTCCGCAGATTCCTGTCCTATCTTAAGGGTGAGAAGTTTCGTGTAAATTTATTTACTTATCATAAAAAGGCAGTTCAATGAAGCCCTCATACAACTTAATACTTGTAAATAAGATAATTAAAATAAATATATTTAGTTTTATTAGTAAAATTAAGCTCACTGGTAAACAGTAAATAAACAGTTCATTTTAATCCAAATACAACTAAAAACTGAAAATTGCGTAAAATTGGTAGATTGTAGATTATTTTTAACTATTTTGTCTGAACTAAGATCCTAAAAATCTGTAAAAATCCATAATCACTTCTCAGACAACTTTTCCATCGCATTACTCTGTTATGAGAACAACTAACACATTTAAGTTATGATTTTATTCATTACTAAATTTGGCATACCACTTGCGTTTCTCCAAAAGTTAAATTTACTTGTTGTCAACAACTACATTTTGTCAACGTCGGACCTTATTATTCTCTTGCTCTTCACATTGATCGTCCATTTTGTAAAATGCTTTGATCCCATATTTGGTCTTACGATCTCTACACTTTATTCGCAGTCATTAACTTTAACATTCCTATTCTGCATCCGACTGCCGTTTAGAATTAAAGCCACCTATTTGAGACCATAACCGATAGTTGCTGATTTTTATTTACTTATCCGTCTTGGGACTGAAAAGTGAAGTCGTGTCATCTCTTATGGTAGTCTAGAAAATATGGTCTAATTGTTGAAGTAGACTGCGTTTCAGCTGTGTAAGCTTCTTGGCAGATAAACTTGTATTTAAACAGGCTGTGCGGTTCTAAATTGTCCGAAGATAAAATGGTGGATATTTATGTCGTCTTTGTTATTTAGTTTGACTTTTTAGATCTACTTTCGTTAAAGGGTCTTAACTGCGTTAAATATCGTTTGGATTAACTGCAGAATGTTGTTTGCTGAAAGTAAAGATTTGCATAAAAAAAGGCAGAATAAATGGTTCATTTGTAAAGAAACCATGTTAATTCAATGTTTTCACTTAGTCTCCAGATCGGTAACGTTGCTGGTAATAGCGCCTCTATATGTTTAACTTCATAAATGAAAAATAATGTAGTTAGACTCTTTAGATAAGGACGATAGAACGATACATCTAGACTCATAAACTTCGCGACACATAAATACTCTCGGAAAGTGTTGATAATTTTTGAAATTCCTGCTATTAAAAATTATACTGCGTAAATTCCAGAACATAAACATTTCATATAAAGCAATAATTTCATATGTTACTACACATTCTAGAGGTCATTCTTTATGTATTTTAAAGATATTGTTGAACACCATCATTAATGTGGTGCCTTATCTACTCTTGATGTTCGTAAGTTCATATATACTAGGGATTCGTTTGTAGACATTCAAGGGTCACAGATATATTATAAGTTGGCAATTTATTCGAGTGCAACATCTCTCTGATCTGTTCTGTTCTAAGTTTCTTACAGGAAAGTGTTTGGGAGAAGGATAATTTTTGAATTTTTATGGTTGCGTGATAATCCTGTCTTTCCAATTTGATTTGTCTATAGTCGTTTAGCATTGACTGATCAAAAATATTTTATTCGTTTTAGTCTCTTTCTTGTACTCCAGTATACTTGTGAGTACTTATGGACAAAAATGTTCAACAGCATTGTTCAAATAGGCGTCTATTTGAGGATTTTGCTACAAAGTACACATTTGTGTATGCTTTTAATAAAAATTCTACTTTGGGTTTGCATGTTTTCCGACGTACTTCCACATATTTTGTAGAAAATTTTGATTACCGTATATTAAATTTGCTTTAAAACTTAAATTGTGCTTTGGTGAATGTAAAAACATTTGAAATTTTTTGGCTAAGTAAACAGGATTAAAGCCTTTAATATGTGCATAAGATGTAACAGATGAAATTAACTGCTACCCTTTTTATATAAACGCTACATTATTTATAATTTTAATAAGTGTTATCCAGTTTTGATTTCATTACAGATTATGAAAATTAAATACACTACATATATTATTATTCATTTCAAATAGTTCTAAAATTAAAAAGTAACATCAGTAATGAGATGAAATATATGTGTTATGCACTGGAAATCTTTTTTTTCATTTCTATCTTGTACCTTGGCTTGTTCTTGCAAATTTTACCGTGTGAGCTTCTTTATTGGTCATCAATCACCTTCCAACGCAAGATAATATTACGCTATCGTGATGGATCATGCAGGTAATTTACTCGTCATTCTTTACAAAATATTTTACCTTTTTCTGATGCAAAGGGATTAAAATAGTTATTATATTAAATTTTTGTTAATAATACTCAAGTTCTTCATTTTAATATCCAGATTAAATTATATAGACGAATGTCAGTGGGTTTTAATATTCGAAATTACGTTTTTTTCTGAATT
Organism: Amaurobius ferox; assembly: GCA_951213105.1. NCBI lineage: Eukaryota > Metazoa > Arthropoda > Arachnida > Araneae > Amaurobiidae > Amaurobius > Amaurobius ferox. The sequence continues at coordinate 5,492,647 of OX578134.1, read as the reverse complement.
ACACATTTTGAGAAACACTCAACATGTATAAAATGTTGTATATATTTTTACATGTGTCTGTTTGTCACTATAAGCGAATCACTGTAAGAGATATCTCACAAACAAGAGAATCTTTCTGAATGGAAATTGAAACGACTATTACGAACAGAAAAATAATATAATAATCTTGTTGTAAACGCCGTAGAATATGAAAAAAATCTCACGTTTTTGAATGATTTAATAAAAAAAACGAAAAAAAAATATAGTAAACGCAATCACGTTAATCGAGCACTTATTTTACATATAATGTTGTTTTGGAAAACGAAATATTACCCATTTTAGATCACTGCTTAAGTTGTCCTTGAGAATAAATTTGCCAACTTGCTACATTATATTCCATAAGTATTAAATAACGCCAATAAGTTTTGTTTTCCCTATTTTAACAGCATACACGTGCAGTTAGCACATCAGCACTAAGAAAGACACACGTTGTGCATTTTAATGCTCAAATATTCGTCAAATTTTACTTCGTTTACTTGAAACTACTTAAATACCAATTTGTTTTCTTGTGATATTGAGCTTGGCCTTTGCAGCTTTGTATAGCCCGAGCAAAATTTTATACAAATTTTTGCCGGCTACGTGAAGAGTTGAAATTGCCAGTTTTCATAGAAGTTTGCAAAATAGCTGCAAAAATCAAGTTTTCTTGTTGATATTGCAATGAGCGGCTATTCCAGGCTTATAAGCATATAACAAGTGCGAAACTGGTCCATGGATACTGTTATATGCAATGGGAGTGTCTTGATTATTTTGTGAACGATCCTTTCTAACTGGTTCTTGTGATTTAGATACGTTTATATTTGTATATATGCAGTATTTACGAAGTTTTAAATATCGCTTTATCTTTGATGCACACAGCCTTCTACTTGGATATAAATGCGAAGTAAAATCATATTTTTCTGATATGTTGATTGAATACGTTAATTTAAGATTAAGCTGAATTAGCATAGATTTTAATTGCATTTGTATTGAAAAATAAATCTACACATGACTTATTGTTTCATTCTTGTATAACAATTATAATTGTAATTAATATAAAATGAACTAAATACTGTTGAATGGAACAATAATAATATAGAGTCGATTGTTATAAATCTGGATTTTCCAACATAAGACTCGCGAGCCACAGTCCGGTCCGCCGAAGGTTTGAATTTGGTCCGCTTACTACTGTTTGGATTTTTTTTTTAAATTGATGATAAAAAAATGTAGAAAAATAAATTCTTTGGAAATAAGGAGAAACCGCAGAAACAGTATGGCAACCCTTTTCCCTATCACAAGTGGGCAAACAAATAGTCCAGAGAAATGTTGAGGAGAAGCGGGGGAGGCGATAAGGATGTCACAGTCATCTGCAGCGTTGTTTTATCTAGCCAATCAGATGTGGACAATCCACTTGTTCCATGCAGAGTTTACGTGACGATTCCGTATTAGCTTTTTATCGGAAAATTGTCTTTTCAATAGAAAGATTTTGTCACAGGAGTACCTTGCTTGTGCTAGTTAAAAGTCAGTGTATTTCTTTATATTCCGGATAAGCTTTTGCTAAAATACATCACACCGAATTTGGCGTCGCCAATGAATACACGTAAGAAAAGGAAAATTGATTCTGGATGTAGAGCATTTAAAGGTGCTTGGACCTATGATTTTTTTGTTATTACCCATAACGGGGGGCATATTGTGTCTTATATGTGAAGAGAGCATATCTATTAATAAAATAATATAATATCAAGATACATTATTCTTCAAAGCATGCCAGAGAATATGACTACCTCACAGACCAGGTAAGACTGGATAGAGTGACCTTTATAAAAAAAACAGTATTATCGGGCAACAGTCTTTCTTAAAAACTGCAAATTAAATTCTGAGGCGGCTACCAAGATCAGTTATTTGATTGCCGAAGAAATTGCCAAGAGAGGCAAACCTTTATCTGATGGGAAATTTGTAAAATACTGCTTGATCATATTTACATCTGTAGCATATCCTGATAAAAAAAATTCGATGGTAGAGAAAACGAGTCTTTCACACCAGATAGTTGCTAGCAGAGTAGACAATTTAACAACTAATATTAAAGATTTTTTAATTAAGAGACTCACATTCTGCAGGTTTACAGCTTAGCTCTCGATGAAAGTACTGATATAAGCGATACGGCAACACTGGCAATTTACGTTCAGGGAGTCACTGCAACTTTTGAAATAGTTGAGGAACTGTGGGACGTCCCCTGAAATGCACAACTGGAAAATATATGTTCGATGAGGCAAGACGAGTCCTAGTTAAATTTTGTCCTCCAGAGGATAAACTTTGTGGAATTACAACAGATGAAGCTCCAGAAATGACAGGCAAGCATAATGGTTTTGCAAACCTAATGCTAAAATCACTGCCTAATGACGTCATTATATGCCACTGCATTACTCACCAAGAGCAACTGTGTGCAAAGGCCATGGTTTTGCAACACGTAATGGAACAGGTTGTTTCTACAATCAATTTTATAAGGGCCAAGGGGCTCAATCACAAACAGTTCAAATCATTTCTCGCAGAACTAGGATCAGTCAATGACGATGTAATTTACTTCAGCGTTTGGGATACAAAGAAGAGAAATAAGGTAATAAATTTGTGTGGAAAACTTTAATGTCTAATTTTATGACCCATTTCTAATGTGTTTACTTTTGTTAATTTTTTTACGGAACTCGCAGCCAGGGTTTTATTTACACCCCTCTTAATGCCCTCCCCTCAACACCCGTTTAAATTTTTGATAACACCCCTAAATTTCCTGTACAGATACATTAAATAAATGTATATCCATCCCCCCAAAAAGGCTCTTCTACCCCCAAAAAAATTGCACATCCCATTGGCCCGCGAGTTCAGTGAAAAATTTTTAAGTGGCCCATTGCAGAAAATTGTTAACATTTGTTAACATTTTACAAAAAATATGTTCCCTCAAATGTTTATCCAAATGTCTTAAAACATGCCTTCCGATTCATTGCACTGTTTGGTAGTATATATAGCTACGATCAGCTATTTTCAAGGATGAAAGCCATAAAATCAAGATCAAGGTCCCTTCTGACAGACAAACATCTTACCGGAATTCTGCGCATTGCTGAGTCAAGTGTACAGGCAGATATCGACTACTTGTGTAATCAAAGGCAATGTCAGACCTCACATTAACCCTGCGTTTGGGTGTAAAAAGAGGAATAAGGTAATAAATTAGTGTGGATAATTTTAATGTCTAATTTTACGACCCATTTCTAATGTGTTTACTTTTGCGAATTATTTTTACGGAACTCGCAGCCAGGGGTTTAAATACACCCCCTTAATGTACTCCCTTCATCACCCGCCTAAATTTTTGATAACACTTGTAAATTTCTTGTGAATTAATTCAATGTAGCCCCATCCCCCTAAAAAGAGTTCCCCCTCCCCCCCCCAAAAAAGTGCACATCTCGTTGGCCCTCGGGTTCCGTGAAAATTTATTAAGTGTCTCCTTGCACAAAAAGGTTGGACGCCGGGAAGTGAGACCCAATTTAGACCGGAACCCAGTGGGGGAGGCATCTACAGGGCACACACCCTCCTTCCCTACCACCAACCTCTCGGAAGGACTTACGGACCCACATGTTTAATGTTACGGACCCACATGTGATCGTACTCCGCATGAACACGGCGGCAGGTGTGGCAGCGTGCAAATCCAGCGCGCAAACCACCGGGCAACCGCGGCCGAATTGTGCCAACAAACGGGTTGTTCCCAGATAGTCACCCAACCAAGTACTAACCGCGCCCGACGCTGCTTGACTTCGGTGATCTAACGAGAACCGGTGTTTTCAGCACGGTAGGGTCGTTGGCTCAAACTGGCATTTGTGTTAAAACTAATGTTTTCAGTAGGAAACATATAGTTTGAAAATAGCAACTGATGAAAATGCTAATAAATTATGTTCAATCCATCAATTTAAATAAATTAATTACTTCTTTCCCATTTGCGGCTCTAATGTCGGATCTTTAACATTCCATTGCCTCCGTATGATGACACTTTTATCGGTCTAATAACTGTCTCAATTATTTCTGTCTTTTCAGACCATTCAAAATCACGTTGGTGTTTTAAAAGACTGACTATATGCACACATATATTATCGAACTAGAATCAGAACTTAAAGAAGCTGGATTTTTTTATTTTTCCTCCAGTGGTCATAAAAGTATTTTTGAAACTTTTACAGACTCTCCAGATGCCCTTCTGTGATACAGGAGGCTAAAAGTTTGTGCTCCTATAGTATCAAATAATGAGCCGGATATTCGATTTCACACATTAGGGAAAGTAGTGGAGAACTTTTTTTTCTAAAACTATTAGCAGATCCTTTAGATGCTTCTCCTTACTGTAGACCAATAAAGCTGGATATTTGCACATTTATAGTATCGAATGTAGTACAGTAGCTAACTGAGTCAGAAATTCAATTTCTTCTCAGGAAGCGGGCAATTTTTTCCATAGACTCCAAAAGCTTCCTCTATCCATTAACCTGGAAAACTGAAACTTTGCCCGCATTATCAATTATGAAGAAGAATCTTCTTGAGCCGCGCTTCGATTAGGACAAATATTTTGGCATTAAGCATTATACATTATTAAACAAAATGAAACTTTAGGAAAATTGCAACTTAATTTCTTAATGATGCTAGTTTTTGTTGTTTCGAAGAATGTAAACAACTTTCTATAAAGAAATAGACTTCAAAATTACATTGTGGTTAGTTGTATAAAATGTTATCATGTATTAATTGGATCACGTACTTCCCATAGTAAGCTGTTTTCTATTTCTAATTTTTATATTAAAATAAAATGTACCGTATGTACCCAGTTAGAAAATTTAAGTAATTCTTTGTAAAAATATGGTTATTAAATACGATAAACTCTATGTCTAATGTATGCTGCTTCTTTCTATACAATCCAGTCTTTCTATATATCCACTTATAGGTGGATATATAGAATGTTGTATAAAACATACATTGTGGTTAGTTGTATAAAATGTTATCATGTATTAATTGGATCACGTACTTCCCATAGTAAGCTGTTTTCTATTTCTAATTTTTATATTAAAATAAAATGTACCGTATGTACCCAGTTAGAAAATTTAAGTAATTCTTTGTAAAAATATGGTTATTAAATACGATAAACTCTATGTCTAATGTATGCTGCTTCTTTCTATACAATCCAGTCTTTCTATATATCCACTTATAGGAGCTCCTTGACCACGGGGGAATAAGTAACAACAACAACAACATATATCCATCGTGAAAAATCATTCAATGTATTATTTATATTAATATGTTAGTAAATTATTATGTAAAATAGTTGTCAACACATGCTATTGAGTATATTTTAAGTAACTGGCACGTAATCTTTTCTCTGTTGTAACTATCATTGTAGCAGAACTGAAGGTGGAAGCTATTAAAACAGCCAAAATAGCGAAACATAAATCCACTTTATACGGAGAGTAAAAATTCCTATATAATTTTTTAAATCGTATGCAATTAACTATTATCTTATTTTAAGCACTTTGAAATTTTGTTGCATGACGTTTCCAACATTTATAAAATATATATCTGAGGAAAATTCACAACATATTTATGAATTTTTACATCATTATTAATATTTTAAAATGCAGAATTAATTACAGTTTTTAGAAAATTTGTGCAATAACCGCCTCATTTTTTAAAACATTTTAATTAGGAATATTATTCTTAATAAAATCCATAAAGGCATTCACAGTCAGAAATTATATTGGAATATTTTATATTCGACATTGATTCTATTTATGGAAATTAGTTTAAGGTAAGTATCAAGTTCAATTGTTTCTAAAGATATCACAATATATAAATTCAGACTCTATATAAAAACTGTGCATAAAGTATACATTCCAAAATAATCTTTTCTTTGGCCAAAAGTAGTTAAATAAATGAAGATAAATATGTTTTGATACTTTTCTCCCAAATTGCTTGTATTTATCAAGACTGTTTTTCTTTCAGATTTAGAACATTATTTGGCTTATCAATGATATATCTCGTTAACGGAGTCCAGACTTAAAGTTGTTTTCATTATATATTTCTTTCTTTCCCAGTGTACATGTGTGAGAATGTGCCTAGAACAAAAATCGATTTATCGGATGAAAGAATTTACACAGTGATCGATGAAGTTTTCTGAACTAGGAACTTTTGGTTTCTTATATTGTTCGAATAGCGGTGGTGAGAAATATCAAAGTTTGTTTTAAAGAAATATCAAATTATATCAATGTACTGAATTAGTCTTTTTATTCAAATATATACCCTTTAAAATATTTGACTCGATCTCATATTATGATATATTAGAATGTGTATATTACTTAAAAATGCGCCATGCACAGTCTCATAAAGTAATTGCCAAGAAGCGCTAAAAATGTTGAAAATTGAAATTGATCATAAAGAATAACAGTCTCATAAACTGATTTAAACATGTAAAGTGCAAGTCTTCTTCACTGTCACATAACATTATAGTCTATACCGTTTAGATCCTGCATTAAAATATACATCAAAATAAAACAAATTGGGTTTTTTTATGAGATTCTATATGCAAGCGTTTCTTTTAAAATTGTTTCGCTTTCTGTTATATTCTTTATTTGAAAGTATTTTATTCACTGGTACTTATTACAGTATTTTGTTCTATTGATGCATATAGTTCATGTAGTTGCTGAAATGAGTTATTTTCCCTATATATTTTATCCTCTCCTACTTAGTTCTGCTTTTTTATTAAATGGTATTTTATGCAGTAATATATTCTGTTAATGAAGTTGGAACATCTCGCTTTCGAAATCTTTATTTGTTCCACTTGTACACATCTTTTATAAATTTGATAGTATTTTATTCTTTGATTTTTAAAGTACTTTGATCGTATGTAATTTGAATTTAGTTGCCAAAACAACTAATGTAGGTTTTCGAAACCGGTTCTTTTGCGTTATTTTCGTTAATCTCATAATGTTTTAAGTATTTTATACAGAACTTTTAATAAATACTATTTCAGATTATTTTTTTAATTTTTTTTATTTCAATTTGTTTGGTGAACGAAACTTTCTTCTATTTTGCTATGCATTGCATAATTTCATAGAATTCATTCCCAAGTAATTTATGATAATAAAGGAAGATGTTGTTTTTATTTCCAATGTCGAGTACAAAAGACAACTGAAGCTTACAGAAAATATAACATGAGAAGAAATAAGAAAAAAAAAGATGCAGCGACAGAAGAAAGTCTATAGACCACTCATATGGGCACTTTCTTCCCAGTATCGCTCGCTCTCATTCAAATGTTTCAAAGAAAGTAGGGCAGTGGAGAAGCCTTGTCCATTACTTTCTGAAGGTACTTTGAAAAACAGGTCGTCAAATATACAAATTAGATGCAGATGTTTTGCAAGGAAATTATGGCCAACAGCAAGGTGAAAATTCACTATATTTCTATCTCTAAGCTAGTTTTGTTGTTCTGGAATTGTATCCAACCATAATGTCTCAGAATTCTTCACTCAAAGACATTTTGACATTATTGTTAAAGGTGTTTTTGATTACCAGCTTGTTATTGTGAAATGGGATCTGCTGCCGTTGATATCGCAGTGGCCAGGAATCTACTGAATGAAAGTCACTTTATTACAGCTAAATAAACTTCTTAAAATGGGTTGCCATTTTTGAATGACTGCTTATTGAGGGACTTTGGTAGAGTCAATTGCCTGCAAGGCAGCTTTCTATTTTGAAAGTATTACTACTTTTCAGAACCCGTCAAGATGACACTTTATTTGAGAAAGGGCTATATCAATTGCTTCACAAAATAGGTTTTATTTTTCCCCACCGGGACATATATAGCGAAGAAACCGCAAAAATTACCTGCTCCGGAATTTCTGTATTCATGGATTTGGGACCCATCAGTACATACTCGAAACCATTTAGATTTTGGGTATAGTGTGTTAATAGTATCGTAGGTTACCGATCTCAATACTATTGCATCGGCCTTATTTTTAAAAACGTCTTGGGAGAGTTAGGTGCAAATTTGAAATTCCTTATTTAGGATTGGGTTGCAAGGCAGTATTAATTGTTCGGGTCTATATTGAGGACCAAGCTGGTATTTCAAGTCGAGAAATTTTAATGGACCGTTCTGGGATTTAAGATTTCGCCACATGCTTGTAATTTACAAGATAAATAAAGCAATATGTGGGTTTATGTAATGTAATAAACCAATGTTGGTTTATGTGTAATAAATAAAGAAATATGTTAGTTGTGTTGTGTCATTAGGTAAAATGTCCTTATCAAAATTTCCACTATAGGACTTACCTATGATGCCGTCACTAGGGGTGGAGCATGTAAGCTCCAGGTTCTCAAGCTGGAGAGACGAACACACAAAATATAAATAAATACACTTGACTTAATTGATCAATTTATTTTAATATTTTAAGTTATTGATATCCAGTGTATCTTAATTAATGATACTATTATTAAATCTATTATTATAATGCATATAACACTGACAATATTTCATTAATACATATTTGCACATAATAATAAAATTGACATATATTTTTAAAACAGTTTCCTTTAAGCAATCGATACTCAAAATAGTTCTTTTAGTTCAGTATCTAAGAACTCGTTAATATAATCTATTCTTACGAACTGATTGTTCATTATTTGAATAATCGATAAAAGTGTGCCTTCCGTGCTAATTAGTGACAAATTGAAAGTTGATTTACCTCTACTCTTTTGTGTTAAGTACTTATTCGTGCAATCTCAATGATGTACAAAACTGTTGCACATCTCATAACTGCAACAAACTTCCATTTTACCACTCAGATTCGATATACTTTTTTTACAAAACCAAGAAACATGATGTTTGCTCGTTCAAAAATTTGTAGTAGACTGAACTTTTTGGAATACGGCTTTGGGGCGCTTTTTTCTTTCCCCCATTGATTCCCTACCACATCTACCACTCGTTGTTGATGCAGACGGGGATGACCACTGTTTATGTATGCATGTGTTGTCATTGGTTCCCTCTGCAGCATTTAGATAGTTCATTATTTTGGTTGGCTTCCGTAATTGAAATTACAAAATGTCGTGCACGCCGTACGACATTATCCCCCTCTGCATGAGATTAAATCCAAAATACGGTACAAAGTCTATGCACTGAGAGAAAATCTTCACAGGAAGGCACTGTCATGGATCACTGACACACATATATGAACTTGAGAAAGTATGATGCACTGAAATGTACAAACAATGATGCAGTAGTGTCCTGAAGCATTGAAAACATATGTACACATTGCGTACACTGAGGAAATCTTGATCTGAAGCACTGCACACACATTTGCTACATAAATGAATATCACCATCAAGGAAAACACATTAGAAGTATATCACCATCACGTAAAATACAATATTGTCACATTGGAATTATATCACCAGTACGGAATACACATTATTGTCATCTGGAATTATATCACCAGCACGGAGGGCACATTATTGCCACCTGGAATTATATCACCAGCACGGAAGACACATTATTGTCACTTGGAAAGTGTAACACAATATTTGTATTACATGTTTCCACCCGAATTACAAATGCCAAACAAAATAATGAACTATCTAAATGCTGCAGAGGGAGCCAATGACAACAAATGCATACATAAACAGTGGTCATCCCCGTCTGCAGCAACAGCGAATGGTAGATGTGGTAGGGAATGAATGGGGGAAAGAAAAAAGCGCCCCAAAGCCGTATTCAAAAAACTTCAGTTGACTTAAAACTTTCGAACGAGTCAGCATCATGTTTTGGTTTTGTGAAAAGTGTCTATAGAATGTGAGCAATAAAATGGTAGCTTGTGCAAATATGAGATGTGCAACAGTGTGCAGACATCATTGAGATTGCACGAATACGTACGTAACACAAAGAGTAGAGGTAAACCAAATTTCAATTGTCACTATTTAGCACGGAAGGCACACCTTTAACGATTATTAAAATAATGAACTACCAGTTCGTTTGAGTAGATCATATGAACGAGTTCTTAGATATTGAACTAAAGGAACTATTTTTTATTGATTGCTTAAAGGAAACTGTTTTAAGAAATTTAAGTCAAAGTTATTATGTGTGTAAATATATGTATTAATGTAATATTGTCAGTGATATGTGTCTTTTAATAATTGATTTAATTATAGTATAATTACTCAAGATACAATGGATATCTATTAAGTAAAATATTAAAATAAATTGAGCAATTAAGCAAGTGTATTTCTTTATGTTTTGTGTGTTCGTATCTCGAGCTTGAGAACCGGGAGCTTACATGCTCCACCCTTAGTGGCGGCATCATAGGTAAGTTCTAGAATAATACTTTTTGATTAGAATAAGTTTACCTTATGACAGAAGGCACACTATTGATCTTAGAAACATATTTATTGTAGTATTGCATAATGTTCTGTATCATAGTCATTCTTCTATGATATCATTTTCACAGACTTGATACTGCAATATCCCTATTCTCCGTACATTTCTTAATACAGTGTATAGTTCAGTTTGAATGCAAATCCTGCTATCATATTGGTACTTGTAGTTACATTTATATCACATTTTCACTGTTTCTTATATTATATACAATTCATTAGCTTACTTTCTTATATATATATTTATATATATTTTACAGACGTCTTTTTTTTAAACAATTCTTCAGCTGTATATATTTCTTATTTGTTACTATAATAAACATGTTATATACTTTTTTTGCGTGTATAAATCATGGCTATTTTGACACCAAATTTATCTAGCGGCATTTAAAATATCAAATATATACTATTTTCGCTACGCCAACATATAATGCCTCTCCAAAACACGAGCATTCGCTCTTTAAATTTCCTCTTCCGCTGCCCTTTCGTGTGAAACAAAACTGAGAGCGGGAGGAAGGGGAGAAAAGAAAAAAAAAAGAAAAAATTCGCTTGACCACAAAGAAGATTTCCTCTCTCCCCTACTCGTTTCCATGGCAACTGCGAATTCGGTCATGCATGGAGACCCCTTGCGGTGTGACCTTCTGATGTTCGTAAGATTACATAAGATTGCTACTTTCTTCCCTGTGTTCTGGCAAGCTCTAATCGTAATCGTTTGCGCTTTTGGCGGTATATTCTTCTCAAGCGCGGGCTTTCAGATTGTCCGATAGTTAGTTTGGACGCTCTACATTGACGTGGTAGTTTCGGCTGTATCTTTTAAGGAATTTTATTACAATTTTTTCTTTCATGTATTTTTTGTATTATATTTTTTATTTATTCTACTTATATTGTTATTAATTCTATTTAATTTGATATATATATATATATATATATATATATATATATATTTCTGTATCTTATGACCTTAACACAGATCTGATTGTTGACTAATTATGATTTTGATTTCATGTACTCTTAATTCATTGGATTTATTTATCTTTTGTTGCAACAACGCGTGATATATTTATTTATATGTAGTATTATGAATATACCATGCTTTATTGTTATGTTATTGATAAACTGACTTTATGTTCCCATTTCAGCATAACATTACATATTTATTTATTTAAATATCATTCTTTCATATTTAATTTTATTTGTTATTTCTTTTTATTTACTTTGATGTTTAATTACTGCAATAATTTCTTAATAATACTAAATCATTGATTATTTTACATACAATTTAATGTCTTTTCCAAATGTATTTTATTTTATTTTACCGGCCGGTATTTTTAAATAACTATAATTGCCTCCAATTATAATTTTAATTTTTGAGACATTGCTTGTATGTGCACAATAGAATTTTTCGTTTTATTCTCGTACTATGCAGGGGAGATTTTCTCCTGATGTTTATTTTTTTAGCCTGGATATTTATTTTGAGGGGGACAAGCTTTCGCCGTACTATGCCTAAATATGGACTTCTTACGCTGACTGTTAAGGATGGGAAACTAATCTTACTTATTCACGCTTTATTAATTCCTTTTATGATTAACTTTTATTTTTTTTATTATTTTTTTTTTAGCTTGCGTGTTTTCATAAAAGGTCTGTATGCATTATTTATGTAATATATATTTATTAGTTTACTAATTATTTTTTGCATCAGCTGTGACTGCTTATTTTGACTTAAAATTTTATTTATTTATTTATTTATGATTTTGCTTGTATTCTATCGGCTTTTTATGAACTATTTAATAAACAATTTTATGATTTTGAATATTATGTACTTGCTTTTACCATGTTCCATTCAGTTTATTTTGCATTTTATTAATTATGTTATACTATCTTTTCAAAACCCGCACAAGAAGAAAGACAGTGTATACACTTCTTCAGCATCTTACCATTGGAAACAAAATTTGCCAGATTTTCGTTGACCTCTACAGTTATTATCCACCATCTGTTGTCAAGAAACACAAATTACAAGTAAGATCCTCAAATTGCAAGCTCTATAGGACGTAACTCCTACCCTGAATTCATCAGTCACCGTACAAGTAATACAAATTGCAAGTAAGTGAAATTTATTTATTTCTCTTTCTCTCTTTTACCTCACCTTAGTTTATTTTATTTTTGAACATTGAGGGGTATTGTATGTAATATTTATCATTTATACATATTTTTTCTGATATTTATTGTTCTATTTTGCCTATGTTTCACATAAATTTGTAGTTATTTACATTTTATTTTTGTTGTATCCTCGAATTTAAAAATATTCCTTTCTTTAATTATTACATTTTTATAATTACATTTTTAATACATTCATTACCGCTATTCTCATACGACTTATTTAGCGTTTCTTCAAATTATATTTCCTAGGACTCACATTATTTTTATTCTTCTTGCCGATATCATAATATTTGTTTACATGCGATTGACTTCTGTCAGAAGTTCGCCGTGTTTGATTATTTTGTAAATACTTTTTACGCGGTTCTGTTTTATATAATTTATTCGCATGAACAAATATCCATTTTTTATTTGGATCGTACATAGGAGTGATAGCGTAATTATTATTACGGATCACCTTTAAGATGCGAAATGGTCCTTGAAACTTTTTTTGTAACGCTGTGGTCGATCGTAAATTCTTTAAATACACAATTTGTCCTTTTAATAATTTTTTCTCTCTCACTCTTTTAAAAACTCTTTCTTGGCGAATTTTTTAAATTCCTCGCTTTTAAATTGCCTCGCATTATCTGTCAACAGCCACATTGGCACCCCATTTTGAGCTGTATAATTAGTTAGGATCTGTAATACGGTTGCAGTATTTATATTTCTCACGGGTACAGCTTCCAGGAATCTGGAATAATGGTCAATAAGAGTAATTATGTATTCGTGTTGACCATTACTTCTGGGTAATTTTCCTACAATGTCTAATGCCACCGTGTGGTTTTGTTGACCTGGACGTGGCACACGTTGTAATGCCTTAGGTCTTATAGCCTTATTTTTATAACATAAACATGCATCACATGATGCGCAAAAATTCTTTACATCATTGTATGCCCCCTTCCAGTAATATTTTCTATTCAGAATTTGATAGGTCTTTTCTACTCCAAAATGTGGTGTATGAGCTAACTCAATAACTGCAAATTTTATACTGTGGGGTATTAGAATTCTGTCCTTTTGCATAGGATTTCTGATATATGTAGCAGTCTGTATCATAATTAATCCTGTATTTACATCTCTATAGTATTTATTTACATATTTTGGCTGTTTAGATTTTGCATTCAGTTCGTTCATAATTTTCTTCATCTCTCTATCTTTTGCTTGTTCTTCTAAAATTTTGGCTATATTTATAGTGCTATCATTAGCAATAATATTATTTATTAATTTAGTCTTAGTTTGTTCAGAAAAAATTTGACGTGACATAAAATCACTGGGATTATCTTGTCTTTTAATGTATTTTATGTCGAATAAATATTGTTGTAAATTTAATAACCATCTTGCGATTAAATCAGAATTTTGATTTTCTAAATGAATATAATGCGTTAATGCTTTAGAATCTGTAAAAATTGTAAAGTGCGTACCATATAAAAAATCTTTGAAATAAATTATAGCGTCGTGAATTGCTAGCAATTTTAGCTTCATGCTCGGATGTTTCTTTTCACTGTCTGAAAGTTTCCTACTATAATACTCGATAGGACGAAAATTTCCATTCACTGATTGAAGTAAAATTCCTGACGCGGCTGCTTTTTAACAGTCCGTAGATAAAAAAACGGCTTTGACATATCGGTTGCCCTGACTACCGGTTTCGATAAAATCGCGTTTTGTAGTTTTACAAACGCTTCTTCGCATTTCTCCGTCCATATAAATTTCTTATCTTTCTTTGTTAACTCAATTAATGGATTGCATAGTTCAGAAAAATGTGGTATGATCTGCCTGAAATAATTACATAAACCTAAAAATGATTCTACTTTTTTTACTGTCGTTGGCACAGGGAAATTCGTTATTTTTTGTACATTATCATCTGAAGGTGTTATGCCTTCCTTACTTATCTTAAATCCTAGAAATTTAATATTCTCTTTACACATTTGTAGTTTTGAAGGATCGATAGTTAACCCAAATTTACCAAATCTCGACAAAACTATTTTTAATCTCTCCAACATTTTCTCGAATGAATTTGCGGTAATTACAATATCATCTAAATAAAATTCAATTTTCTGTTCTTTTAAGTCTCCTAAGCATTTCATCATTAATAAAGAAAAATATGCGGATGAGTTTTTTGCGCCAAAAGGCATTCTATTAGGTTTGTACGACCCATCATTTGTTACGATGGTCTATCTGGAACTATCTTGAGGTTTGATTTTCATGTGAAAAAACGCGGCCTTTTAATCAATTACAGTATACAATTTGTGGCCTGCGATGTTGTGCAGAATGTCGCAATATTTATGGGCAGTAATTCGGTAATCTGTTTTAGGAGCCTATAATCCACCGCTAAACGATACTTTTGTTCTTAGTTGGTATCACTATTATTAAAATTATTTTTTTTCTTAATTAGTACACATGGGAAAGCATAATTACTGGTACTCTTTTCAATTATCCCTGCTTCGCAGAATTGTTTTATTTCACTCTCGTGTGCAGGTTTTAACATTTTTGGCAATGATAAGGTTTACATTGTATTGGATATTGGTGTAGTAAATTAAATTCAGGTACTATTTCCTCCGTCATTCCCAGCGTTTTATATGATTTTGAAAATACATCATAATTTTGTAAAAGTAATTTAAGCAATATATGTTTTTCATTATCTTGTAAATGATCTAATTTAAAATCTTGCGGTGTTAATTCTGCTTTTCGTAAAGCCGAAATCTCCATTTTTTGTGGGTTATTTAAACTCTCTATATTGTTGACCTGTAAAATTTTATCATCATTACGTTTTTCTTCAAAAATTTCAAATTCCGGTGTGCTGAGAAAGTCAAATCCTAAGATTATTTCATAGGGGGTGTTGTTTAATTGTTTGGTAATAAAAAATGAATTTTTACATCTTTTGTTTTCAATTTTGAAGCTGAAGCTTATACGTTTTGAGAATTGTATGTTTTCTTTAGTCATGGTTTGGATTTTAACTTGACTGGATAAATAGTTAATTTTGATTTTATATTTGATTTTTTGAAAAATTTTATCTGACAATAAACTCACACTAGCGCCACTGTCTATGAGAGCCACTGTTTTTTGTTTTTTAAATTTATGTTGATCATTGGCAGTGCGTCACTCTGTCCATACGTTGAATTAAGTAAATGTTCATTTGAATTTTGTGCATCCTTATTAATTTTGTTTGAAATTCTATGGGATCTCGAATCCTTATTCGATGCCTTGTAGCTTTCTATTTGTCTTTTGTTTCGAGGTCCCTTTCTTAATTTAAATATCCATTATTCTGATATTGCCTATTATTGCTTTCATATTGTGGCCTATTATTTTGTTATGGTCATCTATATTATTTTGTTATGGTCATCTTGTTTTGAAATTGTCTATTGATATTTCCTGTTCGACGCCGTATTCTCCAGTTATTTGTGTAATTACCTCTTCTGAAATTGGATCTACTCTAATGTGTATAATTATTTTGATTCCTGGGTCTTTCCTGGTAATTGGCGGTTTCCTGACTGTTGTTTTCATTCGTGAATGCCCTTTTTAAATTATCTTGTACTTTTTGAAGCGTAAAGCATTCGGACATCCAATGGTTGTTACGACCGCAAGCTATACAAAATTTCTGTGGCGGCTTTTCTGCAGTATTTTTAGTTTTTACATGGTTTATTTCCGCATTCTCAATTATTTTATTTTCTACTTCAATATTATTCATACAATCAATTCCTTCCTCCAATGCGGATTCTATTACCTCAGCTATTCTCACTGCTTCATTAAAGGTTTTCGGGTCATTTTTTTTACTTCTGTTCTTAAAACCTCTCTGATTATTTGTAAAAATTTGGTAAGTTTAATTTTCTCTATAATTTTTTGTACATTTGCGTCAATTGTTTCATCTACCTCTAAAAATATGATCGCTTGGTTTTCGATCTCCTGTGCAAGCTCCTTAATGGTCATATTTGGCAAATGTTTTAGATTGTAAAATTGTTATGTTTTTGACCTAAGGTTTGTTTCCTTTCAAATTTGTTTTTTAACAATTCCATGAATTTTTCATACGATTTTTCTTTTTGCAGAGCAATATTTTCTGCCAAAAATTATTGTGCCTTTCCCCTTAATCTAGATTTGACAATTATAATTTTCTCTTGTTCCGACCATGCTGTTAAATCTGATATTTCATTAAATTGCATTCTAAAAAAATGCACATTGTTGTCTTTTTGCCCATCAAATGATGGCAACATTTGCATATTTGGCAACGAGGCATTTTGCTGCGCTTGATTTGTGGGTGTTTGTACGCGAACCGCGTTATTTGTTACAGCCGAATTATCTGTTATTTTTTCATTTATATTTACCTCATGCTGTATATTATTGTTAATCGGATGATCTTGCCTCACTCTTTTATTTGGTTGCCTACTCTTATTCGGCGCCATGATTTGATACACTGTTATACACTTCTTACTATATACTAAATATGTATGCTACTACATACATATATACACAATAATATTATACATATTTAAATTATCATTTTTATGCATATCCCTATCTTAATACTGCGATAACATCTCATTATTAAATTCATTATTAACTTCATTATTAAATTCAATTTTGTCTGTTATTTACTATTAATTTCTCTTATTAAAATCATAATTCTCTCCGAGCTTGACCACATACGGCACCAATTCACGCGGCGATATCATGTCATAAGGTAAAATGTCCTTATCAAAATTTCCACTATAGGACTTACCTTTGATGCCGTCCTAGGGGTGGAGCATGTAAGCTCCAGGTTCTCAAGCTGGAGAGACGAACACACAAAATATAAATAAATACACTTGACTTAATTGATCAATTTATTTTAATATTTTAAGTTATAGATATCCAGTGTATCTTGATTAATGATACTATTATTAAATCTATTATTATAATACATATAACACTGACAATATTTCATTAATACATATTTACACACATAATAAAATTGACATATATTTTTAAAACAGTTTCCTTTAAGCAATCGATACTCAAAATAGTTCTTTTAGTTCAGTATGTAAGAACTCGTTAATATAATCTATTCTTACGAACTGATTGTTCATTATTTGAATAATCGATAAAAGTGTGCCTTCCGTGCTAATTAGTGACAAATTGAAAGTTGATTTACCTCAACTCTTTTGTGTTAAGTACTTATTCGTACAATCTCAATGATGTACAAAACTGTTGCACATCTCATAACTGCAACAAGCTTCCATTTTATCACTCACATTCGATATACTTTTTTTACACAACCAAGAAACATGATGTTAGCTCATTCGAAAATTTGAAGTAGACTGAACTTTTTGGAAAACGGCTTTGGGGCGCTTTTTTCTTTCCCCCATTGATTCCCTACCACATCTACCACTCGTTGTTGATGCAGACGGGGATGACCACTGTTTATGTATGCATGTGTTGTCATTGGTTCCCTCTGCAGCATTTAGATAGTTCATTATTTTGGTTGGCATCCGTAATTGAAATTACAAAATGTCGTGCACGCCGTACGACATGTTGTGTACTGGAAACTGAGCACTCCACAGCTAAAAAATTTGGTACAGAAGTGCGTCCACTTCCAAAAACAAATATAGCGTGTCCGAGAAAGGACTTTATTATTCTAAACATTAATAACAAAAATACGAAAAGGTGAAATGAAATGCAGTTTGTGGCAAAAGAATGAAGAAATTTAACAGTTTTTTCTAGTAGCAATTGCCTGAGGACACTTCCTGTACGTGAATTACTTGATACAGTGTTTCCGGAACGATGGATTGGTCGTGGAGGACCAATACTTTGGCCTCTAAACTCCTTGGCCTCTTGGTGTTCTTTTAAGACGAAAAAAGCGTGGTTCGAATTTTTCATTTGAATTATTTTGATAAATGTTTCCTGCTCCAAGAATTTATTGATATTTTGATTGTTCTTTCAAACCAAATTGGAATTTTAAAGATTTTCGTTTGCATAGGTCATCAAATGTTTATGGCATTAGAAAGCGAAAATTGTTTTTCAAATGATGTGTCCTTTTCCAATACCATTTAACTCGTGTAGAAAATAAAAGTTTATTGCATCATCTTTAGAAATCAATTCCTTACAGTAAACGGGAACTGGTATTTTTTATTCGTTGACATCGTGTGGGGGAGGGGAGAATATCAGCTTAGGCACATAAATGAATAAATGCCAAATTGAAAAACTAGAAAGGGACCCGTAATGTTTTCTAGAGAAAACCGCAAACGACTGATTATTTAAAATTGACTTTGTAACCGGCTTTGCCCATAATGTACAGAAGTAATTCATTTATCCTTATCGTCTTTTGAAAAAATTTAATGAATGGATTCATTGAAACACTGATTCACTGAATAAAAGTTTTGAATTATTTGAATTTTTATTTTCCTTTCTCTGAGCTTCTTCCATTTCTTCATTATTGTATGGCAACGATGCTTTTGAGGGATCACGATATGACTATTTATAGACACGTTCTTGTCTTCGTAGATGCTGGTTCCCTGTCTTTTTATTATGGCGAATTAGGTTGTCTGTTCTCTGATTTCTAAACTGATTGATAATTTTAACCATGCTGTTACTAAGAAAGTTTATTTTTGCAGATAATTTTAAATTTTTTTAAGTACTGTATATACACAGAACATTTAATAATTGCACTTATTTATTTTTCATTTATTGTGTCCTAGTCTCAACGTCGCGCACAGCATATCTCTCAGATATTCGCACACATCCACATCCACACATAAACACGCAAGACACATAGAGATGGCCATCGTTTTGAAGTGTCCATCTTTTGAAGAGACTTAGGATGTGTTAAAATATTCTTTTCGGATTTAATCTCAATTAGTAAATAATACTTTACAAAATATTAAAATAATTACAAAATAGAAATATATGAATTTTAGACCACTGTATGAAATTATAAAAATACAAAATGTGTTTGGCACTGTCTAATGTCTGATTTTATGCAATGAAAGATGTAACTTAAAAAAAATCTGCTGTATATGTTTGTTAAAGAATGAATGCATCAGTTCACGTGATATAAGGACTTGTTAAATATTAGTTACGTGTTAGAAATATCAGTGCATGTGTTACATATGAACAAATCAGTTTACTCTTTGTTATTCCTATGCATGAATCGATTCAATGAAAAAATTATTCAAATGTTGTAAAAGGGAATGAATCATTAAATTTTATTTTCTCATACTATACAATATATTATAGAGAAAATATGCTTTTATGAAAATTTTCAGTCTCGAGGTATTGATACTGATAAATATTTTAGGAATTCCTAAACACATTTTGACAATGTTTAGAGCGATGTCCATTTGTCTGTCTGTGATAGATTTCTTAAACAATAATGTACACATATAATATTAAATTTACGAATATATTAATTCGGCACCCAACACTATATATATTTTATTCTCCACTTTGAACAATTTCTTATAGCACAGAGAGCAGCTGCTTTCTTCTCAGAAATCTCATCTGTCAATATATTTATCTAGCTTTCTATTCAATTGGATTGCGTTTGATTTATCTAGTTACTCGACACCTTACTTTATAAGTTTTTGTGATGTTTTTTATCATTGATGTAGATGTACAGATTTCTTTTACTATTTCTTCCATCTTTCATTCTAGTGATATACTTTTTTCGAAAATTGTGAACGCATCCTGAATAATCTATATGGATATTAAGGAATTATGATATAAATGTATTCAGTATAATTATAAATTTGTAATTTTTAAATTTGATTATCCTGAAATTAAATGTAGAACTTTATATTTACTCTAAAATGATTACGAAAACAAGAATGTTTACTTTTGCATAACCTATATACATATTTTTGGCTATTCAAAATTTCAATTAATTTTAATGTATTCATAATTGAACAGTCAAGAATTTTTCCATTGCACAAACCGTCTTTTTTGTTGAATAAATAGTTTACGCGTCTATGTTTAGCTTGTTTATGAACTGGTTTTCTCAGTGAAACAATTTGGCACATGCCACACTATTTTTACTTTCTCTTTTATGAATATTATATGTAAAAGTATAATATTGTGACAGAGACATAAATTCCAGAATTATAACAAGCACATATTTTGCTATATGCTCAAAGCGCTGATCAATGATGTTCGGTTGCCTGGAATATTATGCATTAGTACGAAATGAGCTTGTCGCATGAATGAACGTGCTTTGGTTAGAAGTCCATGTGTTAAGCATTCCTAAATACAAATTCACATTGTTTTTATTGAATGATGTTTGTAACGCTTTGCGTCGTTCTGCTTATGACAAGACATTAGATTACCCCCTAAAAGTCTAGTAGTGGCAATGGAACACAACGAGATTGTACAATCTATTAGAAGGAGATCCTTCAAATAATTTCATAGATGTATATCATTTTAAAAATTGTGTAAACACAACGTTAACAAAACAATTCCTTTTTGATCTGTTTCTACATTAGCTTTATACAAAAAATATTTATTTTTAAATTTGTTCTAAGAATGAATCTTGAATAATTTTTTTAACATTTTACTATAAATATTCACAGTTTAGTACATACAGAATTTTTATCAGCAACATTATTCTAATGTTTTTAATAGAAGGAAATAATAGCGTATTCTTAAAACTCGATAAAATATTTTGTTTTATATTGATTTTAAGTGTAAGCTAAAATATCACTTTAAAATGGAAACTACATTAACGTATTTATATTTTCAAAGGGAAAGAAAAATCCATATTATTTGATGTTTAATCCTCTAGTGAGTTATTTGTAAATATATTTCAGCTTGTTTAATACTGCAGGCTGAAAAATGTAATTGCAAATTTAAATCATAAAGGTTGATGATGAATAAAAAAATATAATTTTTTTATATAATGAATTATAAAGATATGTTAATTTGCAAAATATTTTTTATATAACATTAAGTGCATTTTAAATTTAAAAATATGCAACGTATGGAAAAATATATAATTCATAAATTCATTTTTACAGTATG
Source organism: Amaurobius ferox (assembly GCA_951213105.1). Lineage (NCBI taxonomy): Eukaryota > Metazoa > Arthropoda > Arachnida > Araneae > Amaurobiidae > Amaurobius > Amaurobius ferox. The sequence goes on along the minus strand of OX578134.1, from coordinate 5,471,041 downwards.
TTTATAGGACATTTTTATTGACCGTATGTTTATAGACCGAGCTCTCTTTCTATACAAAATTTTTTCTAGTGGCATAAGGTAAAGAATAAAATTCAGTGGTCTCTGGTGGGATGGAAAATTACGCAAAAGTACCAATTATTTAACACATATATATTTTTCTAATTTATAATTTGTATCATCAGATAATCGAAAGTCAACCATGTCTAATGAGTAAGTAAATTATTCAAACATTCTGTGACTCATGTATTGAAACAAAATAATATTGGATTAAGTCAGAATTACAGCGTAGCAAATCAAACAGGAATGATCATATTTTCGGAATAATGAAGAATGGAATATATTGTAATCTTTCGATATTCGACATTGCTAACTAGGCAATGCTTGGAATGAATTATCCGTGTAACACATTTTAATGAACTGCACAGCTTTCATTGCATATTCATCCACGGCCTAAATATTCTTCATTTTCAATCAGTTAGCGTCCCTCTCCGTCGTAAAATAATTTCAGCAAAAACTATATATTTTATTTAAACGTAATGTATTACAAACTAATAATTTATGACATTGCCTTGTAATATTATAACATACTATTCCAATAATACTCACTGATACCATCAAAGGCAAAAAAATAGCAAGCAGATGTGTAATAAGAGTCATTTGCTAGAAACATGTTAGGAATAACTATCCGTTAAAAGAACATATTTGGTTTTAGTGCCCATATATCCCATTATCCACTTTCAGAAATTCGATACAACTATTGGTTTCCTCACGTACCTTGCAGCGGATTTTCATAAAGCTTTTATAAGAAGTCCATAAAACTTGGTATTTTAGTAAAGGAAGAAGAATCATATTAATGGAACAATAGAAGAAAAATAAATCTAATGGAATTCAGAGATACACATCACGACATAGAGCTTCTTCACTTAAGTACTTTTACAATATCGGCGAGCAATGCTGCGAAGGGATTAAATTGATAATTTCGAAAAATGTATCAATAGCTATATTAGAATTTATTGAAAATTTACAATGTTCTATGGTTTAGTTTGAAGGAATATAAAATATGAAAGTTAGTAGATTTTATTGGATTATTTCTGATGTTGAGCCGAATATGAATCTATGGTTAAAAGTACAAGTATGTTTTGAAAAGAATTAAGCCTTAAAATGTTGTAATTTTATCATCAAGTATATATATGGTTTAATTGCTAAGGCTCCATTTTGAGGAATATCCTTCGTAATGTCTCAAACACAAAGTGGGAAATGCGCTGGGAAAAGTCTCTGAGCAGCACGTGACTTGCTTTACAATATTTAATAAACGTACTTCTGAAGCAATATAAAAATTGAGCAACACATGTGTTTATATATATTCATATCTAGAAGAATAATTTTTACGCCCAGGTAATGATACAAATGAATTGACATCACGAAACATTGATTTTATAAATTCCAAACGAGGGAGGTTGCAGGTCCTATAGCTCGTCACAGTCAACTGCAGTTAGTGCTAGAACAGCCATAATAGTTTTAACAATAACATATGTATTATGGACAAAAATAATAGCTTCAATTTAAATTTAAGTTAAAACGCCCGTTATTTTTGGACATGTTATGTACACCGCTATATCATGCAAAGTTTATTCGAACTGCAAACCTGGTGTGTATAAAATTATAGTAGTTTTCGTAGAGCTGTTATTCCACGCTGGCTCAAGCACACAGATTATGCAACTAAAATTAACGTTAAAGCTGTAATGTAAAACAAAATTTGAAAACAAGATTAATAGAGGGTTAAAATGTAATTATACTAACAGTGTCACTCATATTTATTAGTAGGTTTAGGGACTTTTAAATTTATGCCAATTATCAACATTAGCTAAATCTTTAGTTGTTGGAAAGACAGAGCACATGGGTATGTTATTCCAAAGTAGAAATTTCATATTTACTTTACAAGATTCGGATGTTTTCATAAATCTTCCGATATAACATAAGAAAATTTTCTTGACGGTAAATTTAGCAAGTACAAAAAAATATTTCTGCAAATGAACACTAACTCTCATCTTCTAAGGTAATGCGACAACAATCTATAGATTCATTTGAATACTAAAATTCCAAATCAGCACTAGCATTTCTGACACTAGACGGAAATCGACGCTAGGAGCTATGTGTTTCCGTCTCCCCTGTATTTTTTACTATCTATTTGATTTTGAGAAATGTTCAAGTTTCTCCATATGTTAATTTTCCCGCTGAATCTTCATAGTATAATTCACGTATTGTAATGCCACGAACGTAATTTGCTCCAACAGTAAAGCAACCATGCGCAGTAGAAGCGTCTCTGGTGACGAAATACATAACTTAATCAAACAACTTCAGAAATCAACAGCGATCAGCAAAAGTCCAATTATAAAATGCAAGATATGCGCTTAACGAGTATAAAACGATAATTGGTTCAAAAGTACACTAACAAAAAACCCCAGTTCTATGAATGTAGTAGGTATTTAGGACAATACTGACGTAATGAAAAGTTAGTGCAATACAGATGCAACGGGCCTGCCGTCTAGTTTATGTACATAGTTCAAAATCACAAGAACCTGCAATAAAAGATCGTTCCCTAAAAACTAAGGAATTTACTCCAGTTGTAAATAACAGTATCCATGGACCCGTTTCCCATTTATTATGTGGCCATCAGCAATGAGTAATCGTTAACTGTAATGCTAGCAAGAAAATTTGCCGCGAATTTGTAAATTTCTATGGAAACTTACAAATGTAGTCTACCCTGGTAGCCAGCATAAAATTAATATACAATTTACTCTGGCTGTGCAGCATGGTATTTGCAGTTTTGATCTTAATTTTGCATTTGCAGCTTCGTGTAGCCCGTGCAAAATTGTATAAGAATTTTATGTCTGCTATGTAGAAATACTGAAATTGTCCCGATCTAAGTTCGCAATATTGCGGCAATCAATATGTTCCCTTACTGCCATTGCACTTAACGGTTATTTCATACTGATGAGCATAATAAGTGCGAATTCGGTCCATGGATATTGTTATTTGTAATGGGAATGTCTCTTTGCGTACACAGTGTTAAAATGTGCACTTCCAGTGACGAGACAAATGTATATTCGAAACACAACCACGCCTTGAGTATCACGCAACTTGACTGCGGTAACTTAATCACAGCCTTTGATCATGCTTTGTTTGCCAAACTTGCTTGAACCAAGCATCGTTTTACGCTAATTAATTTAACTAATTTCCGCTTTCCATTTTGTTTTGGGATTTTTTTTAGTTTCTGTTTTCTGTGTTATTTTTAGAAGTTCTACATATTTGTCTCCAGGTGCGACACAAATACGTTCATTCGACAGCACATAGTCACATTTCCATAGATGCAGATTACTTCGTACGCATTAAAACACTAGTTTTGAAGTTAAAGTTTTAAAGCGTACATTCCTAAAAACACTGCGTAGTAATAGTTTATAATACATACAGAAAATGCATTAAATTGCAACAATTATTCTTACCGTTTACTATGCAGTAATGTACGGCTTTTATCTATAATTTTACTTTAAAAACAGAAATATTTTTAAATCTATTACAACGTGGATCATTATACAGTGAATTTTTCTGAAAGGATATATCTTATCCTAGATTTTATGTATAACTTCAATTTGATTCTATATCGAATAGATTTTGAATTTTCTCTATTCTCTGAATTGTATTGAGTCAAAAATTTTATCAATATCTGCGAAGAATGCATCATAGAAAATATTCGTGAAGCGAATAACAACATATTCCTTGAAATGGTATTTTGCTGCTTTAAATTCAAACTACGAATGTGAAAAAATGAATATGATGAAATAGTAGATCTTTAGATGGATAACTGTCTCCTTCTTTATGTATAAAAAAATATTGTAAGCACATACGTTTATGAATTTGTTGTTCTCTTTTATACTATGCAATGATAACATAGGAATCTAAGATTTCGCCAAAATACTATATCTTGTTTTATTATTTTGAGTGGATTTAGAAAATTGATCACGATACAAAAATTGTACACAATTCGCGCTTTCTTAAAGTTTTCTTTAAATATAGTTTAAAAGATAATTTTAAAGAATTCCAGAATCATAATTTAAAAATATGATTATTAAAATATTGCAAAGGAGCGTGTATTTTTTAATTATTTCAAACACAATTTTTTAAAATTTAAATTAGATAAACATAGAAATATAAACATTCATGTTATGTACATTATACAAAGGATTATTATATTTTGTAGATGTAGATGTAGAAAAAACATTACTCCAACAAAAACATACTGCAAGTAAAACATATACAGACAAAATATTTAAAAATAAGATGGCTTATGTACTTTTACTTGAAAGAACGAAATTTTGATTGAAATTTGATTTCGAAATTTTGCTGTATGTCACATAGGAAACAAGGACTAATAAGCGTAGCAAATGGTAAGTAGAACCCCTATTTGAAAAAATTAAGAAACACGGGGAATACTAATTTGGAAAATAGTTACAATACCATTTTAACTAGTAATAAATAAGTTTATTTCGGGTTTTTTGAATGAATTCTTAATTAAACGTAAGTTTTAGGAAGCAGTTAATCTTTTAGGGTGAGAAGAAAACATATGAAAACTACTTCCCGCTAAATGTAATTTATGGATTCCAACTTCGTGTTGGAACAATTTTTTCTCTGCTTTAAAAAATGGAAACAAAGAGAGTTAACTAATGAATTCTAAAAAAAATATTTAAAAAGGAAGTTATTTCAATTTATTTTGTAAGTCAATTAGTTATCAGTATATTTCTTTTTTTATATTGACATTTATTTTAAATTTCATACATTATAATGAAATAAACTTATTTAGTTACATATGCAAATTCTGAGGCAAGCGATAGCTTTGCAGCTCTATCAATATACATTTGACAAATGTGTGACGTAATCGGAATTCATACTTTTTATCTGCAAAATAGAAATAAACTCGGTAGAAATAATGCAAATTAATGCAAAATGTCCTTCTCATGAAAGATTTTAAGCTATATTTATTATTTTCGAAAATGTTTAATTTTCCTTCATTTTCATCTATACAATGATTAAAATGAAAATATGTAAACAAGAATAATAAACAACATGTGTAGAAAGTACAGCAAGTAAATTGTTATCCAATATCACAGCATACATTTGGCAAATATACTATTACTTTCCTTATATACATAATGTATAAGGAAAGTATTGTGACGGGGTCGAAAATTCGAATTAGAGTTTTCGACGGGAGAGCACGTTTCAAGCATCCCTGATCACGAATCAAACGTTTTTGAAGTGATGTCTGTGTATGTGTGTGTCTGTGTGTGTGTGTCAGTGTCAGTGAGCCTATGTAGACGATAACTGCCGAATGAATGGACCGATTCGAAAGAAATTTGGTACAAAAATCACAATCCATAAGCACTGGAAGCCTATTGTTTTTGTGCGCAATTGTTTTTGTGCGAATGATCAGAACCCCCCCCCCCCCCCCTAAATTTATTTTCGAGTGAAATTTTGAAAAAATCGTCAAAAAATCAAAACCGCTAACAAAGTTACACAAATAGACATTTCTTATGTAATTTTTCATAGGAAAACGATTGACATAAATTTTAAAACGCTAACATGAACCGTTCTCGAAATATTGCACATTTTCCAAAAAAATATGAAAAAATTATATAAAATACAAAAAAATATCCCTATTGAGAAACATGTTCACTTTTCATATGTAACACCATGCGATAAATTTGGTGACGTTATTCTCGTGGATCTAGCTCGTTCCATTCATGAAAAAAGATACTTTGAGTAATAATTTTGTATTTGAACGCCAATAGTCATTTATCTGCTGTAAGAATAACTTATTTCTCCGTCCATAACACTTGGCGAGATTTTGGCGACGAATTTGGCGGAATGTCGCCAACTTGGCGACATTTTTAATTGTTGCCAAATTAACAAAAATATCGCGAAATGGATAAAAATGACGCTAAATCAATGAAAATGACGACTAATTGAAGAAAATTCAATATCTTGGAAAGAATATAAGTATCTACTACAAGAATAACATTTTTTTTAACTGTAAAAGTAGTAAATTTATTGCTTTATATAAGGAAAGTCATATGTTGCCCACATCAGATTTTTTAATAATGATATCATGAATCGTAATAAAATATCTTTTAAGATTATATAATATTTTCTTTACTTATATATAAATGTCATTTGGCCCACATAAATTCCCCAAAAGTATCAATATACATTATAATGACTTAGAAGCGTGTAATGATCAATTGCAAATGAGCATGTGATTGAATACATGAGAAATCTTGCCAAATTTATACATGTGGACGAAGAACCATATTGTCTGGGGCTCGGGGAGAAGCTATAAATACCACCGATAGATTTGAGCAGAGCAACAAATCATATTTGTTAATACATCCTTCAACTAAATTCAGATATAGAAAATGCGCCAATTCCAGACTTAAAAATGGCTTTTGTAACGGAAAATGTCTAATGTGGGCAGCACATGCGTTTCATTACAAATTCAAATGAATTTTCTCTTTATTTCTATTATTTACAATATAATACATTAATTACTTTCCATACATAATGTAATACATAATGTATAAGGAAACTATTGTGACGGGGTCAAAAATTCGAATTCGTGTTTTCGACGAGAGAGCACGTTTCCAAGCATCCCTGATCACGAATAAAGCATTTTTGAAGTGATGTCTGCGTGTGTGTGTGTGTGTGTGTGTGTGTGTGTGTGTGTGTGTGTGTGTGTGTGTGTGTGTGTGTGTGTGTCAGTGAGTCTGTGGAGACGATAACTGACGAACGAATGTACTGATTCGAACGAAATTTGGTACAAAAATCACAATCCGTAAACACTAGAAGCCTATTGTTTTTATACGCAATCGAATGTTCAGAACCCCCTAAATTTCCGAGTGAAATTTTGAAAAAACAGTCAAAAAATAAAAACCGCTAATAAAGTTACCCAAATAGACGTTTCTTATGTAATTTTTCATTAGAAAACGATTGACATAAATTTTAGAACGCTAAGACGAACCGTTCTCGAGATATTGCACATTTAAAAAAATTATCAAAAAGTCATATAAATAAAAAAAAATATTTCCTATTGAGAAACATGTTCACTTTTCATATGTAATACCATGCGATAAATTGGGTGACATCATTCTCGTGGATCGAGCTCTTTCCATTCATGAAAAAAGATACTTTGAGTAATACTTTTAATGCCAATTGTCCCTTATCTGCTGCAAGAATAACTTATTTCTTCGTCCATAACGCTTGGCGAGATTTTGTCGACGAATTTGGCGGAATGTCGCCAACTTGGCGACTTTTTAAATGTTGTCAAATTAACGGAAATCTCGGCAAATGAATTAAAATGACGCTAAATCAATGAAAATGACGACTAATAGTCGAAAATTCAATATTTTGGAACGAATATAAGTATCTACTATGAGAAAAACCTATTTTTACTTTCCTTATATACATAATGTATAAGGAAAGTATTGTGACGGGGTCGAAAATTCGAATTCGAGTTTTCGACGGGAGAGCACGTTTCAAGCATCCCTGATCACGAATAAAACATTTTTGAAGTGATGTCTGTGTGTGTGTATGTGTGTGTGTGTGTGTGTGTGTGTGTGTGTGTGTGAAAGTATGTGTGTGTGTCAGTGAGCCTGTGGAGACGATAACTGACGAACGAATGGACCGATTCGAACCAAATTTGGTACAAAAATCACAATCCGTAAACACTGGAAGCCTATATTTTTTATACGTAATCGAATGTTCAGAACTCCCCTAAATTTTTGAATCAAATTTTGAAAAAATCGTAAAAAAATCAAAACCGCTAATAAAGTTACGCAAATAGACATTTCTCATGTGATTTTTCATTAGAAAACGATTGGCATGAATTTTAGAACGCTAACATGAACCGTTCTCGAGATATTGTACATTTTTAAAAAAAATTATGAAAAAGTCACATAAAAAAAAATTCCTATTAAGAAACATGTTCACTTTTCATATGTAATACCATGCGATAAATTGAGTGAAATTCTCGTGGGATCTAGCTCGTTCCATTCATGAAAAAATATACTTTGAATAATACTTTTGTATTTGAACGCCAATAGTCATTTATCTGCTGTAAGAATAACTTTTTTCTTAGTGCATAACGCTTGGCGAGATTTTGGCGACGAATTTGGCGGAATGTCGCCAACTTGGCGACTTCCTTGAAATGTTGCCAAATTAATGAAAATCTCGCCAAATGGATAAAAATGATGCTAAATCAATGAAAATGACCTCTAATTGTCGAAAATTCAATATCGTGGAAAGAATATTAGTATCTACTATAAGAAAATCCTATTTTTTTACTGTAAAAGTAGTAAATTCATTACATTATATAAGGAAAGTCATGTGTTGCCCACATCAGATTTTTTGTACTGTAAATGTAGTAAATTCTTTGCTTTATATAAGGAAAGTCATATGTTGCCCACATCATTTTTTTTTACTGTAAAAGTAGTAAAGTCAGTGCATTATATATGGAAAGTCATGTGCTGCCCACATCAGATTTTTACTTTCCTTATATACATAATGTATAAGGAAAGTATTGTGACGGGGTCGAAAATTCGAATTCGAGTTTTCGACGGGAGAGCACGTTTCAAGCATCCCTGATCACGAATCAAACATTTTTGAAGTGATGTCTGTGTGTGTGTATGTGTGTGTGTGTGTGTGTGCGTGTGTGTGTGTGTGTGTGTGTGTGTGTGTGTGTGTGTGTGTGTGTGTGAATGTATGTGTGTGTGTCAGTGAGTCTGTGGAGACGATAACTGACGAACGAATGAACCGATTCGAACCAAATTTGGTACAAAAATCACAATCCGTACACAATGGAAGCCTATTGTTTTTATACGTAATCGAATGTTCAGAACCCCCCTAAATTTTCGAATGAAATTTTGAAAAAATCGTCAAAAAATCAAAACCGCTAATAAAGTTACGCAAATAGACATTTCTTATGTAATTTTTCATTAGAAAACGATTGGCATAAATTTTAGAACGCTAACACGAACTGTTCTCGAGATATTGTGCATTTTACAAAAAAATTATGAAAAAGTCACATAAAAAAAAAATTCCTATTGAGAAACATGTTCACTTTTCATATGGAATACCATGCGATAAATTGAGTGACATCATTCTCGTGGATCTAGCTCTTTCCATTCATGAAAAAATATACTTTGAATAATACTTTTGTATTTGAACGCCAATAGTCATTTATCTGCTGTAAGAAAAATTTTTTTCTTAGTGCATAACGCTTGGCGAGATTTTGGCGACGAATTTGGCGAAATGTCGCCAACTTGGCGACTTTTTTGAAATGTTGCCAAATTCATGAAAATCTCGCCAAATGGATAAAAATGATGCTAAATCAATGAAAATGACGACTAATTGTCGAAAATTCAATATCTTGGAATGAATATTAGTTTCTACTATAAGAAAAACCTATTTTTTTACTGTAAAAGTAGTAAATTCATTACATTATATAAGGAAAGTCATGTGTTGCCCACATCAGATTTTTTTAATTACATACATACACAATAAATGAAAAAAAAAAACACGGATAGTTATTTAAATTTACACTGAATTCAGTTTCCATTTTCATTTATCGACTGGGCGTATTTTTAAGGACGTGGTAACAAAAATGTGATAAAACTGGTACGACGAACTGGCGGGACGATGGGCAGCTGGCATTTGATTACGTAATTGAAGATGTCGTAAGAATTGGTTATTATAGGTTATTGGTTTTATTGGTTATTAGGTCCGAGTGACGATCGAATAAAACCAAACTGAACCATTTTTCTGGGCGCATTCCCCGATTTAACTGTTAATCTTACTGCGGTAGTCCGGCTGCGGACAAGTTATTTTTATCGCTGACTTCGGATTTCAGGAGTTCGGCTTATAGGCCGATTCCTGGAAGCCCTTCAGCTTGGGGAATGCTGCCACGCCTGACAACATATGATCCGATGCCCTTTTACGACCTAAGCGTCCTTTATGTTCCTGTTTCCGAACCAAATTGTTTCTCCGGCGTATCGAGTTTTATAGCCGAAGATCGACTCAAGGACTGTGATCTCTCAAATTTACTGTCTCTCCATTTTAATTATTTTATTACGTAATTGATTTCATTTACTATTAAAGATCAATTGTCTTTTGAGTGCATGCCCCCCTGTTGATCTGACCATACCTTATTGTATAAAATATGATTTATTATAAATACTGTTTCGCCACATTTTATTTACATATTATTTACACTATTATTACTACGGCTAAAGGCCGGTGGCCTATAGAATAAGTTCTGCCTGATTCCAGTGACATTCGGCTAATAAGGATTCAGTCATTGTTTAATTGCTCCAAGATATTTAACGTCTCAATAAAATAATTTCAGTTAAAATGAAATCTGTGTGTTTAATCAAGACAACTGAATTGTGTATTTATATATGTTTATAGTTGAAGAAGATTACGTACTATACAGGTAAGGGTTTTAAGTTTTAATTGTTGAATTGATTCAAAGTGCCAAGCAGGTCATCTTGGAGTTTTACTCCCAGACAAGAGGGGTGATGGATAAAATGTGATCACAGGTTTAATAGTGGTACTGGTGCTTGTATGGTTATTCAGAACATATTAATTTCGTATTCTTAGATCCTATTAATTGCGTAACCACCGACTTCATTTGATCTTATTAATCTCTAAAATGCACGGATAGTGATAAAGTGTACAGGGCACTGATTATTCAATTTTTGGCACCACTATTGGTGAGTGGATAATTTCCTCCATGACACTCCTAAGGGGAGGGAAAAAATGTGTGATTTTGGAAATGGCCACCTCGGTAACCCAGAAGACTAAATATCTGCACATAAATTAAATATACATGGAAATAATCTAACGGTGGAGGATTTTTAGTCCCTAAATCCAGGATAAATAAAATAGTTGGGAGGGATTTATAAAATATTTCAGAAACTCCAGAATGACCTGGTGACATAACAGTTTGAAACTTTTCACCATTATACTCGTACTAGTATCAGTCACGGGAGAGAACTTCCATTATAATGACTATTTTTGACTCTAAATGCCATACAATATTATACAAAATAAAACGTATTATAAAAATGCAGTTGAATTTTTTTAAATGTTATCTTTTCTGTCTTTTATAAACTAAAATATTGGTAATGGTATGAAAATTTTAAAATACAAATTATTGAAGAGAAATGATAATTGCAAAAAATACTTCCTAGTTCTAATATTTCACATAATGCATGGATACATAAAATTTATTAACTATCTTGTGCATGTGTCGTATACAACTTATACAAATACACATACAAGCGGGCACTGTATGTGTAATTGTATGAGATTTCCCACAAAGTGTTCGAAATAAGTTCAAGAGGTCATAACAGGGCATATTCTTCAAAAGCTCGAATTTAAAATTTTCAAGAAATAATATTTTTTAAGTATATGAGTATGAGAAAATAAAAAAAAGAACATGCTGAACATAAATAAAGTTGTATTAGAGAATTTTGAAACTTCCAGAATTGTCTAATTCCATAATTATACGTTTTAAATGGGTTGTAATGGGTAATGAATGCCAGATTTCGAAGATTTTGACTTCTAGTAAATGTAAAAACATCATTTCACCTATCTTACATTTCATTACGAAAGCTCGATTGCAACGAATACTATTCATCTAGATTTTAACATTTTCAGAAAATTAAATTCCACAAAGATGTAGATGAAACGGAATTCAATATTATTCAAAGAGATAAAATAAAATATTTCCTATTCGTTCCATGCTTCATCAAAGCTACTGCATTTGCAATATTACAAAACAGATAAGAAATAGGATTTTCATTTCATTATGTCTAATGATACATTTGCAGTGTAGTATTACATATATTTCATGGAAGCTCAAATAGCCAAATGTAAGATGTACTAAATAACAAGTAAGATCAATCATGCATAAAGCAATGATTATGAAACACTTTCCAACTGAAATGCAAATTTATTTAAACATCTCTAAAATGCGATACATTCAACGGTAATATTTTTAAAATTATCACAATACTACAATAGTTTATTAGATTTAAAAACTGAAAATGTCATCGAAAAAAATGAGCTTTATTCAAATGACGTCATTGAAATATTAATCGCCTGGCTCTCAATGTAAAAACTGTAAATGATTCTTTCATAAACTTTTATTCTAGTCCTTTCATGCATCACAATAATACAATAATTTATTTTATTTAAAACTTAAAACCAAGTAGGTAAAAGTAATTGAACTCTATGCTTAAAATTTCATCGAAAAAGTTTGCAATAAAATCGTCTGCTGCTCAATGTCAAATTAATGAATATTTCATTCATGTCAGCCATATTGCAGACTCCAGAGCTAAAAAATGTTGCGTTAAAGAAATTCAGCAATTCTTATACAATTCATCATACATCATGATGCGTTTACATTCTGCAAAAGAAAAAATTAGAGACTTCGTTGTAGAAATAATCAAAGTTTGATGATCATTTGAACTGAAATATATTCTAATTGCGTTGTTTCATAATATGGATGCATAAAATTTTTAGAAAAAATAAAGCGGTTTCAGGACGGATATAACACTAAATATAAATTAAGAACTTTAAAAATCACGATTTTGACACAAGATGATTGCCATATTTTATTGTGAAGTAGGTCGAGTGATATCTTAATATTTGTGAAATTATTATTTTAATTTTTATTTAAAAAACTACCGAACATATTTTGCTGATTTTCTTTTCATATTTTTGATAGGATAATTTGAATATTTTCTAAAACTTTCGAAGCAATTTGTAAATTTCAAATTCGCGTAAAACATGTTTGAAAAGTTAGGGCCTACGTGGTTTAATGTACTTCATTTATTCAACCCGAGTTCAGTCCAAAACTAATTGTGTGATATTATTTAATTATACTCCCATAAGTCCCACAGGCCCTCTGAACAACAAACTAAAATTTCATCTTGATAAAATCATTTTTACAGCAGTTATCGTTCGAACGGACAGACAGACAGACAGACAGAATAAACAATGTCATAAACATTTTTCAACTATGTTGTAAAGTGTTAAAAAGAAACATCTATTGATGTGTATATTTTGCGATGTAATAAGAATTAAAAAAATATATATAATATTCACGTAAGCACACATAGAAGAGGTGTTACGATATTTAGGAGCGATCCTTCTTCCACAACGGCCTGGTGCATTTGCTTTTTCAAGAAAATGTTTATAAAATTACAAGTCTAGGCTCTCAGAATCACCTTTTAATAGCATTCGAAGTCTCAACTTCGTGTAAACTTTGAGCATTGGAAAATCAGCACTTTTTAGAGAAAATGCACACGCTGCTATACTAGTTGCCTTAAAGAGATTATACTTCTTCCATATGTTTCCATTTAAGACATTTTCGGGGATAAAAACAAATGAATAAATACATGCAATACAAATCGTGCGATGCCGATGCAATAAAAAAAGTCGGACGTGGGTAACCTTAGGTAGGTAATTGTCCTTATATAATGCAATGAATTTACTACTGTTTTAATAAAAATAGGTTATTCTTATAGCAGATACTTATATTCTTTCCAAGAAATTGAATTTCTGTAAATTAGTCATCATTCTTAATGATTTAGCGCCATTTTTATTTATTTAGCGTGGCAGATAAATGGGCATTGTCGTTTAAGCTCAATTTAAGTACAAACAGTCTTTCAGTAGATGGCCATCGGGTACGTGTGTGGAGGCGCTAGGGCCAGCAGTCCCAAGCATCTTATGTTTCAGACAGGCACATAGCCATTACCCCCTCTCTTACGACAGCAGATCACCCCTACTCATCCTGCGTACAACTTTAACGGCTCAACGTTAAGTTGATGGTATCGTACGGGCTTTTGAGTTACCCTTCATGACACGTTATTCTGGGGGCATTTTTCAACAAGATAATACTACGCTATATATGGCTCGCACATCTGTGGGCTATCTCCGTGCTGTTGATACTGTTTCATGGCAAAAATGGTCAACAGACATTTCTTCAATCGAGCATGTATGGGACATTCTAGGCCGTCAGATTCGGGCACCCCGAAATGTAGCAGATCTGGAGCAAACATTGAGGAATGCATGGCAGACGATATCGCAGGATGACATAAGGAAACTATATTACTCCTTACCTAAACGTAAATAAGCATACATTGTCGCTAATGGGGGTTTCATCACTTACTGATTTAAAAATTTAATTTACAACTGCTAACTATTGATGTATCCCGCGGTCTTGATTTTGTAATCATTTCATTACCTGTGTATGAACTGTACGCATATTTAATTTCAATAGAAACAGTCGCTTTCTTCATGGATCTTTTATTTATTTTTTCTTTTTGCTAAAGAGTGTATATTTCATAAATACTTATAGTAATATGTGATACTAAATTTCGTAAAGTAGAAATATTTTATTAATTAATATAAAAATCGTTCCATGCATTTATTATTTCTTTTTATTTTGCATAATTGGAGTATCACTAATATGAATATTCAAATTTTCTACTAACGACTCACTTTATTAAGCTCCATTAGGATATTTTTCTTAGGGCAAGTATTTTCATTAATGCATATTTTCACTGGTATTTTTATTAAAAATCTGACTTAATGAGAAAAGGATCTATTTATATCACATTAATTCTCCATTAACTTACTTAAACTGTTCTTTAGGTACGCAGACAGCTGCAGTGTGCAAAATTCAAATCATTACTCATTTTTGGTCACAAAATATGCGGCAGAAGTTAAATTTATCGTACAGATAAAAACATTTTGAAAACATTAGGAATGTAAATAATGATAAAAGCAATTACATTTCAACTTTGGCATCAATTGTTGCTGTTTTAGTTCACATATTACAGCGTAACAATCCATAAAGAACTTAAATGTGTCTTTGAATTGTTTCAGGAATTAATATCGAGAGAACACATTCCTTAAGAAGAAAATGAACTCGATATTATAACAGGAAAAACTAATCATGCATAAAGCAGTAATTATGAAACACTATCCAACTGAAATGCCATTTTATCTAAGCATCTATAAAGTGTGATACATTCATTGGTGACGTTTCTAAAATTATCTCAATACTGCAGTAATTTATTATACTTGAAAACTTAAAACTCCATCAAAAATAAAATGAATTTTATTCAAATGACGTCATCGAAATATGAATAGCATGTTTCTCTATGTAAAATCAATGAATATTTCTGTCATATCACTTATAATTCAGACTGCAGAGCTAAATATTTAGCCTGAAAAAATTCAGCAATTCTTATAAAACTCGCCTTTCAATCGAATTATTTGTTTTCATTTTGCATGATAGAGAATAGCGTTAAAATAAGGCTTCATTGTAAGAATAACCAAAGTTTAGTAAGAATAACCAGAGTAAACAATTATTTAAAATCAAAAATATTGTCATTGCGTTTTCATAAAATTTAGATACATCCATAATATGCAATACTAAAGCGGTTTTATAACGGATGCAACGATAAATATATATGTAAACGATCTTTAAACATCTAAGGTTACAGCGGTAAAAATATGTGTCATATTTTATTTTGTTTCTCGTGATCTCTTCATGGATCATGTAAGAAAGTATTAATTCAATATGTATTTAAAAATCTATACAACATATTTTGTTGATGATTTTTACAAATTGTATGTCATATTTGGAGTATTGTACGTATTTCATTGTATTTCATTGTATCAATGTATTTCATTGTATCAATGTATTTCATTTTTTCTACCCGAGTTAACTTCGATACTAATTGGGTGATATTAATCACTTTTATTTCCAAAGGACCCCCCGACAGTTTCAACAACATACTAAAATTCCGTTTCAATAAAGTCATTTTACAGCAGTTATCGTGCGAACGGACAGACAGACAGACAGACAGAATGACCAAAGTCATAAACAGTTTTCAACTATTTTGGAAAGTGTTAAATATATTAAATATTGCGAAATATGTTCACTTTTTATATGTATGTAATATTATGCGATAAATTTGCCAACAGCATTCTCGTTGATCTAGTTTGTTTCATTCATGAGATAAGAAACTTTGTGTAATGGTTTTATATTTGACATCTAGCATTACAGAAACAGTCATTTATATGGGAGTAATGCCCTTTTCTCCGTTATTCATTTTCATTCCAAAATACCCCTTAGCCACTCTCAATAATATGCTAAAATTTCATTCCGATTAAGTTATTTTTACAGCGGTTACCGTGCGAACGGACATACATGCAGACAGACAGACAGACAAAATGACCAAAGCCATAAACACTTTTCAAGTATGTTGGAAAGTGTTAAAAAGGCAGTGTCAGTAACTCAGTGTTTTGATTGCAACTCCGAGGGCTGATAACATTCATGTATACTAATTCGACCAGGCTAAATCCAAATCTGAAAGCAGTTTTTCTAATCACTCCTTGGATTTAGAGAAATAACCTCTCAAATTGTGATCTTTCCTGCTTTTTTGTGTTTATAATCTCAGTCTGATGGCGTTGCCACAACATGGTGCAAATGCATGACATGGAACTTTAATGCCTGGAGAAACTAAATTTAAAACTGTATTCAACTAATGGAGTTAGAGATGGGACCAACCTTCCGTTACCTCCATTATTTGGCTGAATAGGAAAGTTATTACATAGTGTGGTAACACGTCAAGATTTTAAATGATTTAATTTATTTAATGACGAAACATTTGATTCTAAAAAGTCATTTAATAGACATCCTAATGACGTACAAATATTTTTTAAAAAGCCAGAGACCAATCGGGCGTCAACACACCCTTTCTCAGTGGTCAAATTTTTCGTCTTTAATTTAATTATATAAGGAAATCTAATATTGAGAGATCAACCCAATTTAAAAACTATGAATATGAATATTAAACAATATAATTAGAAAGTCATCTCCAAATTTGTGCTTTAAATAATGCCACTAATGCAAACTTTCTTTATAGATAGATTGGCTGGAGTTGAATTGTATGACCTATAAATTTAGGGAGTTTTAGCCCCATTTTTTCTATAGCATGTTGTATTGAACTTGATAAACTCGTTTATTACAGATTATATGGGAGTGTAAATAAATTGAGTTATGTTAGGGAATGGTGTAGTAGTATGTATGTTTTGATAAGTAGTCGTATATGATGTAGTAATAGGATGGTCCGCATGTATGTGTGGACATTAAGAGGGTCGATAGGAGATTTGATGCCCGCCAATTTGATGTCGTCGTGCATTAATGTCCGCTTGTTCCTGTTTCCCATGCATGGCCACGGTGTATTTGGACGGGCGTTATTTTTGGTAAAATTTGAAACAAAAACAGCTATTCAAAAATTAATTTGGGTATCAGAAAGTCGAGTCGAGTCGCACTCTAGATATTAGGAATTTCATTGTAAATTTAATAAGAATGCATTTCAAAAGTGACGGATCAAGCAATAAATCAAACAATTATAATTTACTTTGTATAAAAAATTGTATTTGTTATAAATGCATTATGCATTTTACTGTATCTGCAATGGTAGCATGATCACTTGCTATATGATTCAATTTTACGAATCCTTACGGAAACAGACACATTCTGAAATTGCCAGTTCTCGCAGAATGTTGCAATTGTTGCATATACCAAGGTTTCTTGCTACTATAGAATATACCAGCTAATAGGTAGTGATGAGCAAATATTCAGCGCGAACACGGTCTATGGACGCGGTTATTCTCTATGGGAGAGTCTCACAAATCTCTAAGTGTCCAAAGATCAAATTATCATGGTAATGTAATTGTCAAAAGTTTTAATAGATGTAAGATTACCAGATTTAACACAGATGATCTCAAAATTAAGTCACATAGTACGTTTATTTTTCATTACAATATTCTACTCTGATGAGCCCATTGCAGCGTCCACTTCAACGAAGAGAGCAATTTTGTCCAAGTAGTTCAACTGCAGAGCGCGGCTGCCGAGTAGGAAGATTCGTGGTGTTTTATGTCCGGTAGGTGCAGCAAGGTTCCAGCCTACGAATAAATCAACCCTTTAGATTAGTGCAAATATGGCGGAGATTTGAAAGTTACCCTTGTACGACTATCACGGATTCAGCGGACCCATATAACTGTATAAAACAAATGAAATTTTATATATTGAGTGTATTCTGTGTATTTAGTGCCTATTTTAAATTGGGGTGCCAACGGAGACGGAGAAAGCTAATATAAATGATAAAAATAGCATGAGCAGGCGAACCGTATGTGAAAATAGCAGAAGGAGTTCAATCTAATTGTTCAATCTGACATTAGAGATTGTAGAATACTGAGACCACCTCGAAGAAAAGAGCTTGCTATTCCGTCTCAATAGCTCAATGGTGTATCGTTTACTGGTCAGTACGAAGATCCGTGGTTCACTCTCTGGTTATAGTTACAGCATAAAAGTGCAAACACGATTCATGTGCACTGACTACCAAAAGTTAAGCAAAGAACAGTAAATCGAGCATAATTCCTGAAATTAATTCATTTTACCCAGTTTAATGAGGAAAAAATGTGTATGTAGCAGTTTTACTTCCCTCCAAATTACTGCATTTGAATGATGCATGGAGATGATAAATATTCTGAATGATGCGTAGAAGGGCCAAGTGAAGTTTAATATGGAATATGGTCACTTCATAGTTCTGAACACTGGGGACCACGTTAACCACTACATAGTTCAGAACACTGGATACCACACTGACGACTTCTCTCAGAAGACAACTCTCTACTACATTTGACGAGCATTGTCGTACATCAAACAAAACTCCGAATCGACTGCAGATCGAAAAAGTAGAAATGACATCGTTGCGACATCTTTGCGCCATCAGAGTGTATCTTAGCAGGCATGAAAGTCCGTGCGTCCCCACAATTTCAACGAAAGTCACACTATATCATCACATTAACATTATCAAAAACATAGTGTTCAAAGATATTACTGGACTGGTTTATTTTCCTTGTTTCCTCCAGATCAGCACATGTCTACTGTTTGATTTCAGGGATCCATCTTCATCTGTCTAAGAAGAGAACATTCGCACATTGTGTTTGAGTCCCAATCACATGCATACGACACCATTGTAAATGTGCCTTTTCAGATCGGGGGGTAACGGTACGAAATATTTGGTCAATTGTGCAAAGATCGTCATTTCTATGGTTGCAGTAGCAATCACTCGTAGAGTTGTGACGGCAAATCAACGGAAATATTTCGTCAGTAAAGCTGTGGATTAGTCAAAGGAAAATATTCTGACCCCCTAAAATGTTCGTCTGATGTCTGTTCCACGCGTTTATAATTATGTCCACACACGTGAAATGACAAAATGATGGCTACTGAAGAAGTTTGCCACCTCTATGATATATTTTTTAGCCTCAACTCTCCAAATAGCAGACCATTGCTGTGAATCATCTACGTATACTTTTATGTTATGTCTTTATACAACCGATAGTTATTCAAACATTCCGCAAAAATATTTGCTGTATTGAAAACGTTAGACACAACCTTTTCTATCGAACAATTAATTTACATATTTGTAGTAAAGGTAAACGCTTTTCGGCGTGTGATTTATTATTTCAATATTTTACTCAAAACACAAAGCAAGTTTCTCACAATAAAATCCACGTACTTGCTTGTTATCTGAGAATTTATATTTTGTTATTTTAAGACGGTTTTTTCTGTTATCAACAGCTTAAGTTTGATCTACTAGAGAATCTCTAATGAATTTAGGGCTGATAGAACAAATTGTATATTTTAATGTCCATCAATACGACTTTAGCAACCTGAATAGTGTAATTTCTTCATTGGTAATATCATTTTATAATACAAAACATGAATCTATTTTCAGCTTACGAAATATAATTTACAAGGTAATCAAAAACATGGATATACGACACAAATAGTGGATTTTTAAACCAAACTGTCATTGAGTTTAATTTTTAATCATTCCTGTAATGTAAAATTTTGTCGCTTACTATATTTCCATATTGCAACGTGTTAATGTTTCATCTTGACTAAAATGTATATTTTAGGGGTTCATACTGAATATATACTGTAAATGATTAAATAATTTTACTATTATTCTAAATTATAGATGATGTTATATAATTGATTTAGCTATATTTTCCCCAGCACTGCATGTCCCTGTACTCATTTGATAAGATGCGAAAATTGTTAGTAAGTGTATTCTTTAAAGCTCTCTAAAAGAAAACTCACTTTTCTTCTGTCCCCTTTATTTTTATAAATATGCATATTGCTTTAAATAGTTTTGGCATTCTTTAGAATCATTATGCTTCAACACTTCATTTTACAATTAAGAATAAAAAAAACATGATTTATACTGGGCACAGACTGCCAAATATTTCGGAGAACTGTTTAGAAAACTAATGGAGAGTTAATGCTTCAAAAATGGATCATCACTTCAACAGGCCAGTTTAAATAATAATAAGCAAACAAAATGCTTATTAAGTAAAATATTTTTAAAGTAAAGAAAAAAGGCAAATCTTCAAGAAATGATGCATACAACGTGGTATCTAAATTAATTATTTTTCAAATATTTAATCAAAGAAATAAATGCTTTTAAACTCTGTTTTAAGAAAATAACGTGTAAATCCAGGTCCAGGTCCTTTTTTCTTGTATATATATATATATACACACTAAAAAATCACTATATATATATACATATATATACAATAAAAATTCATGTTTTATTTTTCCTTCCGTACCTGAATTGTACATCAGGATTATAAAACAATATTTAGATGAAGATAAAAATAAGAAATTTTGAAATTAATAAACAAATTAGCGTTAATAACCTTTTGCAAAATAAAATTCAAATTTGTAATACAGATAAAAAAAGAATCCGATTTATAATCTGAGTATATGTACTTATCGCTTTCACATGCGTTTTGTTTAAGTGTTAGACATATTTTTTTTTTTAAATTGATGAGTTAGGTGCGGTGTTTGATGATTTTAATCATATATGATATTCAAAAACATCCAATGCTTTCTTCCAATAACTTTGAGAATGATCTCCGATAAGAGTAATATTAATCAAATGTGAACAAAAGTTGTTAACACACTCAATATTGTTCGGAGATAACGGAAATTTTGTATACCAATATTTCAGACGCAGCTCTTTCGATTTATAATGTTTATGAATATTAATGTAATATTTAATACTAAATACTTTGAATATTAATATTTATATGAATTGCGTTTGAGCTTTTTAGTAGAGAAATGTGCAAAACAATTGTTTTGGAAAATTGATTTATCGCGAATACTGATTCCAAAACTGGGAAACCCATTTAACATTAGGATCAGCAAAATTCAAACACTTGCATATATATCAAAAACCCTTTAACCATTATAAACTAATGGTATCCGATACTTCTATCGAATATGAATATGTAATGATCAATGAGGGTTTATCTTGAGTTTTTGGAGTTAATGCTAAAATACCTATAAAAGCGATACCTTAAGTAAGTTTTAAATATTGATATAGGCCAAAGACTAAACTCTATCAAATGGCATTTTTCGTTTTGTGAGTGAGGTCAGTTCATTTAGCATGTCGATTTTTTTACGGCTGTATATTTTGATTCCTTAATTTTGAACCTTTCCGGGCTAGCCTGTCTTGGCCCGCCATAGGAATGTACTCGATTTGTGGGAATATCTAGAGAATCGGAGCAGGTGGAAAATCCAAATTTAACATGTCGTTGTCTTTACGATGTACTTTATTCAGCTCTTTGAATTTTGAACTTCAAGTGAATAATACTCCCTGGGCCTGTCATATGATAGGACACAATTATATAAATTGAAAAATAAAGCAGATAGAAAGTCAAAATTTAGTTCGTCATCGTATTGTGCTGTGTGATATATTTTAGTTATTTTGATTTTGAACACTACGGACAGCCCGTTACAGTGCCGCTATGGGGATTTTATATTTGTTTGGGAATAACTTGATAACCGAAGCAGCTAGAAAATTCCAGGCATGTTTATGTCTATCATGCATTTCACTTTCATACCTTCTAATTTATATACCTATTTCCCACATTTAAGTTACCTGCAAGTACTAAAAATGGACATTTCAAAATATGATTTTGTTCTCATTTGTTCGTAATTAAATTAACTTTATAAATTATTTTGTTGATAGATTAAATAAATAATAGATACTATTTACTTTTTATGTTTATTTTTATTATTACAAATTTTTTTATTTTTTTACACACTGTTTTTTAAGTTTATCACAATGTAATTATCACGGTTATTATACGCATACTCAAATATTTAGCTTTCACTCTATTAAGAACTATTAGCATTTTTACAGTGGTTAAGAATGCTCATTAACATGTATAATTTTTTACTTACGTTATTTTTTACAAATCCCATTTAATGAGAAAAGGATCTATTTATATCACATTAATTCTCCATTAACTTACTTCAACTGTTCTTTAGGTGTTCATCCAGCTGCAGCGTGCAAAACTAATATCATAACTCATTTTTGTATATGAAATACTCTTCTGGAGTTAAGATTATCGCACAGATAAATAACATTTTATAAAAATTAGGAATAGAAATGATGACAATAACGGTCACATATCTTTCGTATAAATTGAATAATATTAGACGAAATATTAAGATAAGTTAATATCGTTTTTGTTATAAATGTTGTGACTAATTACTTTTATGAGTGGAATGTTATTCACATGTTATTCACGTTATTAAGGCGAAACTTATGTAATAACTTATATAATATACTTGTGAAACTTCTTATTTATAAAAATATTTCTAGAATAGGTTTCCAACTCTTGCTGCTCCTATAAACATCAGGTCCCATTTTTGGTCGATTAAAAACTGTATATTGAGTTTTGTTGGTTCAAAAACCCCATCAATTTCTCAGCATTTAGAAAAACTCTTTCAACTCCCTGAACTTTTAATGGATAAATAACAATAAATTACACAATAAAATGCTAAGAATGAGTTTTAAATTTAAGTTGTTTATTTTATAAAACATTATTTCTATTGATCACAAATGTACAAAAATCAATTCAGTATATTATTCTTCATACATATCTTACATATACTATAATTAAATTCTAAAAAAAATATTAAAAAGTTAGGAGGGTGATGACTTTATATTAAGGATGTAACTGAGCACCAGACCTACAGAAATACCTCAATTCAAAATTCGAGAACCAAATGGATATATCAAAACATCACTATATCAAATCCTTGTAAATAAAATAAATAATTCATAAAAAAGTAAAAAAAATACTTGGAATATTTATCATCTCTTTATTTTAAATTATAGAGTATATTCACTTTGACGATACTTTTTCAAATTTGCGGATTCGTCGTACACGCGTATATCAATTCTTAATGTTAACCTGTTGATCAAAACATTCAGGAATTTCTGCACACCACTTTGATGGCAATTTTAGATACTATTTAAACGTACATGTCATTTTTCTGCTTAAGAGATTACATTTGTAAATTTGCAGAGGTATCTGGGTTTTTTTACGCCCATGTTTCGCTTCGAACTGGACTACTTACCGCTTCGGTATTGGCTCGGAGAAATACTTTATTTTCTTGCACATGTAATGCTAAAATAACTATCTCTTCTCTATAGTCTTGCTTTTGTTTTCATAGAAATTTTTGCATGCAGTTAGATATGATATAATATGTCTCTACTAAACATCAGGGAATATAACTAAAAACACATCATCACAAGCAATAAACTTGTTTTAAATACTAGAATATTGGATCCTTCATATGATGGGGAATTTAAAGTGTGATCAGTACATTTCTTTCCCTGTGTAATAGAATAAATTTATTTCTTGCACAATGTAAAAATGATAGATAAGGCAAGTATTCAATAAACGTATATTTCTGGCAGCTCTAAATTAACAATTATCGATATTGATAGCATACGAAATAAGTATCACATTTCATATATTAAAATATTTGAAAAAAATAATTTATAAATTTAAAGTCATTTTCGTTAATTTAGCGTAATTTTTGCAATTTTAACAGTATATTTGTCAATCTGGGACGAAATATCGCCCCTGACGATACTTCGTTAAAATAGTCGCTAAGTTCACCAGAATGATTTCCAAGTATTACAAACAAACGGAGATAAGAAATGTTGTTATATAAATGGCTATTGGATGATTATTAGGCTTCAAACTGAAATTTGCATTTCTCGAAATTCTTGAAATTTGCATCTTCATTTCTCGTGATTGCAACGAACTAGATCCAAGATCATTATGTTAACAAATTTATTGCGTAATATATATATATATATATATATATATATATATATATATATATATATATATATATATATATATATATATATATATATATATTGTATATATATGTATATATATATATGTATATATATGTATATATATATATATATATATATGTATCAACTCATTGTATTTAATTTTGTTGTATGGCAAAATCATTTATTTTCTGCTGTATAAATTCATTGTGTTTTATTCCTTTGCTTATCAACATGATATAGTTTTCCTTTATATAAACTTACGGGAAAAATATCGTTTGCATAATATTATCTTTTTAGGGAATTCCTTTTCTATTAATATATCGACAACTCTTTATCATAGAAACTCTAAACAGATCCTAAATATTAAGTGGAGCTGTTTTACAGCTAATCACAAAGTTTCATGAAATTCGGTGCAGCCATTCTTCCGCGATGATGAGACAAACACACAAATTAATAAAAAGAGAAATTTTCAATTTTATTTATATAGATTATAAAAATGTTTATTATTTTCAAGTACACTTTGCGTTATTTAAAGTCATTAACTTTCAACCCTGCACTTTTCAATTAGAGTAAAAGAAAACATAATTTATACTTGGCGCAGATTACAAAATATTTTGCGTTTTCTTTGTTTATGTTGTTTATACAACTAATGGAGAGTTAATGTTTTATAAATAGATCATCGTCTCATTATGCCAGTTTTATTAATGAGAAACAAAATGTCCATTTATGAAAATTATTTAAATAAAACTTGTTTAAGAGCATTAAATTATAGAATAATGTTAGTAAAAGAAGGTGAAAATGCTATTACAAAAGCTCTTTTTTATTATATTTGCATAGTAAACTAACGAGCAATAATTAGTTTTCCTTCGAATAATCGTAGAAATTTTAATTTCGGGTTTAAAAAAATGATCGAATTTATTATATGAAATAAATTAAAAGTCAATAAATCCATTTCAGATTTTCCATTACCAATTTATATTCAAAATCAACGATTGAAGTCATTGTAAAATTATTTTCAAGACTTCATTATTTGTAAAAGACTTTTATTTATAAAAGTAGAAGTCAATTTCCGCTATTAATAAATCTAAAATGTTCCTTCCTGATTTAACTCACCATTTCACTTCATGAGGAATTAAATACAGCGATAAGAAAGTATCATTTGTATACAAACCTAGCACACAACAGTAAGATTACTACGTTATTTTTATTAATTTATTTACATTTCTATACGCTTAGAGCTGCTTAAGACATTAAAAATATTAGGTAACGTGTAAGCACACAGAAAATTTTAGTTTTCTGTATGTGCATTAGATGCAATTCCACTGACTTCAGTAAGAAAATTTTTCAGGGTTGTTTGTAGATAAACATCGATATTCCTCAAATGGCTGTCATGGGGATATTTCATATTTAATAATTGTTTTAAAGAAAAAAGAATACTTATTTGAAATATAATTTGTGTCCGTTATTCAGTATTTTATTAATGTTATGTTAACATTTCGCTATATACATCTTAAAGGAATAAATACATGTTAATAATCAGTATTTCAATTATTTATTAATACTTTTTATTCATAATTTTATTTTCGAAACAACCAAAAATTTGTATGTCATGCTTGAAATGGATCAGTATATGAATGTAGAGAAGACGGACATGCATTTCGACAATGAATGACACAAAAAATCGAATCCAACTTTATCTAAGTCAAAATAATAATAAAAGAACTTCATTAAATACTTGATATTAAAATATTGCGGCGACTTTCAATTAACGGAGGTCCGTTTCTAATCGTGTTCTATCTAATGTTATTACCGAATTAATTTGAGATAATCCCTCACTTCGTGCAAAGAAACCACTCAAAGCGTTAAAATCATTCTATTTAGGTTTTCCCTGAAAGTTGTAGCTGTTTTTCGACTGCTTCACTTTGTAACTTCGCATCATTAGTTAAGATAAAGACGGCCAAGAAATTAATTAAAGCAAAATATGTAATTAAGTAGATCTACCATAACATCTGATTGATCAGTCACACATTTCAAACATTTGGAAAATTGCATTAAATAAAATTTGAAACTTAGCAAAAGGGTATCGCATATTGGGACAAAATAATTTGAAATAGAACAGTATTGTCATTAAAAAATAAGAATATTTTAATTGTATATGACTACCTTGAATGTACATAATAAGTATAAAGTATATTTATGCATAATTAAAAAATATATCCATTTTGAGTTTCATTTATGTCAGAAGACTTACTATATATATATACTAGCAGCATACCCGTTCTTCGTACGGAGTATATAATATACTTAAACTTATAATTCGCAGTCATGTGCAAATTCTGTTAAAATATTAAATGTATTGCTCCTAAAGAGAAGTTTAAGAATATATGTTCTCATTATGAAAAATTATATTCACGGAGAGAATTCTGAAGAATAATATATCCTGGCCCCTTTTGAAAGCAAATTTACAAAAAAAGATTGAATCAATATATGCAAAATGACAGCATTAAAATTGTATAGGACCCGTACTACTTATATACGAGAATATTAGAAGATATAACCTGTATTAGTACATTAGAAGATTACCCGTATTACAATATGAGTCTCAAAAATATTTGCCAAAATAAAAGAGATGACTTAATAAATTGAAAATATCAATAATCCCCGTAATCTTTATACCAGAAGGTAGTAACTATTTCCAATATATGCCAATATATATATTAAAACATATGCCAATATACCTGAACTATTTATATTCTCGTAGACTAGAAGATATACCCGTGTATTTGTAGAAGATTACTCGTACAACGTACAATATATGAGTTCAAACAATTTTTGTCATAATAAAACAATGACATAATAACTTGAAAATATTAATTACCCTTGAATCAATAATCCCCGAAAATATGAATAATAATAACGTTTAAACCTGAAGACCATAATTAATATTATCCAGTCAAAAATACTATACGAAAAATCAAATCGTTCTTTTCTAAAATATATTTTTATATCATTTGTTTATTATTCAAATCGAAAAAATAATAATTAAAATTAGCAGACAGATTTTATTTAATTGCGTTTCTGAGCAACATGATATAAGATAGAATCTTCCTCATATACTGCGAAATTAAATAACTATTTTGATTTCTTTATACTTTTGTTCAGTAAAAGCTTGTGAAAAATAAACCATGGAGATAGATTTCCCATTTAAATCATGTTTCCAATACTTCATGTTTTCAGAGAGTGACTAATTAGCGCAAAAAATCTCCCACCAAACTCAAAGATATAATTTCAATTCGCTTTCGAACGATTTTCAAGCTTTTCGTTTGGATAAACTACGGAGTTAGATAGTAGAACTCCTAGGAAAAAGTTTCGTTTCTCATTCATATCTCGACAACCCCTATCCTTAGATACTCGAAGCTTCGGCTAAATTTATGGAGGGCTATTTTAAGGTTATCCGCAAAATTTCATCAAATTCTGTTCAGCCGTTCTTCCGTGATGATGAGACACACGAAAATTTTGTTTTTTACTAATATCTCGAGAACCGCTGATCGTAGAAACTCCAAACATGGACTAAATTTTAAGTGGGACTATTTACAGGCCAACCACAAAATTTCATGAAATTCCGTTTAGCCGTTCTCTCGTGATGACGGGGCAAACAGACAGACAGACAGACAAATTTTCAATTTTATTTATATAGATATATATACATACACACACACATATATATGTATATATATATATATATATATATATATATATATATATATATATATATATATATATATATATATATATATATATATATATATATATATACATACATAGTTGGAGAAATTTTATTTTACTTGTATTATATGTATCTGAGACGGATCATTAATAGAAAATGTTTTGTATAGCAAAAGTGAAAGGAAGATAAACTTAGATGTAAATGTGATAACAAAATGACTATAAGACATGCTGTTGAATATTTTAAAAATTACATGATAAGTAAACATTATAAATAATACAGGTACTAAATTGGTATAAAATACCCTTTTTTCCCTGTTCTATATATAAATTAATGAATGGAATAAGAATTACATGTGGAAGTAAGGTGGAAACGTTTTGTGTAACTACACATTTAGGTAAAAGAATTTTTATGAATCATATATGTAATGCTGGTACTTAAAGTACTAATCCCCTGGTTCCCTGAATAAACATACATGGTGTAAATACAAGAAATGTGTGTAAGATGAAAAGTTGCAAAACAGAAATATTGATTTGCACGATCAGCTAGGCCTTTTCTAGGTCCTAAAAATAATTTGAAATTGACTAAATTGAATAAAATGAAAGCATTTCCGAAACCATGTACGTTATCAAGGGCCATACATGTTTCGTTAATGTGGAATTTACGTTTATGTGTGCATTACTGTAAATTGTATTACAGAAATAACGTACATGGCCCGACGTAGAAGAACCCCTTCGTCTTGTGACCCCCCTCTTACGGGTTAAGTCAGCTTTATGCCATGACGACACTCCCGGAAGCTAATACACTGCCAAAAACAAAGTACTCAATACTTAAAACTCGAAAGAAATGGAAATAAAATTAATAATTATTCATTTTATTTCCTTTTCTTTTAAGTTTTAAGAATTGAGTACTTTGTTTCTGGCAGAGTATAGGCTTCCGGGAGTGTCGTTATAACATAAAACTGGATTAACCGGGAAGAGGAGGCCACAATCCCCCCCGATCGTTTTTAATACATTGCTATACTTCTATTACATTTTAATAATTACTTTATATAGATATACTTGGTTGAGCTGTATGGGCCCGAAGGGTATATTTTCTGGAATTAGGTTTAATGGTGAAGGTATTTTGATAAGGTTACACACACACACACACACACATATATATATATATATATATTATTTTGTTTTTTTCTCTATTAACCTTTGATATTTATATAGACCCTCTACAAAACTACAAAATGAAAAAGTACACCCATGAAATCCATTACACTTCTATTTCCTTAGAAATTCTCTTAATTATGAGGTATTGTGAGGTCTATGTGTGTTCAAAAGCATTACTCTCAAAGTTTGATGAAGCTGAAAAGTTAAACAATGCAGATTTAAAAGCAAAATTGTGCTTGTACAAAAGGAAATTAAAACTAAAGTCCTTCCTATCAAACATTTTTTTCTCTGCAGCCAAACAAACTTTAAACATGTTTCCGCATGAATTGTTTTAACCAAACGAAGTCATAAATAACTTTCTACTAGAATTTAAAAAAAAAAATGCTAATTAAGTTCTTCCTTTCAAAGCAAAACTTTAACTATTATTCTTTATTATCTAGAAATTAAGTATGTAATATGAAGAAAATATTTCCTTTAAATTTATTCAAATTTATAATATCTGATGTGTAACACCAGAATTTATAAAACAGCTAAATGTTTTTTCTTTCTAGTTTACATTTTCGTTCTTATACTAAGAATGATCGAGAATTTTTTTTTCTAATACATATGCGTTATTCAGGTTTTGTTCACTTTGAATATAGAATAACCAAAAGTGTCTTCTGATCTGAAGGCCAATGGTTAATATTTTGGATAAAGACGAATTGGAAAGTGTGGGGCATATTGGGACCCTTTTGCGATTTCGATTTTTATAAATACTTTTTATTCATATATAAAAAAACGCTTTACTTTGATAAATATCCATTGAAATATTTTGTCACATTTTAATGTGCTATACTTGTATATGATCAAACTGTTATAAATGTGATAAATGTGCTAATGTAATATATGTGTCTCATTTTAATGTGGTAAATCCCATTAAACGTGATAAAGTATTTCATCACACATAATCACATATTTCACATATTTAGCTATTATTGAATACGTTATGTGCATTTTACAAGAGACCAAATATAAGAACATATTTTAGACAGAGAAATGCGTTACATGAAATGGACCATGGTTCTCATTTCTTCACAGGTCTTTTATGGGTCCACATTATCGGCATCTTCCATAACTTATTTGTGCTTCCACTGACAGCAGTAATAATGTTTACAGATTGTTTTTATTTTTTCCCATTCTGTTACACAGTATTAATTGATTTTAAATCTCTTGGAAATTCTGTTAATTGTGTATTCAGCTCAATTAGAAATTGAAATAAACTACGTAAGAAAATATTTTGGTTTTCCACCATGGATTTACGAGCAAAAATAAGATATACGAATTTAGTTCAATAACATCGTAAAAAAAAACATATAGATCATTCTGTATCTCTTTACGGGGTACAGATTATAACAAGTTGAAGCTATTATTTGAGCCATCAATCGGCAAGTTTTCATCGCATATTTAAAATTCACCACCATATTCCTGGAGTGGTGGGACAAATCTCGTAGAAATAGTAGGACAAATATCGAGCCCAAACAAAAGTTAGAGATATCCAGCCAAACTTGAGCCAGAAAGAACAAAGCAATGTGAGGCCAATTTGGTAAGAACAATCTTATTGCTATTCTAAAAAAAAATGTACTACGCATTGTGGGAATTTCTGCCTCTGAGAAAAGAGTTAGGATGTCGAAAATGGGAGTGTGTTAATGGAAAGAGCAACAGAGAGAAGTTAGTGCTCTTACATTTCAGAGTGTCCAGCGCAGTGAATGAGATACATGGCAACTCTAGTGGAGGACATTTTGGCATTAGGAAATCGCTGAAGAAAGTTTATGAATGATACTTCTAGTTCAATGCGTGATCCAATGTTAAGCGCTGGTGTAAAGAATGCACGGAATGTCGCACTAAGAAGGGACCACAGAGGGATACACTTGAGCTTCTTCAGAGTTACATTGTCGGAACTGCTTTTCAGAGAATTGCATACTATATTTTGGGGGCACTATTACGGACTCTATACAATAACAAATATATCCTTGTAGTAATGGACTATTTCACAAAGTAGCCAGAAGTCTAAGAAATCCCTGAGTTCAATCCCTGAGTCTACGATCATCAGTGAAGTTCTAACCCGGAACTGAGCATATCGTTAAGGCGTTCCCTCCCTTAAAAATTATTTTCAAGGAACTTTTACTCCAGCATATTCACAGGACTGTACTACTCGGACAAAACTCGAACCACTCGACATCGAACCACTCAATGGACAAAACTCGAACCACTATTATTCATCCCTAAGTAACATTAATTCATTTCAGCAGAACGAAGCTTATTCATTTCTTTATAGTCGTATCCAGAAACCATCCAAATTGTTTATCGTCACCTACATTTGATCCTGGAGGCTTACAGAAACGCTGCGCATGAATTGACCGACCATTCTTTATCGAAATGGTGGTTAGTTGATATCTATGACTACAGTGTGACCTATTGTTTGGGAGGCTATGTTATGCCTCTTCATTGCCTGATGAATAATGGATAAATCCAAGAACGGCAGGCACGATTGGAGGAGGTTCATCATTTCGATGGTGAAAGGATCAACATTGTCACCGACAGAATGCAGATCTGGTACGATGCCAAAGCTAAAAAAGTACGACTCCATGAAGGCTATAAAGTGTGGTTCGTCAACCCATGTCAATAACTAGTATTTTGACCGAAACTACAGCACAACTATAAAGACTGCTTCATGATGAAAATAATAAAAAGTGAGGTTTATCGTCTTCTACCAAAGTGATATTGTCTTCTATCAAACCGAAAGTAATCCATATTGATGATTAGCCGCATATTTCGGACGGAGTAGTTTGATACTGGCCGGAAAATGCAGTCTTAAGGAGGGAATAGTGTTACCAGCATGTAAAATCCTTCACTGGAGGCTCTTAGAGTCTTCAAAAGGTAAAAGCACTTTGTTGGTTACCATTACTATTATGTGAATGTAGCGTTGCGAAGGAGCGGTATTTTTGTTGGGTTTAAACATACAGAGTTTAATAGTGCATGATGTTGTTCTGCATGAAAACAAACTCAGAGAAATGAGGAGTTTATAAATATATAAAATTTCAGCTCGATGTAGGATAAAATTTGACCCATATATAGTCTTCCAATATAGATAACAATAACAAAATATTACAAATAAAGGACTTTAATAAAGAATAAGAATAATAGAATATGACATTTCCAGTGGGAGAAAGGGTGTTTCGATTCCCCGCTGAGAAAACAATACTTTATACTTGTCAATAGATTGAGGATTTTTTAACTAATATCACACTTAAACTAGCTAATTACACTCAAACAAACTAATTACATTCAAACAAACTAGTTACACCCAAACAAACTAATTATATTTTAAATTAACGAATGACGTTCAAAATTAACTAATTACACTTAAATATTAACTAATTACACTTGAAGTTAACTATTTACAATTAAAATTAACGAATTGCACACAAAATGATCTTTCATTATCAGAGTACACTGTATTGAACAAATTCTTATATATTGTTCAGAAATCCAAAAGCACTAATGATAAACAATAAATGTCATGTGCTTGCTCTGTTTTTGAGTATTTTTAGATATAAATGAGTTCAATCGCTTAACACTGTTTCACTATGGAATATACCCGATAAGATTTATGTCACCAAAATTTCTAAATCCGATGTTTGTTTAGGATTTTCAAAGTTAATTTGTAAATATTGGTATACTTGAGCTAAAATATTTCGTTTATTTTCCAATATTTAACATTGATTGAATTATATAATACCCAATATTCAACTTCTCGTTATTAAATATTTTCTTTTCATTTTATTAAATAACTTTGACTTTTAGACTGACTTTAGGTTTTCAGTATTTTAAAAACTAGTAACTGTTTAGTATCATTGCATTGCGTAAACTACAGAAGTAATTAATATAAAATAAATAATTAATGAAGAAATATTCAATGGCTAAAATTATTTTGTAGTAGTTCACAATTTAAAGCTGTAATAACTAATGAAGTTAATAAATACAAGATGGACAAGTTTATTGATGATGGGTATAATAAGTACGCAAAGTCTTAACAATGACAAAAACACCCAACGAATAAAAATGTCGATGTAATATTTCAGTTTAACAAATGCTTTAGTTCAGTCTAAGAATCAACCAACATATAAGAAAAAGAAAAATTTTGTCCTATCACGCTTTTTCCTTTATTTTCTCTTTTACCAGAAATATATACTTTTGTTATCTTAGGCCTTCACAATAACCAGCATGAAATATTTTGCCTTTAGAGGAAAGAGACGATTTTACATTTCCCAGCAAACATTTCGATTTCAGTATTGTTAGAAATTGTCAGTATAATAATGCATATAATAGCAAAAGACGAATAATGCATAATCATGATTGTATTTTTTGAAATACATCCAGTAAAACACCGATGTAAAAATTTAAATGGTTTATGCTGTGCTGTATTGCAAAATAAGTATCTGAATTCATATAGAATATATTTACTTCACATTTAAATATATTTTGGAAAAAAAGAGAAAATAATAAAAACATATTTTCAAGTTTTACAATTTAATAAATTACAATGTTAGTTTTATATAACACTAGCAGCATACCCGTTCGTCGTACGGAATATATAAAGAAACCTGTAATTCGCAATCATATGCAATTTCTGTTAAAATATTAAATGTGTTGCTCCTAAAGATAAGTTTAAGAATATCTGTTCTCACTATGCAAAATTATCTACACGGGCAGAATCGAAGAATAAAACATCCTGGCACCTATTGTAAGCCCATTTACAAAAAAAAAAAAGTAATTGAATCAATATATGTAATCCCGTACTACTTATATTATCGCAGAATAAAAAATATGCCAGTGTGTTAGTAGAAGATTACCCGTATTGCAATATGAGTCTCAAAAATATCTGCCAAAATAAAAGAGATGACGTAATAAATTAAAAATATCAATAATTACGGTACTCTTTATACCAGAAGGTCGTAATTGATTCCAATATATGCCAATATATAGCAAAACATATGCCAATATACATGTACAACTTATATTCTCGTAGATTAGAAGATATGCCCGTGTATATGTAGAAGATTACTCGTACAAAGTACAGTATATGAGTTTAAACAATTTTTGTCATAATAATACAATTGCATAATAACTTGAAAATATCAATAACCCTTGAATCAATAATCCCCGAAAATATCAAAAATAATAATGTTTAAACCTGAAGACCGTAATTGATATTATCCAGTCAAAAATGCTATAAGAAAAATCAAATCGTTCTTTTCTAAAATATATTTTTATATCCATTTATTTTTTATTCACATCGAAAAAATAATAATTAAAATTAACAGACAAATGTAATTTAATTGCGTTTTTGAGCAACATGATATAAGACAGAATCTTCCTCATAAATGCGAAATTAAATAACCATTTTGATTTCCTTATACTTTTCTTTATTCAGTAAAAGTTTGTGGAAAATAAACCATAGAGATAGATTTTACATTTAAATTCATGTTTCAAACAATTAATGATTTCATATAGTGACTAATTTGCGCAAAAAATCTCCACCAAACTCAGAAATAAAGTTTTGTTTCACTTTGACGTTTTAAACAAACGATTTTCATTCTTTCCGTTTGGATAAACGGCGGAGTTTGAGAGTAGAACTCCTAGAAAAAACTTCCGATTTTCATCTATATCTCATTAACCCCTGGTCTTAGTGACTCGAAACTTGGACTAAATTTATGTAGGGCTATTTTAAGGCTATCCGTAAAATTTCATTAAATTTGGTTTAGCCGTTCTCCAGTGATGATGAGACGAACGAAAATTTCGCTTTTTGCTAATATCTCGAGAACCACTAGTCGTAGAAACTCAGAACACGGACAAAATTTTAAATGGAGCTATTTCCAGGATACTCACAAAATTTCATCAAATTCGGTTCAGCCGTTTTCCCGTGATGGTGGGACAAACAAACAGAAAGACAGACAGACAGACACACAGATTTTCAATTATATATATATAGATTTTTAAACAATTATTTAACAGATCAAACAAATAAATATAATTTTTAAAGAAGCCAATTTATGGAATAGAGCTTATTATGCTGAGCAGTGAAAAATCAGGTGTAGGATAGTAGATAGAGGATATAAGTTTTATTGTCAGACTGTATTGTCATTTTGCGAGAGCCCTCTTTTCATGGACTAACTGCAAGTTAACTTAAATGCGGCATAGCTTCCCTTACAAAGTTTTTGGTAGCATAGCCTTATTTTACACGCCTCTAAAATTATCTTTCACATCATGTCATTTTTTAATGTAATAATATTGCATTTATTATCTATTTTCGGAAGAGTCAAAAAGCAATTTGAGATCCTATTGTTAGACGTAAATGTAGACCACAATGCAGGTCTAGAAAGGAAATACTTTGTTGGAAACAACATATAAATATTGCAGTAGGTTTCGTTGAATGAAATTTTGACTTAACGGATTTTTCAGGCAGCAGACTGAGTGAAGTATCAGAATGAAATATTTCCTCTATAGAAGGGGTCTGTAATGCAATTCAGTTTGCAAGTTACCGGAAATTTCAAATTACCTTCGGGACAAAGTCAAAAGAAGGAACGCTACCAAAAAAAATATGCTTGTTAAAAATAAATATCTGATTTTTTAAAAATAAAACTAGGGCAATACATGCAGTTAGGTGTATGGTAAGAAATGCTTATCAATACTCACTGGTTGGAATGTCCCGCAAACTGCATGGATAGGATAGAAGACTGGATCGATGACGTACTTCACAAGCACATTCAGACAGGTACAATGACGACTGTTTTCTAACCACTTCATACGCATCAATGAGCCGTAATTCATCGCTTTTAACTGGAACACAATAGCAGCCACCGTGGCGGCTATTTGAGAGTCACGTAAGATGTTTCCAGGATCAGCAACGCAATTTCTCACTACTATAAAAAAGCAGGAATGATGATGGATATTTAACAACCACGCCATATGCTTCCACGATTACTTACTTCGCCAATTCGTTCGATCTGTATTAACTGGCATACTACTCTGAGTTTTTATACCAAGCTTTGAAGATTGGACTCGCCTGGAATGAATACGCATTTGCATAACTGGCGAAGTTCATTTTCCCAAGTGGAAATGTCGTTATTGGTTTAAGTACTCAGCGAGGTTCCAGCACCTATCAAATTATCTTCCAATTATATTAAATGAACCATGCAGTTAAAAATACCAAATTGTAATACTTGCGATGTCAAAAAAATATACTGAAGAACTAATACAAACTAAAATATTGAAGGAAAACAATAATAATCATATTAGCAAAAAAAAAATTACTAAAAGTTTAACACAAAATATGAGTTCGTACGATTATAATAATAAGCGGTGAATAATAAGCAGTGTTTTAATACTGTTTGGGCAGATAATACAAAACGTAGATAATACAAAACCAGTTAATCTATGATTTGCTTTCTGGCGCATGTGCAATTATGTAGTTGGTCGTACAGAGCAATGTATGAACAAATTTAACAATTTATTAGTTAGAATCTTTATACAAGATACATAAAATTTTAAAATTGATGAAAATAGTCTGCTGGATTCGTATAAAAGGCTTCTTACATGTGGATATTTTCTTACAATCCAAACCAGCTGGTCTGTAAATGGATCACAAGTAATGAGATTTGTAAGGAACAAAAGGAAGAAAAATGTGATCATTAACATATTACATGGCTCGGTAAGCCGCGATATAACTGAATCCTTCTTGGCTTCAACATCTACGCCTGGGTGAAAAACAAAAGGGTGCTTCTTTCTTTAGCAAGAAAGTTAATAAATTAATCATTTCCACACCATTGAATATGCTGAAATTCGGTTCTGATAGTTCATTTAAAGTATATATATATATACACATCCACATATATATATATATATATATGTATGTGTGTGTGTGTGTGTGTACTTTTCGTACTTAAATATATACGTTTTTGAAATGCATATTATTTGTTGTTAGAACATTTTAATTAGAAAACAGAAACGTGCAAGAGTTCAACATTTTGTTGTTTAAAATGTATGTTGAGAATTACTATACTGCATATCACTGTACTGTATTCTCACTATAGCCAATTGTTTACGCAAATATTATAAACAAACAATATACTTACTCATTTACGTTACATGGATATGATATTATAATGTATAAATTTTCAAGAATTCAAAATGGTTTAAAACTATCTAAATGAGTTTCATGCACGGATACCAATTTTGTTTTTGTGTCATATATGTTTTTTTTTTATTTAAACTGAGGATTTCTGTTGCATTAAAAATCTACTCAATCTATATATTTTAGGTTTTTAAATGAACTGTATGCAGAAATATTTTAAGCTGCACGGTTTTAGTAAAACTTAATAAAATGTGAAAAAGTTATAATTTTCAGCCGTCCCAACGTTCTTGATCAGAAATATAATCATGGAACATATATAAAGGATTTGCATTTAGATATTTACATAATTTTAAGGAGTAATAAAAGTTATAATGTAAAAATTACATCACTTTTATTGAATGACCCTGATGATTACATACAATTCATTTAAATTTCTCTTTGACAATTTTGCTATAAAAATTTGCCGTTCTTATATATGTCATTTCTATGTTTTTATTTTTATAGTTCCATAAAATTGTATTAATGTCTACATATAATGCTGTTATTTCTGCGTCATGCGATTTAATGTTAGTCACATATGACTAAGAATGCTGTAATAATTACAATCACTCTTTACGTTATAGATTATTTT
This sequence comes from Amaurobius ferox, assembly GCA_951213105.1. NCBI lineage: Eukaryota > Metazoa > Arthropoda > Arachnida > Araneae > Amaurobiidae > Amaurobius > Amaurobius ferox. Next base: position 5,432,973 of record OX578134.1, on the reverse strand, counting down.
ATAAACCGTTTTTTATCATTTAACTTCAAAAGTTTTTCATATATTTTATTTTATAATTTTAATCATTTACGATTTTGCAATCAATTTTTCACCAGATATGAAATCAAGTCAATTTTATGATAACATTATAGAAGTTCTTTTTATATTAAAAACATCAATTCATAACTCGCCATGAGAAGTATGAAATGTGAAAAATATTCTCTTTCATATAGTATTAGCAGTATACTCAGTCTTCGTGCAAAATATATAACATAAAAAACTTAAAATTCACAATCATGTTCAAATTCCAATAATATTCTAAATGTCATTAATTTTCAAATAATTCTATTAAAATATGTAATTTAATGTTCTTAAAAAATGTTTAAGAATCTCTGTTTTACTATACAAAATTATCTTCGCAGACAGGATAAAATACACTGGTTCCGTTTGAAAACAAATTTACAAAAAATATGAAATTGAATCAATATATGACTAAATAAAAGCCCTAAAATTGTGTAGGAAGATATACCGTACTACTTATATTCTTGAATAATAAAATATATACTCATGTATTAGTAGAAGATTACGCGTTTACAATATATGAGTTTCAAAAATATTTGCCAAAAAATAACAGTTAACGTACTAACTTTAAAATAGCAATAATCCCCGTGATCTTTAAACCTGAAGGCAGAAATTAATTCCAATATGCCTAAATGAAATCTATAAAACGATATACATGTACTACTTACATTCTTGTAAATTAGAAGATATATCCGTGTGACAGTAGAAGATTGCCCGTACTATAATATATGAGTTTTAAAAATATTTGCCAAAAAATAACAGATTACGTAATAAACTGAAAATATCAATAATCTCCATAATATTTAAACCCGAAGGCTATAACTGATGCTAATATATACCAACATGAAAGCTCTGAAATTGTATGAAAAGATATACGAGTTTTATTTACATTCTTCTAGACTAGATAATATAAAGAAAGCATAAAATTCTCAATCATGATCAAATTCCCGTATTATTCTAAATGAGTAAATAAAAACATTATATTAAAATATTTAAATTAATGCTCCTTAAAAACAGATTCAGAATCTCAGTTCTTGATATACAAAATGTATCCTTAAAGTCAGTTCTAAAGAATGAAACAGCCTAGAGCCGTTTGCAAAGAAATTTACAAAAAATATGAAATTGAATCCGTATATGCCAAAATAAAAGCGCTAAAATTGAATGGGAAGATATACCTGTACTACTTATATTCCCGAAATTTAGAAGATATACCCGTGTATTAGTAGAAAATTACCAGTACCACAATATATGCATTTCAAAAATGTTTGCCAAAATAAAACAGATGACGTAATAAAGTGAAAATATCTATTATCCCCACAATCTTTAAACTTGAGGGTCCTAATTGATTTCCATGCCAATCTGAAAGAGCTAAAATTGAATGGGAAGATATATCCGTACTACTTATATTCTCATTGATTAAAATAAATCTCCTTGTACTAATAGAAAATTACTTGTACTACAGTATATGGGTTTCAACCACTTTTGCCAAAATAAAACAGATAACATAATAATTTAAAAATATCAATATTCCTAGTATTATTTTAACCTGAATGCTGTAATTTATCTAATCTAGTCAAAAATGCAATTACGATAAAATTTATTTTAAATTTTTTTGTATTATTTAAATCGGAAAAGATTTAATAAAATCGTGTACAATTAATTTTAAATTAATCGTCTACAGCATACAGACGTTGGATTTAAATCCGTTGCTAAGTGACATGATATCATTCTTTTCAAATAAATTTGCGGGAAAAAATCCTCTGCATAATGCTATATCTATAGGATGCATAACTGGGCGTTTTAAATTAATATCCAAAGAACCCCTGGTCCTAGAAACTAGAAACATAGACTAAATGTTCAGTGGGGAGGGGATATTCTAAGGAATTCGGTTTAGCCGTTCTAATGTGATGATGAGACAAACATACAGACATACAGACATATTTTCAATTTTATTTATAAAGATTCTTAGAAACAAAGCTGAATAATGGACTATATTTTAATTATTTTGCATAAATGGAAGTATATGTATGTATGTATATATATATAGGGTGGCCAGTGCTATCGGTGCCCAATGGCTATTTCCTCAACCATTAGTAACATAGATATACTTCCAATTTCAAAAATGTTTTAAATTTTAAAACCTATTATCTTAGAAACAGTTTTAATCCATAAATACATTTCTGAAAGAAATACGAAATATAAAATTTTATACTGTCTCCTGGTCCTACCAATTATATTTAGAAATATGATCCTCATACAATTTCATGCAGAATAAAAAAAAAACTTCTTTTTACAACCAAAATTCACCGAGTTATGAAGCATTAAACTTTATGACTTAAGTCGCTTTTCCAAGCATAAAAATGTCCCGTTTCAGGCAACAAACCAATCAGGGCCCGTATTGACCATTTCTCAGCACAAAAGTGCTCCAAATTTAAACATCTATATGTGATTCAATTTTGGTCGTAAAAGGATGATTTTTTTTTTAAATAAAATTGTATGGAATTGTTGGAATGGAAGGAGATCATCTCTCTCTTGATAAAACATTGTATTGTCACCGCAAACTTATATGATTGCAAATCTTAAAAAAATCGGTTCAGTAGAAGTGGATACAAAATTGATTTCAAGATTTGATCCAAACAAACAAACAGACAGATAAATCAACCCTTAAATATGTAAAAACACTAAAATATGTTTACAAATATTTAGAATATAAATAATAAATTATTCTTTCATTTTTAATTTCACAGCATTTATAAAATTTACTTTCATTGATACACTTAAATATATCACTTTTAATGAACTGCTGGAAATATCTAAAATTAGTGTTTAATAATTCTTTGAAATGTAAATTACTTACAAACGAAACATTATATGATGAGCAACATTTTCCATTATCACACAGTCTATAGTTTACTCAGAATGTTCATGTAGTCAGTTAAATACAGTTGGTTAAAATATAAACATAAGAAATAGATTTTTCAGATATCGAATAAAGCTAACATCAAAAAATATCAAGAAAATTTCGAAAATATTTTGAATTTATAGAAATACTATGAAGTGCAGTATTATTTTTTTTAATATTGCACTGAAATTGGTGAATCGGTATTCAATTATTTTAATATTGAGTGTGATCAATCGTGAACTATATGCTGCATTCCTTCCAATCAATATATGGTGGTCCGCAATGGCTTCAAACACAAATATTTCAAAGAACGAAAAATGAAATCTGCGATCATTAACGAATTACACGGAGCGGCGAACTGCGAAATTGTTGAATTTTTCTTGGCGTTAAACATTTCTGAAAAAAATATAGGACGGTGCAAAAGTAGAATTTCATTACTTTTAATTTCACTAGAAAGTTAATCATTTTTACACCGTTGACTATGCTAACATTCTGCTCTGTTAATTTGGGTTAATTATATTTTTGCATTTACTTTTAAAATGAAAGAGTGAGAATTCCTTGAAATTACGAACTTCTTTTAAAACATTTTTGAAGTCGAAAATTAATTTTAACATAAATACCAAATTTTGAAAGCTATTGTATATAATAAATATATACACTCAGCATTTAGATTCCATAAGGTTGTAGTATGCAAATTTAAAAGTGGCGTTAAAAGTGTGTAAAGAGTCAGATGATCGAAGTGTTATCGGTTGAACTTTTGAATGCCTTGAGAAACGTTAAATAACGTGATAATTGCTATCCGACTAGAATTAACCGAGTTTGAATGTAGAATGATAGGTGGAACTCGAAACATGGGACATAGAATTTCGAAAGTTGGTGAGACTTTGAGTATTTCTCTTTCGACAGTGTCAAGGGTGTATCCTCATGGAAGGTATCACCGCTCCAGTACGTCAACTGAATACCGCATTCATTGAGGGACGCACTAGAAGCGTATCTATAAGGTCTGTGTAAGAAAATTTGGCATTGAAGAGATATGGCATCAGAAGACCGGCCTGAGTGCTTTTACCCACAGCACAGCACCGGCTTCAGCGCTTCATCAAGGCTCGCGAAAACATGCATTGGACCCTAGATGACTGGTAAAAGGTAACGTGGTCCGATGAGTCCTCTTTCCAGTTGGTACGAGCGGATGGTCTTGTTCGGATGTGGCGTAAACCCCGTGAGACTGAGGATCCAACTTGTCAACAATGCTCCGTGTAAGCTGGTGGTGGTTCCATAATGATATGGGTAATGTTTACTTGGAATCGATTGGGTCCTTTGGTCAAATTAACTGATCATTGATAGAAAATCGCTATGTTCAACTACTTGGTGACTAATTGGAGCCATGTATGGACTTCACATACTACAATAAAGATGAGGAGTCCCAGGATATTAATGCTCCCTATCACCGAACCTATATTGCTCGCGATTGGTCTGAAGATCGTTATGGACAATTACAGCGCGTGATTTGGTCACCGAGATGGCCAGACATGAACCCCTTAGAGCATATCTTGGACATGACCTAAAGAGCTATTCGTGCCCAAATTTCAGCACATACTACAACCAAGCAATCGAGCTGCTATCGAGACAGCATGGCTAAACATTTCTCCTATAGATCTCCGCCGACTAGCTGTGTCCATGCCATGTCAATATGCGGCACTTCGCCGAGCTAAATAAGGCCCAACATGGTATTAGAGAGGTATTCCATGAATTTTGGCACTTAAGTGTATTAACCTTTAACACTATTATGAAAGAAGATCAAACTATAACCTACTTTTGGAGTTAAAATATGTTTCTAAAAATGTTCTTTTAGATGTATTCGATCATATTTTCTAATTTATTATTTTTTAACTTCAAATAAAATTAAATCTCACAATGATTATTCATAATTAAATAAAACAAATAATCTAACATAATAAAATGTGTCTGTCTATGTTTTTATCTATGCTTTTGCCATCTGCAGTGGAAAATTCAGATAGCCGACAAATTCGGTACAAAGTTACTTCTGGTGCTCCAATGGTACTTTTGGTCTTGTTCCTTTCGATGCATAGGTACTTCTGGTGTATTTTTTTAAATGGAAATTAGTTGTTTAGATATTTAATGTCAAAACAAAAGTTTTGAACGTCTTTAACATAAATTGGTTTCTTTGAAATCGGCAATATTATCACAAATAATTTTCACATCATCAGAAAAACTTTCTATCTAAAGATGTTTTAACTGAATCCATAAGACGATATTTTTATATATATTAATTTATTTTTAAGTACATCGAAATATGCATGCCTTATTTTTATTTCCTTATTTATCACATCCAAAAATGGAAGATTAGCACAGTTCTGTATTTTAGCAAACATAAAAGCGTATGTCTTTGCATTCTAACAAAATTAATTTTCTTTTAATTACTTAATTTTTTGATTTTTTGTTAAATTTCAAACTAAACCTTAAAATAAAAAAATCTGATTTGAGCACCACATGACTTTTCTTATATAATGAAATGAATTTACTACTTTTATAGCAAAAAAAAATGGTTATTATTTTAGTAGATACTTATATTCTTTCCAAGATACTAAATTTTCGTCAATTTGTCGTCATTTTCATTGATTTAGTGTCATGTTTATCCATTTGGCGAGATTTTCGTTAATTTGGCAATATATAAAAAAGTCACCAAGCTGGCGACATTCGTCACCAAATTCGTCGCCAAAATCTCGCCAAGCGTTATGGATGGAGAAATGAGTTATTCTCAATATCTGATCAATGATTATTGACGTTCAATTAAAAAAGTATTACTCAAAGTATATTTTCTCATGAATGGAACAAGCGAGATCTACGAGAATGACGTCACAAAATTTATCGCATGATGTTACATATGAAAAGTGAACATGTTTCTCAACATTTAATATTTCTTTTTAATTCATGGGACTTTTTGATAAATTTATATGACAAATGTGAAAAACCCTGACCACACGACTGACCCGTTCGCCCCATTCCTTCGGGAGTTATCGTCTCTATAGACTCACTGACACCCCCCCCCCCACACACACACACAAACACACAAACACACACACACACTCACACGCATGCACGCACTCACACAGATATCATTTCAAAAATGTTTGATTCGTGTTCAGGGATGCTTGAAACGTGGTCTCCCGTCAAAAACTCGAATTCGAATTTTCGTCTCTCCGTCACAATATTTTCCTTATACATTATCTGTACAATAATTGACTTATTAATTATATGTATATAAGGAAAGTAATAATTGGATTGTACTTTTCTCCGGCTAGTTATCCCCTAGTGGCAATTGAGGTCACAAATTGGGCGTTGGTATAAATTAACTCTATTCTTTCTCCGATCAGCGGTTCGCCATTGTGCGCATGCGTGGTAAATATATACGCAGGGAGATATACATGTGTTGAAATCATGAAGGTAGAGAATAGCAGGTGATCCTCCAATGGGCAAAACTGGGAGACAACATCCAAATTTCCTTGATAGAGAATAATGTTTACTAGTATCACTGCCATCTAGTGACAGAATAATTTATCTCGATGTCATACAGCAACCGCAGTCCGTTCTTTTACCAAAGTGAATTAATCCTAATTAAATTGTCTGTATAATCCTCATTATATATTTTTTTATATATTTGTTTAATAAAAAATTCTAAAATATGTTTCGAACCAAGTACTATATAAATGAATGTACAACATGTAGCAGAAAAAAACGCGAAAGAAAAAAAAAAGGCGAAGTATATATATTATCTTAGAAATAAACGCGAAGTATATTATCTTTACTTTGAGAAAGCATGCTATTTAATCGTCGTTAATGTTAATTAAATTGTTTCATTTAAAGAGATTTCAACATTATAACACATAACAGGTTATATTCTTGTGTTATCTTTGTTGTTACGCTTCCACTGCAAAAAATAGCGCTTTTTATGAGATTCAATATTTTATAATCATATATAAATAACATATAAAAGCAAATTTTAAAGGTTATTGATTTAGGATATTAATCATTAATTAAAATTTAATTATTATTTAAAATTTTTGATTTGAAACATACAAATTGCGATATACACATTCAGAAAAAATCCCATATGTTGAACGTGATCTCATTTTTTCAGAATAACCCATTAAAATATCTTGAGGTGGCTGGAAAATGTACATTAATCAAACATTCCAATTTTTTTATACTATACTAGCCGCCTTTAGCGACCAGCCTGTTCGCTACCCTTGAAAACTCTGACCGTGACAAACACGCGGGCGCCATGACCCAGTGGAGTTAACAAAGTTTGTTTTAGTTTAATGCCGTTAAACTAATAATGACATTTTAAGATAAAAAATAATGTTCTAGTGGGAGGTTCTTGAAAATTGATTTGTAAAGTAAATTTATTCTAATGTTTGTAAACTGTGAGAATCTGAGGATTTCTGTACCTGTAACCCTAGGAAAGGGATCCCTTTGATGTGTACTCACAGCCGGGATCAGCTGCTATGTTTTTATAGAGGTATGCTCTTCTACTTTTTGTTTTACATAAATGAGATTGTACCCGTTTGTCTGCATTTTTAGTGTTAAATCGCAAATGACATGAAAGAATTTTTGAGACTGATGATGTTGAATGCGAATTTAGTATTTAAGAAATAACGATGCTGCTTTATCGATGCTGCTCAGCGAAAAAAAAGTTTTTTTCTTTTTAAAGATTGTCCCCACCACCACACGATGCATGAATGCACCGCGACAATCTCCATAAATTTCTTTTTATTTATTTTTATATATCTTCAGTGTTTAAGTTTTTTAGTTGTGGTCACAACCACCACCGATTTACATAATACATCACCACAATTCAATCCACCATAATTCAATCATCTAAATTTTATAATGACCATATGCTAAGCTCTTAATTCCGTCGTTTAAAATATGACGTTTCACATTATAAGCAAAATCATTATCATCATTATCAATGACGATAATCATTATTATCATTATCATCATTAAACAAAAATTTAAATACAATTCCAGAATAGAAGTCGAAAATCTATTAAATAAGAACAATATATATTCCCTGTTTAAATAATAACAGTTTTTAAAAACAATATAAATAAAATACACTATAAACGTGTAAATACACTTAATACGTAATGTTATAAGAAGAGAAGTTTATGTTCTTAAAAGAACAATAATGAAGTAAAATAAATTATTATCTTGATACGGATAAACCGCTTCAAAGAAACTGCTAACAAAACAAAGTGAAAGATTTGAGCTGAGTTGTAAGAAAAAATGACGTTTTAAAAAATTAACAAATGTATTTCAAGTAAATTGAAATTTAGAATAAAAAGTAATTTATTTCAAAAATAATAATATATTCCTGAATAATTTATTCAAATAAAATGGATGGTTTGTTTTAGTTTAATGACATACATTCATTATTTGGCAGGCACAAATATCGAATGTTCCATTAGATTTCGCAATGCATATCTGACGCAACCTCGTCAGAGCCATGACGTCAGAATCTCCACAGAACCGTGAAGTCATAACTCGCCCACTTTCGGTACCCCATAGACACACCATCGTCTGCGCGAGCATGTGGGTGAATAATCTACTTTCGCGGTTTGGCCGAGAAATTGAAAATCATTACTTCCTTAAAATCCGGATCGTGCGGCTACATTTTTAACACTTTACAACAAAGTTGAAAAGTGTTTATGACTTTGTTCATTCTGTCTGTCTGTCTGTCTGTCCGTTAGCACGATAACTGCCGTAAAAATGACTTAATCAAAATGAAATTTTAGTATGTTGTTCAGACGGTCTGTAAAACCTATTGGAATATAGATGAATAATATCACCCAATCAGTTTTGGATTGAACCCGGGTCGAAAAAATGAAATACATTGAGCCCTATGGTACCTAATTTTTCCAACATTTTTTAAGCGGATTTAAAATTCACAAATTGCTTCGAAAATTTTAGGTAATATTCAAATTGTTCCATAAAATATATAAAAAAAAATTCAGCGAAATATATTCAGTAGTTTTTTAAATAAAAATTAAAATAATAATTACACCTCTTATATGAAGCGATCACGTGGCCATGATATGAAACGATCACATGACCCACTTCAAAGTGATATATGGCATCCATCTTGTTTCAAAATCGTGATTTTTTTAAGTTCTTTTTAATTCATATTGAGTGTTGTACCCGTCCTAAAACTACTTTATTTTTGCTTAAATTCTGTGCATCTACATACTGAAAAAACGCAATGACAATATATTTGAGTTTAAATGCTCATCTAAATGTGATTATTTCTACAACTAAGCCTATTTTTCACCTATGTAAAATGTAAACAGCAAAATATACAGAATGAATTGTACTCGAATTCCTGTATTTTTTAAACACAAAATAATTTAGTCCATGGAGTCTGCATGGCTGATATGAATGAAATATTAATTGATTTCATAACGAGAAGGACGATATTTTTCGATGAAGTTTCAAGCATAGAGTTAAATTTTTTTGTAGCTCCATGGTCTTAAACAAAATGTTTAAATAAAATAAATTATTATAGTATTGTGATGAATGAAATGAATGGGAGAAAGTTATGAATGAAATCCTGTTTTTATAGAGAGATCCAGGCGTGTTATTTTTTCTATGACGTCATTTGAATTAATTTCAGTTGTTTTCGATGAAGTTTTCAAATATAATAAATTATCGTAGTATTATGATAATTCTAAAACTATTACCGAGGAATGTATAACATTTTAGAGATGTTTAAACCAGGCAATTTATATTTCAATGCCGTCATTTGAATGAAGTTCATTTTTTTCGATGAAGGTTTAAGTTTTCAAATATAACAAATTAATGCAGTATTGTGATAAGTTTCAAAATATTACCGAGGAATGTATTGCATTTTAGACTTGTTTAAATAAAATTGCATTGAAGTTGGAAAGTGTTTCATAATCAATTCTTTAAGCATGATTGATCTTTCTTGTTTTATTTCTCGACCAGATTGAGCTTGTAAGAAAGCTTCATCTTTGAGCTTTCTAAAAATGTAAATTATTAGTCGAAATTATCGGTACTTTTTCCGACGCGAGAATTTAAAAACGAAAGTTCGTTTTTTTTAGCAGAAAGTGACTTTGTTTTAAAATCTTTGAAAAATATTAGAATTTGTCTCTGAGATTTGAAATTGATATATTTTTACTGGCAATTGTCTGCTCTTTCCGGTCACGTGATTTATTTTTTTTCCACGACGTTTGGATGGTGGAGAAAAAAGGGAAAGACGGCGGAAATCGCATAAAACTTTAAATAACAATACAAAATATTCAAATTTTAAAAATGTGTTTTCACGTGTCACCTTCCCACCCCCCGGGTCTCCGATTGTCAAATATCGTAGTTCTGCGACGCGCGGTCGCTGAGCCTATAGTGCTGTTGTTGTTGAGACCCAGACCGTCCGACCTACCAGAAAGGGAGCCTATAGTGTGTATGACAGACACACAGACAGACATTGCCTTTTATTATATAGATTTGATTTCAGCGGGCATGGTACTCAAATTGCTGAAAACTTCAATTTTGAAATTACAGTTGTAATTTTTTGTATTCAGGTAGATTTTAAGTACAGTAAACAAAATGTGATATTTTAAATTTTAAAAGTTAAAAAAATAATTATTTTTTAAAAATTAAAATTTCAAAAACTTTCTTTCTGATATAAATAGAAAATATAAGTAGAAGATATAAGTGGATGATATAAGTAGAGTTTTCTTTCTGCTATAAGTAGAAAATAATTTTCTAAAATTTTATTTTGAACATTTTTGAACATAAATATATGTGAGAAATAAATTGTCTTCACAGATTTTGCAAATATGAATCAAAAAAAAATTTAATAAGAAATAATATAAAAAAATCTGATGTGGGTCTTAAAAAGTCTCCAAGTTGGCGACATTCCGCCAAATTCGTCGCTAAAATCTCGTCAAGCGTTATGGAAGGAGAAATAAGTTATTCTTATAGCAGATAAATTACTATTGGCGTTCAAATACAAAAGTATTACTCACAGTATTTTTTCTCATGAATGGAACGATCTAGATCCACGAAAATGATGTCACCAAATTTATTGCATGATATTACATATGAAAAGTGAACATGTTTCTCAATAGCTAATATATTTTTTTAATTTATGGGATTTTTTGATAAATTTATTGGAAAAATGTGCAATATCTCGAGAACGGTTCATGTCAGCGTTCTAAAGTTCATGTTAATCGTTTTCTAAGAAACAATTACATAAAATATGCCTATTTGCGTAATTATATTAAAGGTTTTGATTTTTTGATGATATTTTCAAAATTTCACTCGGAAATTTAGGGAGGTTCTGAACTTTTGATTTCGTTTTAAAACAATAAGCTTCCAGTATTCATGGATTGTGATTTTTGTACAAAATTTCATTCGAATCGCTCCATTCGTTCACACACACACACACACACACACACACACACATTTTCACACACCCACACACACATCACCTCAAAAATGTTTGATTCGTGATCAGGGATGCTTGAAACGTGCTCTCCCGTCGAAAACTCGATTTCGAATTTTCGTCCCCGTCACAATATTTCCTTTTACATTATGTACATGAGGAAAGCAAAAACGTGATTTTACACTACAAATATTGTTTTTGAAAATTATAATAAAAAAAACACATATTTCAGCAATTGCTGAAGGCAAATTAAAGAAAAGTATATATATAATAATTGTTCCAAATTTCTATCACATCTGTGCAGTAGAATTTGACTTATAACAATTTAAATTTATAAAAATGTCGAAAATCACATCTTTAAGAAGAAAGCAGGCGAAAATGGGCGTGGCTGGTGACAACTTCAGTAGTTCAATTTTTAACATTGCAATATAATCGGTTTCACTTAACGTAACAAGGTGTATTTGGTGTCACCGGAATCAAAGAATTGTGATTTTTTTCAAACAATAAAAAAATTGAGATTTTTTGGGTACCATACCCCCTTGAAAAACTTGTGATCTTTGTTGTGGGAAAGACACATGCCAGTTAGGCTTCTAAAATGTTGAAAAAAGAAAAATTTTAAACACTTATTAAATATTGTACGGATAGCAGTAAAGTAAAAAATATAAGCTAAGAAAATTTGTTATTTATTTAGTTCACAAATGTATAATAAACTCCACAAAAATTAAATTTGTATTCTAAAACAAAAAAATTAAATTAAATTAAAATATTTCTCCTGAAAGCGTCAAATTTTCCTTTCTTCGATATTTCAAAATACCTGTTTTTGACTTATGTGCTTTCTCTCGTCTGGTTTAGATGTATTATTGACAAATATAGCATATTTTATGACAAAATTCATAGACTGAAACATTGTACGTATTGGAACATAAATTATTTGCTGTAATTTTTCATGCTTTAATAAAATACATTTATCAAGGGATATGTAATTTTTCTTAAACACAAATTATTGAAACTTTTATAAACATCGACATTCCTTATGATCTTGTCTGCATTATAATAATACATGACAATATGTATGTATTATAATGATACATGACAATATAATATTTCCAATCTCTATACATACATACAGTCACAAATATGCATTATGACTTATTTAGATGAAAATTGATATAATGGATATAATGGATTGATATAAGATAATTTATAAAATATGTCCTATTTTATTTTATTCTAAATATTTTGATTTTTAAGTATAGTATTGCTTTTAAACATTTTATTTAAAAAATGACATTCAGTTTATATTTCAACCACTGTTTGCTAATGAATTCATATTTGAAAATCTAATGAAATAGGTCATTTTTCAAACGCTCTTAACAACCAAATGTATTCCAATAAAATACAAAAAAAAATCATTAACATGTTTATATAGATTATAATTTGAAATTTTACTGTTAACTTTTATAGATAGAAAATGGTTTGAAATAATAAATCCAGTTTTGGATTTTTTTATTGTCATAAAGATTAGTTTATTTTTTTAAAATATGTATTACATATAGGATCAATTTAACAGTTTAATATAGTTTAAAATATCTGATATTTATAATGGTGGAATTTGTTCCTAAATGTATTGATGTTTTGTCCCAGTTATAACACATTTAATTTTTAAAAAAATTAAAAATAAAACATAAGAAATGAAATACGTGCTTATATATTATGCATTTGTGAAATTTTGTACAATGTAGGGCAGAATACTTCCTAAATTAGAAGGTTGTATAATGAAATGCTGATTGCGATAATGAAATGTGTCCCTAAATGGATCCCTAATAGAAGACTTTTTTTCAAACGAAAAAATTGAGGCCACTTATCTACTATATATTCCCTTTACGTACATAGTGGAGACTAAATGATTTGGATGGAAACGAAATGGGTAATGATGTGATTTTGAAATTGAGTGGTGTTATTTGTATCTGTGTTAATTGAATGGCAATAACGTATTTAGGAACCGACAACATCGAGTAATTCGTTCTAGTATAGACATAAAAGTTATCTGAAAGGACAATCGATACCTAAAATAACTGTTTCGATTTTGAGAACCTCTATGGAGACAAACAAATTCATTATTTCAATCATAAGTCAGCTTAATATTTATAAAAATTGTCAGCGACTGCGATATGCGAATACATTTGTCAGTGTGGCGCATAAAATACAATTAGTTAAATTTAAATACATTTGACGAGGTGATAATCCACTTTAGTTATTATTTGGGTTTCTTATATAGTAGTGATTAGTACATGTGGCCGCAATAACCCGCCATATCAATTTATTATGTTGTCCAGTGTGTCTTCTGAAAAGCAATTTGATTAATAACACAAAATTACACTTATCCAATAAACAGACATTACATTGCTCAAACAAAACTTTATTAATTATATTTAATATTAAATTTTAGCAACTCCATTATCTTAGTAATTTACTATCTTGTACAAAATGATAGTTCCTTTCACGTAACTGAGTCGGTAGTGATACAGTTCCCCCTTCTTACCGATTTCTCATCGGGCAAAGCAATTAGGATATGAAAATATTACATTTTTTTCTTTTTGGAGTACCGTAGGTCATCTTTGAACACCCGTCACAAAAAACGCTTTTCTCCACGCACATTCAGCCGCGTTGATATTTTGGTACATTATTAACCACGATATTTTACGAGAGAAACTATCAAAACATTTTTGCGTGTAATACCACAACAAATAGATCGAATGTTAGGAGCGCATTTTTAAGTGCTACTACAACAGCAAATATATCGAATCTTGGACCACACTTTTTATGTGCTAATTCAACAGCAAAATATATTAAGCATCCTTGATGCACAGAGGTAACTTTTATTTTCCCCCTTGGTCCCCATTGGTTCTACCGTATCAGTTTGTCAATTTGCTCCTGTCATCTGGGCGTGGTATACATTGGCTTTCATTGGTTATTTTGTGATACCACTCGGGCTCACTTGCTTCCGTCGTAGTACCTCGAATCTGTCATGCTTCATTCATTATTCGTAAGTAAATTGTTTATGCTCCATTTGTTACTCGTAAATAAATTGTCTGCCCATTATAAAATAAGGCGTCGCCTTGTTGTCGAACCATATCTGGACTATGACAGACTGTATCGCTACAGTAAGTATTATTTAATGTTTGTAAAATGCTTGATAAGAAGGAATTGCATATTTTTGCTAACACGCACTACAAGTTTTAATGCTGTCACTTCAGGTGCTGACTATTTTAGACTGATGTGTACTAAAATTTACAAAACCGGTCCATGTATATCGTCTTATAAAATGGAAGAACAATACTAAATAAATATATATATATATATATATATATATATATATAATTGAAGATTTTAATGATTACTTGTAATATATGGAGTATATGTTATATATATATATATATATATATATATATATATAATTATAGATATTTTTGAACAATAAATTTCGATATATTTTAAAACAAAAGTTTACAATTAATAAATACCTATGTAACTTAGTCAAATTACTAATTCTAATAATTTATCTTTTTCCATATCAAATAATATTATTCGCCATGCGTGTTTCATCACTACGTTCATAACATAGTTCTTCTTAAAAATCACTATATAACTAATTTTCTACTTGCCTGGGATTTAATGAAACACACTTTAAGGGTAGATCAAATAAACAATATTGGGCCAATTTAATATATCGTGGGGTTTATTGGAAATATTACCAAGGTAACGTCACTATTGGAACCACCAGTATAAGCCAAATAATGGAATTATAACATTATATCAATATTGGGGTTACATTGGAAATATTTCCAATATTGCCCCCAGATATTTTATTTATAATATTCCACAAATGTCTGCGTTACATTGCAAAAGTTTTCACTATTTGGAATATTGGGCATATATTGCAAGCAAATATTTGCCCGATATTATCAAAATGTCCATATTTTACTATTGGCTCCATATTGGGTCTATATTGGCAACCAGTATAAAGCCACTATTAGCATGATACTAGGGTTTCTGCATGTATGTAACATCCCACTATCGCGAAATTCGCTGATATGATCTGGAATAAGTACAGATTGACACTTCTTGTTTCAATTTAAGTAGAATTGTTCAACTTTAAAGCTTTGTGCTTTAATAAAAGCAGCACGCCCCAAAATCTGACCGCCGTGTTCTGTTTCTATTTATTCCTTGTGTATTTTTATGTATTTTCGGCTATTCTTTCTTTCCTTCCTGATTTTTGCTATTATTTTGTAATCCTCTGCTCACTTTCCCAGCCTCATTAGTTTTTCTTCTTATATTTCTCGGTATGATTTTTTTTCCACCTTCAGCCACATGTACTATTCTACCCCAGTTGCCGAACTTGAGTAAGTGAGTTCGTGCTTCTTGTTGGTCCTGATGCAAAATGATGTTTTCTGTCTACGAAAATGGTTGACCGGTATATATTTGTGTTAATGCAGTTTTCAAGAAGATTTTATTTTATCGAATTATTACTTTAATATCCAAAGCATTTTTGGATGGAATTGCTAAAATGCAATTGCTAAAATTGTATTGGGAGATACACTCGTACTATTTATATTCACGCAGATTAGAAGATATTCTCGTGCATTAGTAGACGATATACCCACAATATATGAGTTTGAAACTTCAAATTCAAATTTTTGATTCGAATTCAATTTTTTTTAAGAAATGTCATACATCGTTTTAATTTAGAGATATACACTTTCGAATACGTTTCATACAAGGCGCTTCTGTACAATTAAAGCTTTTAAGGCTGAAAAAACTACAGATAATTTTGTTTGTAAGAAATTGGAAAACGAAAATACGTTCATATTTAAGTTACACAGGCCGGTTAATCGGAAGCATGTTGAATATCTTCTGGTGTCAACATTTTCGTCTGAGCAAAGGTGAAAAGAAGTTTTCTCCCTTCAACGTAACGATAACTTTAATCATTATACGCGTCGTTGATTGAGCGGAAATTCTGCTCTGATAATTCCATTTGAGGGAGGATTTTCTTCTACATTATTTTGTCATGAAGTTTTCGTTCTAAAATGATAATGCAAGGATTTGTAATTGCTTGTTAAATCATTTTTTAGTAAAATAATTCTGGCTTTAATTTAATTTTCTGTAACAGAGCTTTAGTGTGTTGCCCCAACAAAAGAATTATTGAAATGATGTTTGCAACATTGCCGGATTCCATACATAACAAAAGAACTAGGTTTACAGTGCAGATGGATATTTTGAAAGTATACGAGTGTTTTTTATAAAAAATATTTTATTTCCTCTTTAGTTTCCCTTAACATATAGTATAATGGTTATAGAATGTATTGTGATGGCGTAAAAAATTTGAGTTTGAATTTTCAAACTCATATTTTGTGGTTATATCGTCTACAAATACACCGTAACATCTTCTAATGTACTTGAATGTAAGTACTACAGGTGTATATTCCAATACAAATTTAGCAATTCCCTTTTTAAATGCCTTGGTCCCATTTCATATTTTTGGAAATTTATTTATGAACGGGACCAGGATGGTTTAGTCTTTAGATCTGTCTGTGAAGATAAGATAATTTTGTACAGAGAGAAAATAAAACTTCTGTTTTGGGGCATTAATTTAAATAGTTTCATATAATGTTTGAAATAACTATCTCATTTAGAACACTATATGAATTTGCACATGAGTATATATTTATATTGTATATTCAGTACGAGGAACGGTATACCGCTAGTGAACTATAGTTTTGATAATTTCAAAAAAAAAAAATGATACTTTTTGGTTTTTTTTTATTTAATATTTAATAATTATGAATCAAATGAAACGATTTTAGATTTATTTTGCCTTCACCCAAGTGATATGATTATGTACAAAATATTTCAAACGCAATACATAACCTTACTTCTGTGCCTATTACTTTTAAAATTAAATTCACTGTAAAATAAAATTCTAAATATAAATATTTGTAAGGGGTAGTAATAATAACAATGATCAATCTAGCATAAAGCATTGATTATGAATCATTTTCCAACTGCAATTACATTTTATTTAAACATCTCTAAAATGCGATACATTCAGGAGTAATGTTTTTTTAAAATTATCACAGTACTGCAATAATTTATTATATTTGAAAAATTTAAACTTCAACGAAAAAAAAATTAACTTTATTCAAATTATGTCATTGAAATATAAATCGCCTGGTGTTCTATGTAAAAGTAGTAAATATTTTATACACATACATTTTACCATTCCTTTTATTCATCACAATACTGCAATAATTTATTTTACTTAAAAGCTTAAAACCATGGAGGTAAAAGTAATTTAACTCTATGCTGAAAAATTCTTCGAAAAATACTTCTATAAAAGAGTCTGCTTCTCTATGTAAAATCAATGAATGCTTTATTCATATCAGCTATATTTTCAGACTCTACTAGAGCTAAATAATTTTGCATTAAAGAAATTCATCAATGTTTTTACAACTCAACTTACAGCTTCATGTATTTACATTCTCCAAAAGTGAAATTTGAACTTCCTTGTGGAAATAAACAAAGTTTGAACATTTAAACTCAAATGTATTCTAATTGCGTTGTTTCAGAATACAAATGCATAGAAATTAAGCCAAAAGAAAACGGTTTTAGGGCAGATACAACACTAAATATAAATTAAAAGAACTTTAAAAATCACAATTTTATAAAAGATGGATGCCATATTTTCTACTGAAGTCGGCCACGTGATCTTTTTATGTGATATGGGTGTAATTATTATACAAATTTTATTTAAAAAACGACCGAATACATTTTCCTGAAATTTTCTTTATATTTTTTATGGAATAATTTGAATAGTTCCTAAAACTTTCGAAGCAATTTGTGAATTTTAAATTTGCTTAAAAAATGTTTGAAGAATTTGGAGCATGGGGTTCAATGTATTTCATTTTTTCAACCGGGTCTCAATCCTAAACTAATTAGGTGATATTATTCATTCCCATAGATCCCACACACAGACCGTCTGAACAACATACTAGATTTCATTTTGATAAAGTCATTTTTACTGCAGTTATCTTGCGAACGGACATATAGACAGACAGACAGACAGAATGAACAAAGTCATAAACACTTTTCAACTATGTTGTAAAGTGTTAAAAATGTGTAGTCACTAAAACTACGTAGATCGGTGAAATCAGCGAAATCTTTGAATCCTTCTTGGCTTCAATAATTTCGCAATAATAAAGAGAACAATGACGTTTACATCATTTTAATTTTAGGGTAAAGCTAATTATTTTTCACATCGTTGATTTATCAAACATTTTTTTCTTGATTTTTCATTTAGTTTGCGAAATAATGATGCAACAGTATTTTATTTTATAACTACGAATAATTTGTTAAATATTTTATCGTTAGGGACATGTTCATTAGCTTAGAAGTAAGTTAACGATTTAGAAGATTTCTGTACATATTACATTTAAGTTGCGAATCCATTAACGTAATATTTTGGTCTTTGTTAATATTAATTTACGTTATATGAATAAATATTTTTTCATACATTGACAAAATATATTATATAAAATTTACAAAATATATAAAATTTCATACATTACAAAATATAAATTAAAACCTAATGAAAATTATTGGGATAACGCTTGACTTGTCGAAACCAGGAGCATTTTAATTTTTCAAAGTATTTTCCTCGTTTTCTCAATTAATCGTGTATTGAAAAACATTATTTTTACTTTCCTTATATACATAATGTATAAGGAAAGTATCGTGACGTGGTCGAAAATTCGAAATCGAGTTTTCGACGGGAAAGCAAGTTTCAAGCATCCCTGACCACGAATCGAACATTTTTGAAGTGATATCTGAGTGTGTGTGTGTGTGTGTGTGTATGTGTGTGTGTGTGTGTGTGTATGTGTGTGTGTGTGTGCGTGTGTATGTGTGTGTATGAAAGTATGTGTGTGTGTCAGTGAGTTTGTGGAGCCGATATTTTACAAGCAAATGGAGCGATTCGAATGAAATTTGGAACAAAAATCACAATCTGTGAATACTGGAAGCCTATTGTTTTAAAACACAATCGAATGTTCAGAATCCCCCTAAATTTTCGAGTGAAATTCTGAAAAATTTATCAAAAATCAAAACCTTTAATAAAGTTACGCAGACATTTCTTATGTAATTTTTCCTTAGAAAACGATTGACATAAACTTTAGAAAGCTAGCATGAAACGTTCTCGAGATATTGCACATTTTTCAAATAAATTTATCAAAAAATCCCATACATTAAAAAAAATATTAACTGCTATGAAACATGTTCACTTTTCGTATGTAATATCATGCGATAAATTTGGTGACATCATTCTTGTGGATCTAACTCCTTCCATTCCCGAGAAAAGATACTTTGAGTAATACTTTTGTATTTGAGTGCCAATAGTCACTTATCCGCTGTAAGAATAACATATTTCTCCGTCCATAACGATTGGAGAGATTTTGGCTACGAATTTAGCGGAATGTCGCCAACTTGGCGTCATTTTTTAATTTTTTCAAGCTAACGAAAATCTCGCCAAATGGATCAAAATGTTGCTAAATCAATGAAAATGACGACCAATTAAAAAAAATTTAATATCTTAGAAATAATATAAATATCAACAATAATAATGACATTTTTTTTTAACTGTAAAGTAGTAAATTCATTGCATTATATAAGGAGAATCATGTGCTGTCCACATCAGATTTTTTTTATATATAATGTTATAGGACAAATAAATAGTGTAAAATCATGATTTCAAGTCACAAATTATATGTACCGTTTAAAAGTAATAATGATGCAATTGAAGGGTTAAAGTTTTAGGTTTAATATGTAAAATAAATTATTAAAAACATATCACACTTGTATTGAAAAATTTAATATATTACTTTCCTTATATACATAATATAATGTATAAGGAAAGTATTGTGGCGGTGTCAAAAATTCGAATTCAACTTTTCTACGGGAGAGCACGTTTCAAGCAACCCTGATCACGAAACGAACACTTTGAGGTAAGGTATGTGTGTGTGTGGAAAAGTATGTAAGTATGTGTGTGTGTGTCAGTGAGTCTGTGGAAGAGATATCTCACGAACGAGCGATTTGAAGGAGATTTGATACAAAAATTACAATCCGTAAAAACTAGTAGTCTATTGTTTTTAAACACAATCGAATGTTCAGAACCCTCTAAATTTTCGATTCAAATTTTGAAAAAATCGTCAAATAATTAAAACCTTTAACAAAGTTACTCAAATATATATTTCTTATGTAATTTTTCGTTAGAAAAAAATTGACATAAACTTTAGGATGCTAGCATAAATCGTTCTCGAGATATTGCACATTTTTCAAAGAAATTTAACAAAAAATCCCATAAATGAAAAGAAAAATTAACTGTTGGGAAACAGCTTCACTTTTCATATGTAATATCATGCGATAAATTTGGTAACATCATTCTCGTGGATCTAGCTCGTTCCATTGATGAGAGAAGATACTTTAAGTAATACTTTTGAATTTGAACACCAATAATCATTTATCTACTATAAGAATAACTTGTTTATCTGTCCATAGCACTTAGCGATATTTTGGCGATGAATTTGGCGGAATGTCGCCAACTTGACGACTTTTTTAAATGTTGCCAAATTAACGAAATTATAGCCAGATAGATAAAAATAACGCTTAATCAATGAAAATGACGAATAATTGACGAAAATTCAATATTTTGGAAGTATCTACTATAAGAATAGTCTATTTTTTTTACTGTAAATGTAGTACATTCATTGAATTATATAAGGAAAGTCATGTGCTGCCCACATCAGATTTTTCTTTTTACTTTATAAAGAACAGCAATGCCTTATCGTATGCTACTTATTTATTTAAATACTACGCGTTTTAAAAGTTAATGCTCCAAAATTCATATATACTCCTTATAAATGCACATTTTGTGAGTATTCTTCGGTATAATTTATTTGCAACGTCACCTAAAACTTTTCAGTACACATCCTCGATTTTTTTTTTTAGTTTTTCTTTCCCTCCTATGTGAGTGTACAATATCCGTCGTAAAAATTGCGTATTTAAGATGGAATGTAATACTACATTTTTATTCTTCTGAAAATGCCTGTTAAATATCAAACATCTTAATGATGGAATGGCAGGAGCTCGAGAACGAGATTATGCCGTTTGCATCTCTTAAACCAAACCTCCAGCGCCGGTATGTTGACGACGTTTTTGTTATTTGGGATTATAGTTTAAATGACCTTCTTAATCTCTTGGACATTGTTAATAATTTTTATAAACCCCAAATTTTTACCCTCCCTTAATTTTACTGTCGAGCACGAATCTAATGTTTCTTTACCGTTTTTGGACGTACTTGTTTTTCGTAATTATTTTGGTTTCAGACTTCTATCTATCGTAAATTCACTTTTACTTACACTTATATTCCTGCTAATTATTTTCGTCCCATCTCGTCTGAAAAAGTTTCTTTTAATGCGTACTTTAGTCGTGCTTTTAATGGCTGTTCCTCAATTTCGTCTTTAAATAATGGAATCAGTTTCATCTCCCTTTGCGGACGGCGGCATTCTGGAACTGCCGTGGCTCAAAGAAGCTCTTTGCTTCTGAACTGTTCCCATAGGGCGGCTAATTTTTTGCACTAAGCCTAACTCTTGAAAAAAAAAATCATTAAAAAACACCTATTCACCACAGCAATCTACTTTTTTCAGGAATAAAAGAAATACTGATTTTCTATTTGATGTATATTTTTCATATAAATCTCAGTGCAAAATACGCTTTAGTTGCTTCCATTCTTTTATTCAGCATTCCTCTAAAACCCACACTCCTCTAAACCGCACATTCCTCTAAAACCCAAATTTAAAAAAAAAATAACTCTCTCTTATATTCCTATGATTCACCAACGAAATCATAAAGCTAAAATCCAAACGAGAACCGAAACTCAATTATAAAATAGCAGAGGCTACGAGAAGTGCTCTATATGTTTATATTACAAATCCATGTTTTACCGCTCCAGATGGAGAAACGATTCATTGGATCCTCCTATGTCAAGATTAAGTATCTTCAAGATACATTGGAGTAGTTCGCATGGACATTTAACGTCATCTAGTAGACACATAAATTCAAATTGAAACGTTCTATATGAAAACGCGCATTCGTGACCGCCGTCCTTTAGGGTAAAGTTTTATCCGACACGAATGCGTGACGACTGTCCTTGTATGCCAGTTCGCAATTGACGCGCAGGCGCGTCATCCGTCCGCAAAGGGTTAAGCTAGGTCAGGATGCTGCTTACTCTTTTGAGTTTGTTTATGAAAAACTTTCTCACACTCGCCGTAAATTTATTCAACTCAATGTTAAATTCATTTCTATTAACGGCCGTATGCTGTTTAAAGCCAGTTTTCCGTATGATCAAACAATTTTTCGTTCTTTTATCCAATTTTGCACCTAGTTTAAATTTACACCCGCTCACTCAACTATGACCACTATGTTTAATCGTATTCGCATTGATAAATTTTAGGATAAGGATAACTTCAAAAGCCAAGCTGGGATATATGTGGTACCCCTTCTTTCTCCATAAATGATTTTAAGTTTTATATTGGTAGCACTAAATATCCGATTGGAATATGGTTAGCTGAATATGCTCGGGACGTTAAAAATGGTAAACAATCTATAGCCCTTGCCCAACTTGTGCTTAAAAATAATTTTCAGCCCCTTTTCGATACATATTTTCTTTTGATTAGTTGTAATTATCCCCCTTTCAATTTTAATGTTTAAATCCCAGTTCATTTAGTTATTCAGTTCATGCATTATTTAGTTCATGCATTGTAATAACCTTCAATTTAAATTTCTTGCTCGTGTTCTTATGTTGATGCATTATCGTCTTTGTTGTAATGGTGGCGATTTGCAATATGCAAATTTTGGATACCAGTGTGGATAGTATCTAAGCTTGTTGGTACGATTTTCATATAATGCTACTGAGGAAGGGTATTGTGATGCCCGAATGTGCTCTGATTTTTAATCTACGTGTACGTTTATTCTATGTTTCTTAAATGGCTTAAAATCTAAAGATTTCGTCTTTAATTTATTTACATTTTTATGAAGTTTTAAAGTTTATAATTATTTCTCTATATAATACAAAATAATAATGTTCCAAAGAAAAATCCGCTTCTCGTATAAGATAATTTAAAATTAAAACAATCATATCAAACACTAGGATATGAACTGCTATTTCTGCTAAGCATATAACAGATAGCCTTCAGAAATTTAACTAAAAAATTGCAGATTCTGATCAAAATGTTCAAAATAGTTATCACTACCAACATCCGCATTAAGTGTATAAGTAATTATAACACATTTTAAAATTAACTAGCATAAAAAACATAAAATAATCTTCAATTTTGTCTTTGTGTTATTAATAATAAATACTTTTGCAATTTCATTAAAGTTTATATAATTTACGAGCTTTATTAAAACAATTTTGGATTCTAGAACACTTCGATCTCGATGTACATTAATAAGGTTCTTTTTTTTTCTGATGTTAAAAACCATTTGGTATTTTGTTGTAATTAAAAAATTATTTCATGTATATCATATCTCCACAGTAGCACATGCACACATAACGATATACACAAATGTCACAAATACATCACCTCCCTTCCAGGCCATCCAAACTGCTACCTTACACCTTTGTGGTAGGTCGGATGGTCTGGGTCTCAACAACAACAACATGCATCATCTCCAAGACATTCAATTGGAGTTCAAGGATAATCAAAATAAGAAGAAAATGGCTAAACCTCGAATTCAAATCCCCCCCCCCCCGTCATAATTTCCGTATTTAATAAAATATATTTGTGGGGAAGCCAACAAGTTTTTCTAAATGCAGGTATTTCCTAAAATACATTCACTTAATTAATAAATGCGTTTTTCAATAGTACAAGTCATCAAACAAAGTCATGGATCAGGCCAATAACTGACCACGTATGATTGTTATCGCATATTTTTGATGCTAGTGTATTGGTAATTCCAATGGCACTACACGATGGCACAACTTTAGAGGGCTAATCCCATTTTATGGGGATTTGGAGCTTTCCTCCTGCTAGAGATAGGGGGAAAATGACAATTACAAAGAGAGATCACAGCAAAATTAGTAATAAACATTCTTGCTCGCTGCAAAAGAATTATAAAAACCAGTTCATAAAATAAAATTGATTCTCCCAAAAAATAGAAGAAGAAAAGATTAAGCATTCAAATAAATAACATTTTCTCTTTTAAAGCGTTTTTTAGAATATTCTTTTCCATCTTTCGAGGGAGGGAGAAACAAAAGTGCTTATACCAATTTTAATACGCTCTTCATCTTTGTAATACACTTTATTCATCCATCTCTAACAGGAAGCCAGATATCCTCCCGAACCTAATAAAAAAGGGGTCGTACCCCTAAGACATCGTTATGGTTTCATATACACACTGCTTCCAAAAGATACGATAACACTTGTTAAGTTGATCCCCGCCCTGCATGCATAATGCCAGCCGTATGCCGTATTTAAAGCAAGTTACATTTCGGAGTGTGTTTTATATCGAAATTATCCATAATTATTTAATTTTCGCCTAACAATGTGCATAAAGAACTTTAAAATTAATATGCAAACACAATTGTACTGGATCGTCAGATTCATGCGCAAGTGATGTAAATAAAGCACTTGTAAGCGAATCAAAGACTGTAAGACGTATTTGCGCATACAAAGTTATAAAAAAATAACTTAAATAAAGCATATGCTACTCGCTAAGAATTACATAATGATGTGCTAATTTAGGGGGCACTCTTAAAACTTTTGCTAAAAATTTGATGTGATATTATTAACATACGTTTAAAGTCGCATAAACTAATTGCAAAAAAAAAAAAAAAATAACCACTAAATTAAAAATTATAACCACTTCAGTACATGTGAATCATGAGGATGCCAGCGTATCACACTGTACTCACAGTGTACGTAAATTTGAAGCAAACGCCGTAACCTCGGGGCATGATACCAATGCAATCAATGTATGTAAATGCGAGTGCAAAAGTAGAGAGAGGATAGGTCAGTCGGGTGTATAATTTGACTGTATAAAATTTTTAGCTGCACCCTATGCAGAACCTGTTGCACTGTCTAACACAGGTATATATGTGCAAAACAGAACAATTCATTTCACGGCAATTTCATTGATTTGGCGGAAAGCGGCGCTGTTCATTTGGCGACAGAACTGAAACTTTACCTCTTTCCGTCTGGTTTCGGATTCTCCCATAAGTGAGATATTCTTCTCCTGAGAAAGACGTGTTCTCCCCCTGAAACATTTTTATGTAAAGTTGTGGGAAAAGTGATAAACAAATATATGGACTTAAAATGACTTTTCCACCATGGATATTCCTTATTCTCTGTGGCTTCATATCTGGTAAATATAAGATTTTAATATGATGTTCCTTTTAAAACAGCGACGAAAGCATCTTTCAAACCACGTGTTTTCTCCGCGTAGAAAAGTTACGTGGATATAAAACTAGAATGTATTATAAAACGATAAAATCTAATTAATTTAAAATTTTATATTCAACTCCCAAATTAAACGTAATTAATAAGTTATTTCTGTTTTTACGACGTAATTTTTTTATTTGTTTTAATGGCATGCAATTTCTGCATATTACATTAATTGGAGAGTCAATTCGATGAAAATAAGTATGTTATGGAATCCCTTATATATTATAAAATGAGGTAAAAAGAAGATGGTTTGAAATTAAATTTATATATGTAAAATTGTAAGAAAAATTATATTTCATCAATTTCCAACGAATTTGTATGGCAGTATAATAATTTGTACGAGTGTATAATAATTTATTCTTATGTATAACTACATGTACCTACGCATACCAATGTTACATTTTCCAAACATATACAGAAGACAAAATTCAGAGCAATACAGAGCACAAAATATTCGCTTTAAAGCGTTGCCAACTACTTTGAAAATTAAAATACTTCTTTAGTAATAGAGAAAGGCAGTATTTTCAAAGTATTAGCATACTTCGATGGCAAAAACGTACAAATGAGAGAAAGAGCAGTCACTCCAACAAATACAAACATTTTCCGATTTTTACTTGAATACTCTATCTGCCTCATTTAATCTGATGTAGGGAGGGGGGAGAAAATTTTACTATTGCAATAGACAACTTTAAAATAGATAACTTTAAAAAATATTATTTTATTGCTGTTGAAGTATTTCAATGTTTAGTCATAAAAATATATGGGAATGATTTAAGACAGTAATTTCATATCAAAATTTATTTTATTCCATCTCCTATACAAAGTAATATACATGTATGCTTTCTGATGGATCTTGTTAGGCTTGATGTTTAATAGTTGTTTGATTACATTTTAGCGTTTTTCGTCCCCAGTTTTAAACACCTATATAAATATTTTTTTCTTATATTTAATTCAGTTTATACAGCTTCAATTAAACCAATATTCAGACGAGCCCATATACTAGTAAATTCTTGATATTGAAATAATAAAATGGAATATAACCTTAAAACTGATAACATCTT
This sequence comes from Amaurobius ferox, assembly GCA_951213105.1. Taxonomy (NCBI): domain Eukaryota; kingdom Metazoa; phylum Arthropoda; class Arachnida; order Araneae; family Amaurobiidae; genus Amaurobius; species Amaurobius ferox. The sequence continues at coordinate 5,405,916 of OX578134.1, read as the reverse complement.
AGCTACTGGACCTAAATGCTTATATTTGCAGATTACGCAAAATAAGTATATTTAGTATCGTTAATGATTTGTATCGCAAATAAGTAAATAAATATATGAATAATATATGTTTATAATATATATATGTATATAATATTATAATATATATATATATATATATATATATATATATATATATATATATATATATATATATATATATATATATATATATATATATATATATATATATATATATATATATATATATATATATATACATAACACATTATTGTTCTTATGACGAATGTACAACAGAACTTTCCTTGAATGCGCACACAATACAGAAGCTGAATATTGTGTTGTTCTGTTATAAAATATTTCTTTCGCACAGAGCGCGATATCTCCGCAACAAATATACTAAATTAATGCAATTTGGTACATTTATTCCAATGGATATTTTTAGACGCAAGAGTTTTTAATCAGGAATAAATATATATACAAATGTAGAGTACCATTGTTGATACCATTGTATATCACTTATCACGTGTCATTCTCGATATATTAAAATTTTCATGAAGCACGATATCTCTGAAAATTATCAATATAATCATATGAAATTACAAACGGTAACAACAAAAATATTTTTATTGACACATAGATAATAAGGCAAACTTGTTCTAATTTGCAATATTGCTTTCCAATAACCTCTAATTTTGTCAATTAGTAAGAAAAGGCATACATAGGACTCACCAGATTTCAACACACCATATTTTTATACAGATTAATTAATATGTATAATAATACATTTCTAATTTCTTTATCTATTTTTAATCATATAAATAATGTAACTAAATATATAAATGATTTTGACAGCGGCTGAACACAATTTCTGATTGCTTTTCATAAATTAAAGAATTGTCTTTAGGACGCCAGTATAGTATTCGTAAATATTTAGTTTGTTAAATCCTCTTCTGTCAAATTAGATTTCATAAAATTCAGTTAAGGTGTTATTTAAAAATTACACATAGTTGAGAGATTAGTTATTTTGAAAAATTTGTAGAGAAAGTATAAATGAAAAGTTTAATTACATTTGCTTTAGCAAACACGTTTCTAATGAGTGCATTATTATGAATTCTAAAATAAAAAATATAGGAATATGAGAAGCAAATACATACTATTTAACTGAAAAATATTAATAATAACTAATTGAAATACTTTTATTCAAACTTGTACAAATAATTTTGTTGTTGCATTATGTCAATAGGTATTTTGACTTTTAAAAAAATACTTTATATAAATGAAAAGTTTATGTAAAATTTATGTAGATGAAAAGTTTTGTGATAGAGTCAGTCATCCCGTTCTCATATTTTAATTGATCTGAACAGATTGAGTTTCTTATCTGAACAAAAATCTATCATATTTTCAAAGTCTATTTGTTTGACCGTCTGTGGTTTTCAAAATTAATGAATATTTGATTGTATTTAATATCGATAGTGTTTTAGTATTCACTGAATATAATAAATGCCCCAAATTTCATTCTGAACATTCATTTGTTTGTAAGATATCGCATTCGCATTCACACATACACACACAGACTAACATACATACACACAAACATTTACACACACATATGTACACGCACGCACACATATAAACACACCGAAATCGCTTTAAAAGCGTTCTATTCAAGTTCAGGGATGATTGAAACGTGATCTTCTGTCGAAAATTCGCATTTTAGACCCCGTCACAATTTTTCCCTATAGATTTTACTATATATGTATACAGGGAATGTAATAATAAACATTTGCAAAATATTTATCTTTAAAATGTCAATGAAATACTAATTATGTATGCAATTTCTTAATTTAAGCGAAAATATCATTATTTATAAAATAGTATGGTGCGTTGTTTTCGACATATTGCATGTTTCTGATTTTAAAAAGTCATAAAAATTGGAAAATTTACATATGCTTATTATTATCAAATGAGTAGTAACTTTAAGAATGTATAAATAGTAAATGAATTGATTGAGACATACGTATCATGATATTTTTTCTTTAAATTGTATTTTTTCACACATAAGGCGCTTTATCTTAAATTACCTGATTTCTATCAAATTTGATATGCTTCTCTTATTCTTAAGTTTGAATATTTTTGGGGGATATAAGTGATTGTTGTCGATAAAAATTACTTTTCAAACAATTAAACATAGTTTAATATTATGAAACGCACTCATCTATACTGTAATTGTAATAAAATATAATTTTAACAAGACATTTAAACAATTTTTTACCCACTATCACATACTTATCTTTCCATTAAAAATATACAGGAAAATCCATAATCTATTATGCTAGTGCAATACAATGTGTTTATGCACGGACAATTCACCTATAGAGAAATCCGAAAAGTAAAGTTTGTGTTTCTATTCTTGATAATAGACTCTGGATCTAATGGACCTGGTAAACAGTTTCCTCTCTTTTGCTAGAAAGACATATATATATATATATATATATATATATATATATACCTTGATCTGATCTGGGGGGGGGACCTTTACTATTGAATCCCATAGATAAATTTAAAAAATATTATTTTACTGCTGACGTGATTTTTATATCATAAAATATATGGCAGTAATTCAAGTCGTTAATTTGATATTAACTGATCCACAACCATTCTTATTCCGCACTCGGCCACACTAATAACCTATTCCGATATTGGCAGTAATAAAACTTGCAAAACTTTTGGAAACACTGTGACGACAAATTAGCCTTATTAAGTAGCTGTCGTCCAAACTGAGCCGGACAAATGTAACCCGACTATGGGGGCCGTTCCCAAAGTTCGGATCACAATACATTGTAACTAACAGCGTATATGGCTTCGATTTTTACTTATTACACAATAGACAGCATGGAATAACCATTACCGGCAGTGCCAGAAAGAAGAGTAAAGAATCCCTAAATGAAAACAATCATTCGTACTACGAAGACGGCTTCTTTTTACAAGAGGAATTGCAATCTATTCGTGGTTGCAACGATCATGCACGTTTCATTACTGCCATTCAAGCATAATTCATTTCATGTTTACGACGAATAATAAGCGCAAAGTGGTCCATATATGTCACATGCAATGTGATCACAAAACTAATAATAATGGTATTGACAGATATGTAATGGTATTGACAGTTATTAACGTTACTTGGCTTTCTAACTGAAAATTACATGAAAAAGCATCATTCTTAAATGCGGGTTTTCCTAGTTTTCGTAAATTTTTCTCTTTATCTATAGCAACAATTGTGCCATACTACGGTTACTAAAACATATTTTCCTGAGGTATCTATTTCTCAGGATTTGCAGTGAATAGAGCTTAGGTGTTGTCTTATATAAATTATGTATCAAATTTGAGAGACAATAGTGGTAGTCAATTGACATTGAACTTCCTTTTCTTTTCTATTTCCTTTTCCAAATTCTCTTTTTGCATGACACCTCGATTTCTCAAGATTGGTTATAAATGGAACTTAGAAGATTACTTATATAGATTTATAATGCAATTCTGTAGGATGTCGAGTCGTTTATTAATGATTTCCATTTCCGGTTCGTTTTCGTATCTAGTTCAGTGGCTTGCTTTGAAACACCCATTTCTCAGAAATGGCAATAGATAGGGATTAGATAATGAATAATATTGATTCTAGATCAAATTTTAGAGGGATATGAAGATCACTCAGTATTTCCACTTTTAGATCAGGAGATGTCATATCCAATTAAGAAAAATATATTTTGTTTGTAACATCATATCCTAAAGAGCTTATCATATTCTAACGAACTTATCTTATCCTAATAAAGCTTCTAATAAAGCCTAATAGAACATCATATCCTAATAAAGCTTAGCTGATAACTAATATGAATTCAGCGTCAGATATCAGAGGACATAAGCGTTCGCTAAATATGTCCAGTTCATTTTGTACTGACAGTTCAAACATTTTCCCTTAAAATATCTATATCTCATTCTTCGCTATCGATACAGCTCAAATGATGTATTTTATAGATTCATCCTCGAATTTTAGAAAGGGGAGTTATTTTACCAAGGATTGTTACCTCTGGTTCTAGATATGTATTTTCCAATTTTTACGAACATTAGTATGAATGTACGAAAAATTGCGTAAAAAGAATATAAATATACTGAGTAGTTATAATGAAAATGATGGGTACACACCACGTGCCAACCGACAAAGACGACATCGAAAATTGCATATTAAGATTTGTTTCCACCGTTAACTTATTTTAGAACACGAATAAACTATTTATGGCGATGTATGTGTGTGTCAAAATTTGTACAGTTTTTTCATTGCAATAGCGTATCCAATTTAACTTACTAACTATTTATTCAAGTTATATGACATTTGGGATATTAGCTGATTAGATGCTCTTGTTAGATGGTAATGCGAATTAAAGAGTTAAAGCGAATAAAAGCAAAATGCCAAGAAAAATAAAACTAAAAGCACAAATTATTTTAATTTAGACTATTTTTATTTTGTTCACCATCGTAAAGAGAGGTCACCATATTAAAGAAGCTACCATAAATTAGAACAAGTGAAATGCCAGTACGAGCGAGTGGTAAAAAGTAGGCCAGAAGAAACAACACCAAAATTGAAAATAAATCAACATTAGTTTATAATCATTAAATGAAAATGGAACTCAAATGCTGTATTATGGAGGCTCAAACTTCACTACAAGCCAAACCGAAGAAGCAACGTGAAGAAGAGGGAAATGCAAATCTTAATCCCATCGGGACAACCAAGAACTCACATGCACTAATGAGGGGAGCATTATCACCAATCCAGCTTAGGGGGTTTTGAAGGAACACATTTCCCCTGAGTTAAAACAAAAGTTCCCAACTAAAAAATAATATATGTTGAAGTTGAGAAAACATGTTAGAAAATGAGAGGAGTAAATATATCCAAGTTGTGTAGTGGCTTTAAACTCATATCCTAGGGCGAATCAGGTGGTCTTGGTTTTCGACAGGGACACAGCCATTACCCCTTTTGCGATAGTGTGGGGTGCTATCTCTTGCGACAGCATGTCACCCCTAGCCGTCCTGTGTACAACTTAATGATACACTGCGTAACGGTATACTACGTACAACTCAACGATATGTTGATGAAATCCTGCGACCCTTTTCGTTACACTTCATGGCACGTCATTCTGGTGTCATTTTCCAACAAGATAATACCACGTCACATGCGGCTCACACTGTGGACTATCTCCGTGCTGTTGATACTTTTCCTTGGACAGCAAGGTCACAAGACCTTTCGCCAATCGAGCATGTGTGGGACATGCTAGGCCGCTAGATTCGGGTACTAAGAAATGTAGCAGATTTGAAGAAACAATTGAGGAACGCCTAGCAGAATATATCGCAGGATGACATTAGAAAACTTAATCACTCCTTACCTAGACGTATACAAGCATGCATTGCCGTCAAGGGGGGTTCACCAATTACTGATTTCAAAATTCAATGTGCAATTGCTAACCATTGATGGTTCCTGCGGCCTTGAATTTTTAATCATTTTACTACCTGTATATTAGCTGTACGCATATTTAATTTCAATAAAAATACTCACTTTTCTCATGGTTCTTCTTTTCATTTTGCAAAAGAGTGTATGTATCTATCCACTCTGGAACAAAAACTAGTCTAATGAAATATGTTAATTTAATTATTTATGAGTTACTTTTGTGTACATTAGATTTTGCTGCGATTTTGAAAAAAACAAGGAACTAATTTTTCTTTTTCCGATGTAGTTCACTAAAGTCATCGAAATCAGAAACAAAAAGACTAATAATGCTAGTATTTTAATTAAATACTTGTTTTATTAATAATGTAATGTTAATAGACCACCCCATTACTTTAGAATAAAACTACAACCAACATATTTTAATTTTATCGAATTTTAGCGTGCTGGCGATATTTTTAGTGACAAAATAGAAATAAATGCTTTAAAACTATACATAGGATCAAAATTTAAATAAATAAGTGTCCAATTTCAGTGTCATTTTGTTTGATGAACTTTTAGTCTGCATTATCGAACGTAGGGAAAGTCATGTATTTCTCTTGTCAGAAAATTTTCGAAGCTAATTTACAACAGCAAAATTATAGTAGGATGAAAAACACCGAAAATTATAGTAGGATGAAAAACACCGAAAATTATTATTTTCATTTCAGATACTTTGCTTCTATTTAAAACACGTAACTAACCAAACGTTCAACACAATGAATTGATGTGGTTAAATGAATATTTACTTTCCCAAATTATTTTGAGATAAATTATACATGCCAATTTTGTGATTATAAATAATTAATGAAATTTAAAACAGTTTGAATCTACAACAACAGTTTAGTCACATTTGCTATTTAACCGTTTTTATGATCTTTATGAAGTAATTGTAAATAATATTATAAAAGCAAGCATGTGAAAAATGTTTTGTTTGAGAAAATAACTGTAAAGCAAGTTTAGATCTGTAAAACATATATATCAAAAATATATATGTTTAAACAGATCTAAATTTGATTTTCTGCTCAAAGTAACACCAGTAAGTGAACATTCATTTTAAATTAATTAAACAATTTTCTCAAGCTTTCGAAGCCAGGTGTCGTAAGCATAATCAGAATATTTACAAGATTTGAATTGCCTTATTTCAGAGTATATTCAAATTATGTAGCATATAAATGTTACTTGTATAATATTCAAGTAAATTAATACAGAATGCATCACAAATATCTATTATTAGGTTTTTATTGTACAAATTCATTTCTAGTGTTATTGATAATTGATAATGTATCACTTTTTTAGTTCTCAATATAAAAATCATCTTGTGATAAACAAACAATTTGATACTAAATTTAAATGGTTTAAAATAAGACACGAATAAAATAATAATAAAAAACTAATTAAGAGAAATTTAATGATATTTAGAGATAGCACTTATAGAACGGAGCATTATTTTGCCATACAGAAAGCATAAAATGTTCATTTTAAATTGAGGAGAAGAAGAGACGAAAGATTTGAAATTTAAAATATATTTCTTTTTCTGTATTAGTTTTGACACTCAACACATGTTTTTATTCAGATGGCAGATATTGTGATTGGGAGATACATTTTAAACAAGATTTCGAACCACTCTGATATCACATTCATTCACAGGACTCTGCTCGAACCAAGAATATAAAACCAAGTTTAATATAAATCCATGTTGAATATAAACCCCCATCTGTTTGGCTTTGAAACTCGCAAAAAATACCTTCTGTAGAGTTTCTAAGTTTAGGATTCTATAGAAACACTTGCTCCGAAGATTTTAGCACGGAAAACTTGGTGTTTTCTTAAATAAAATGCTAGCGAAAAAGCGTTTTCTAAATGTTTCTTTGTTAATAGATTTAAAGAATTTTTTTTGAAGTTTTGAAATATGAAATTTATTTTTATGTAAATGTTTTCACTAACATCAGTTTTTGATCAGAATTGTATATAGAATGCTGATATTGATATGTATTTTTGTAGATAAGGTATAATAACACCTAAATATTTTTGATATATATGTTTTACATTGATAAAGAAATCCAAGATATGTGTTTTTTGTTTTAAAATAATTTGATTTATATGAAAAGTGTTATTTATCGATGGATAACTATTTAATCATTATATCGAAAATTATTTCAATATTTTTATAATAATTAAACACATTTGCAATAACTATTGACTATAGTTTGTTGGTTGATAATACCACTCATCCATCTACCAAACCTCTATTTTACCTATTTTCTTTTCATAATATATCATTTGAGTTCGCAGTTATATTCCATAATAAACTGTAATAAATCTTTCAACTGTTTTTTGTTTCCTACCCCGCTCTCAAGTTTTTTTTTCGATTTTTTTAATTAACAATAAATTCATTCTTGAATCACGTGATTAGTACATATAACATGGTTTTTATCGTACCAAAGAAGGATGCTTTTTATTCCAAAACCGTTTGATCCTTGTATAGTGTTACGGACGAAGTATTTTTGCAGATTTTCTTATAAAGTGTAGATCTTAAAGTTTATAAAAAATATATTAAAAGTAATTAACACAAGATGTGAAGATTGGATTCAAGTCCAAATTCCTTACTTTCAGTAAAACTTTGTCGAAATCGTGGGAGTATCCATCACGAGATCATTATCTTGATCATTAAGCAAATGATATCGCGTCTTTATTTATTTTCTAGTCGTTTTCGAAAGCAATTTCCCCAAAGAATACCGCCATATCATAGATGGCTTTTATTGAAGAGATGTAATGATAAGAAAATTCATTTTGTGTAAGATAGATAAGGCTTTTAATTTATCCTACATTCGCTATGATAATTTCAATTAAATGAAAATATATGGTGTGCCAAACATGTTTTTCCTACAGATTAAGAATTTTCATTATAGTAGTAACACAATAGCACAACTTACATCATTACAAAATGTACTGAAAATTAACAGTATTTTGCTGATAAAAGAGGCATACCGAATTTTATTTCATTTGAATGATTATTTCAATATATATAGCGGTCCCGGAACAAAATGAAATTTCTTATATCTGAAGGGTAGCCAGTGATAATTACTTGTAAACCCCCCTTTAGTGGCTAGAAACACAAAGCATTCACTCAATTTATTACAGTAAACATAGCTAAATATTTTATGATTTTTACCACTTTGGACTACAGATATTCAATATGTCAGTTGTAGTGCCTGTTACATTTATATAAACGGCGATTAAGTTTAAACAAAAAATATAATGTATACTGGCTGTGTTTTGTATAAAATAATTACACATTTATTTTATAATGTTTTAATATATTTATAAACATATGTTCAAAAATTGAATGTGTTCCACTCAGTTCCCTTCATTCAATTGGCATCTGACATTTATTGATTGAAATAATCGTACTAAATTCCATTCAATTTAATAGATTTGTTCGGATAATATGCACGTCATGTCGAAGAATAATATTCTTAATATGACTATAACGGCTCGCAATAACTCCAAAATTAAACAGCACATTTATTTCTGGTTACATATATGCATTTAAATATTTGATATCTTTATTACCACTGTTTGAAGAAGGAAAATATGTAGTAAATATATGGAGTTAGTTGAGGTAATATACTACACGTAAAGGGGAATTAAGTTAGCACCTCTTTTGCTACTAAAGTTTTGCTCAGATTTTATATAATTACTTCTGAAACATGTATTGTACTAACATACGAATATGAGTCCCTTACCCCTTATTCCTGTGCTATGGAAATAATTTTATTGTTTTAGTAAAAAAGAACATTTCCCAGTAGGTTGGAGAAAATACCAATTTATAAGAAGTTTTAGCTCATATCGAAAAGCACTTGTAAGGACCCACTTCGACCAGTAAAAGTGGGAATAATATCCCACTTTTTTACTTGTCGAAGACACACAATTACTTAACTTATATACATAATGTATAAGGAAAGTATTGTGACGGGGTCGAATATTCGAATTCGAGTTTTCGACGGGAGAGCACGTTTCACGCATCCCTGATCACGAATCAAACATTTTTGAAGTGATGTCTGTGAGCGAAAGTATGTGTGTGTGTGTGTGTGTGTGTGACTGTGTGTCAGTGAGACTTTGGAGACGATAACTGACGAACGAATGGACCGAGTCAAACCAAATTTGGTGCAAAAATCACAATCCATAAACACTGGAAGCCTATTGTTTTTATACGCAATCGAATGTACAGAACACTCCTGAATTTTCGAATGAAATGTTGGAAAAATAGTCAAAAAATTAAAACCACTAATAAAGTTATGCAAATAGCCATTTCTGATGCAATTTTTCATTAGAAAACGATGACATAAATTTTAGAACGCTAACATGAACCGTTCTTGAGATATTGCAAATCAAAAAAATTGTCAAAAACTCATATAAAATATTGCAAATCAAAAAAATTGTCAAAAACTCATATAAAATATTGCATGATCAAAAAAATTATCAAAAACTCATATCAGATAAAAAAAAAATATTTCCTATTGAGAAACATGTTCACTTTTCATATGTAATACCATGTGATAAATTGGATGACATCATTCTCGTGGATCTAGCTCGTTCCATTCATGAAAAAATATACTTTGAGTAATACTTTTGTATTTGGACGCCAATAGTCATTTATCTGCTGTAAGAATAACTTAATTCTTTGTCCATAACGCTTGGCGAGATTTTGGCGACGAATTTGGCGGAATGTCGCCAATTTGGCGACTTTTGAAATGTTGCCAAATTAATGGAAATCTCGCCAAATGGATAAAAATGACGCTAAATCAATGAAAATGACGACTAATTGTGGAAAATTCAATATCTTAGAAAGAATATTAGTATCTACTATAAGAAAAACCTATTTATTTAACTGTAAAAGTAGTAAAATCATTACATTATATAACGAAAGTCATGTGTTGCCCACATCAGATTTTTTTTATTTTAGGTTTGTGCCATTTAGAAACATAATTTTATTCAAGGAATAAGTATCTTCAACCAATATGCACAGTACATTATATTGTACACTTTAAACTTTTGTACACGAAATAAAAAAAAAACGAACCTACAGAGCGGATTAACAGGTTGCTGCTGATATGGTTATCTGCTATCCGGTGTCTAGCATTCAAGCGGAATAACCTTCTCCTGCTATTATCTTAGGTAATACAATAACATGTATGTCTGTCTGTCTATTTGTGTGCTGTTTATATAGGGAAATCTGAGCTTCGAACAGTCATAACATTGGATTCTGGGCTAGCAACTTAAGATACTGCAGACCTCGTCCTCTTTGTTAACACGCATTAGTTTTATAGATATTTTATGTTGAGACACGAATTTGGGGGATTTTCACACAAATCGGTTTCTTAGCCATCAAACATTTTACCACAGAGTTTTTATTATGATATCATCTGAAAAGTCGAAGAATGTACTTTCTGAGAATTTTTAAACCAAATCCGTTGAGCGAATCCTCCCACATATATAGTTATTGATTTTTAAAATATACTCATGTTTGTAAAAATTACAACACCAAGGAATCACCAAAAGTTAATTGAATTTATTCCACAAATGACCTATATTGATTCAAATAAACGATTAAATTCACTAAGCAAAAATTAATATTACATACATGTCGAAAATCAGTATTGGGTGAAGCCAACACACTCTGCGATAAGTGCTTCTATAAGATTTGGCATCTAACCAAACGTATTTTGAATTTATACCCGAGGAAGAGCATTCCAGATTGATTCTATCTACACAAAAAGTTCAGCTGTATTATCTACGGAACGAGCGTCACTAAGAAGACGTCGACCAACGAAATCTCAGATATGTTCAATAGCCGACATATCAGGTGAATAGGCAGGCCAAGGAAGAACATGCATCTGTTGTGCTAAAAACATGTCTTAAATATTCCTAGCACTATGGGGGAGGTCATTGTCTTCTGAAATACAGCTTCAAAAATGCGTTAAAAGAAAGGTATGCCTTCGAGCTTCAGAACGTGTCTGATGCATCGATTGCTGTTGAGATTATTCGCAATTCTTAGCAGGTGAGATCGCCCAAGATACCCAATGACGCCCTAGACCATCACACTTGGAGTTAATCCAGTATGACTTTGGATAACTCACCCCAGAATGTGGTGTTCACCGATACATCGTCTAATGTGGATGTGGCCATCCATATATCCAAATTAAATCGGGATTCATCAGAAAAAGAGATTGTTGGCAATCGATACTCCAGTCTCTATGTTGATGAGCCCATTGCAGCAGAAGCCGTTGATGGTTTTGGGTCAGAAGAATCCTGTACAAAAGAATTCTTTCACGCAGTCTCCACGGTGCAGTACTCGTCGGTGAATTTTTAAAGCAGACAATGACACACATGTAGCAGTGCTCAATGTTCTATCAACTGCCAAGGTGACGATGTACGGTCCATCACTGTCATGCGGATGATGTGTCTATCATCCCGTGCTGACGTAATATTTCGTCTACCACTGCAGGATGTGCGACTCGTTCGGTTCTCTTCAGTCGGCTGATTCAAAACTCCCATCGCTGGCTTTGCGCGCCATAAGAGCTGCTATTGCACGGTAAGAATAACCCCCTTCACGAAGATCGATCATTCATCCCCGTTCAAACTCTGTAACTTGCTCATTTGATACACTATGCCATCGTAGAAGCATAGTGTCTTTTCATGAAAAGTTTACCGCCAGCAGACAACCATTGACTGTTTTCAACGACCCGCTACATCTCTCTATTTATACGGCTAAAACAGAAGTTCAGAGGGCGCTCCTCAGTCCACGCATGCGCAGTGACTCTGACATTCTAATCATTTGCATAGCATACCCTAATTTAAATTTTCTGTAAGTTTTAGCTCGATCGTGTAATTCCCTCATGGTGTTGCACTTTTTACAAACATGAGTTTACATTGAAATATGCATTTTTTGGTCGTCTGATATTTTTTTGTCGTATCCGGAAAAGAAAGGTTAGTACAATATAGTATGTTTTATAGATCGGCAAAAATATGGGTATATGTCTTCGCATTCTAATAAAACATGAATGGAATTGCTGTATTCTCTGATTTTTTGGGACTTTTTTAAACACTGGTTTAAAATTGAAGATTTTATTAACTTCCACTGGGTAAATACATCATTCTTTGTTTTTTCTCCGATTATTATGCAATGAACGTTGCGACTAGCATCCCAACCACTCAGCTGCTATAAGGATTTTCAAACAGGGGCGTATTTATAAAAAAAATTAATGTGACAATGTCATTTTTCGAAAGCAGTTTTGAATTACATTTCTGTTCAATCAATATCCAGTGTTGTTCAGTAATGTTATCCGATGAGTAAATGTCCTTATTTTTATGTGAATGTTCTTTAGTTTACTGATAATTTCGGAAGTAATTGTACTGCTAGAGTAATGTAAACGTATTCAAGTTTACTGATAATATCGAAATTGATTGTACTGGTAGTAATATAAACGTATTCAAGTTTACTGATAATTTGAAAGCAAATACATTGTAATTGTTCTCCGCACACTTATTTAAGGCGTATTATACACTCGGAGAAATGTATTTATTTTTTTATGGTTGTAAGCGGACGTAACGTAAAAGAATTGCTGGGTTTTCGGGAATTTTGTTATATGTTCCTGTGTAACTTTAATTAGATGTTTGCACTTTAAATGCCGGACAAAGTTGATACATTTTCTAGTTACCAGTAAGAAGTGCGTAGAGATTCAAAAAATGCTGGAGGTTACACTGAAACCTATTTCACACTATTTCAAATGAAATTAATTTATCGAATCGTATTCAATTATACATAATATTTTGGACTAACTAAATGCATTTTCACAAGCCAATTTTGTTGAAACTAATCCCCATGGTGAGGGAGCGCCTATGCACCACGTCCACTAGATCTCTGGCCCCATGGCAAAGAGGAGAGGAATTTGCATTTTCACTTTGATTGAGGCTCCTCAAGGGCGGAGTCTGACTTTGCCTCGACAACACAACATCCATGCTCGCTGCGGGATTCGAACCCACAACCCAGCAATCCAGCGATCAGACGGAAACGCGTGCACCTTACTGCTCAACCACCGGATCGGCACAAGTCAATTTAAAAAACCATAACGCTGAAATTATTATAAAATGAACGAAATAACTTGCAATCTATCTACAGTTTTATTTCAGATGATAAATTATATTTCAAGCATATATATATATAATTATATTTCAAGCATATCATTATATATATATATATATTCTTATCCTGAAAATAACATTCACAAAAAAGAAAAATATAAATTTAAATTATGGTTATTACTTTGATAAAATCAGATAGAGTAAAACTCATTTTAATTGCAGTACTTTAATGAAAGCAATAACATTTTTTAGACTTCTAAACGTAATTTTTAAATTATGCAGACGGTGCATTTCGAATTTGGAATTTGTTACTTCCAGTAAATCATTTGTTGCAAAGACGCAAGTATTCATCTTGGGATCATTATCTTGATCATTAAGCAAATGATAGAGCGTCTTATTTATTTTTCAGTCGTCGTCGGAAGCCGTTTTCACGAAGATTACAGCAATATCATACGTTGGCTTTAATTGAAGAGATATAATTATAAGAAAATTCGTTTTAGTCGAGAAAATTGTGATTTTTAATTCCTATTTTCATTTGCGCTAAATAATTTCTTTAATTAAACAATAATGAATATGAATTATTTTAAATCAAATTTATTCTAAGTGTGTTTTAGATACGTTATTCCACAAAACGTAATTTATTTGTATATACCTTCTGTCTATTAAAATTATATTTTGTATATACATTTATATGGTGAAAAGGAAAGGAAATAGTCAAAATAATAATAAGCGGATGAGTTAATAATTTGATTTTTAAACTAATAAATTTAATTGGGATGTGGTTTAACTCTCAAATTCTTAAGCCAGAATCCAGTTCTAAGTAACATTATTTTATTCAAATTTTGCAAAAATAATTGAAAAGTAAAATTGGTGCAAATAATTTCAATTATGGCATGTCACCATTTTAAAGGGCTTGGAAAAGATTTCGATTGATACAAAGTGTGGCAATGCACTTCTTCAGGGTCGGGGTGGTGGGAATACATACATGCATTTCGAAGTTTTGCTCGAATTTTAAAATATTTAGATTTTTTGTTAACATAGCCGGATATAAGGTTTCGTGAAAATCCATTAGTATTTGTGCATCTATCGTCTCCACAAAGAATATCGATTATAGACAAACTACAGACAAATAGACAGACAGACATCACTCTAATAATATTCAGAGCGAGTTTTAAAATATATATTCCTAAAATATATATTGGCATCAACATCTCGAAATCGAAATTTTTTGCGAAAACTAAAATTTCTCTATATTGTATTTTATACTAGTATGACAAATTAGGTGTAGTGATAAGTGTAGAATTTCTATTATATTTTAAATTGGTGATACACGAAATATGTATGAAGTTTTTTATATGAAATCCATGCACCGATAATAAAATGATTTGAGGGAAGTTATTTCAATTTGAATAGATTTATATCTACAATTTTTCTGCATTTAATAGGCAAGCTGATGAAATTTTCCTTTCAACATTTTAACTAAATTATAATTCAAGCAGAAAAACCATTTACATATTTATTTAATAGCGTTTCTACTACAAAATTAAGAGATTGCTATGAAATAGGGTCACATTTCAAATGAACACAGTTAAAATTTTGAAATTAAATAAATCTCATGTAAGTTTATCCATTTCTTATAAAATCAACTACAAAATATCGGATTTAAATGACGTTATGATATTTTTACAGCATGCATGCAACACTGTAAAATTTGTAAATTTAAGAGCAAAAATATATATTATTGTGTTGAATCCTCTCAATGGGAGTAAACTTTTTTGAAGAATAAAAATCCGATGTAGGCCGCACATAAATATCCCTATAAACAAATATCCTCGTTTCTGCATAATTATGTATTTCATTTAAGTTTCTCCGTAATGTTCTAATAACATTATTATTACATGAATTAATACATAAAACGTATGCATTTCTAAAATTATGTCCAATTATCTCTGTCTAAAATTGTCTTAAGTATAAAATAAATTACTTTACTAGTTAATGGGTAATTTACTTTACCAATTGGTGCTTTAATAAGTATTTTAAAATAAAGCCAAATCTAAAAAAAAATAGAAAAAATAAGTTATCTGTAGAGTGATTTTCTTATAATAAAAGATTTATTTTAATCCAAGTGGCCATGAAAAATTAAGTAACAAACATTTTGTCATAATGAAGTATATTTAAATTTTACTTTTAGATTTTGGAGATTATAGTCGAGATTTTTACCCCAATTGCATAAAAACAAATCAGTAGGCACTACAATAACCCTCAACTGATTTAACTACTAACTTTTTTGTAATTGTGTTAAATAATTATATTCTCAATTTGAGTGAATGCATACATTGCACAGTACACCTCACACACACATATTCGTGCACAAACACATGCATACACGCACACAGACGTTACATTACAATAATGAATTCCTAATTTTAATATGCCAGTGTTGACGGAATGCAACACGAGCTTTTCAGAGCTTTTTATTACAAGATAGAGGATACCTGCCAAGAAAACTCACTATAAATTAATGTTTTAAAAAACTGACAAAGTCAGTCCTACCATACATCCAACATCAATTTCTAAGGAGAATTCAGGCGGAAATGGTCTGTAATCACCAAATACTTCCTAACAAAGCGCAAATACAGTAACACTCCCAAATGTATTCTTTCATTTAGCTTCAAGAACACATCCTCTAGACGAGTTCTTTTAATACGAAATTTTTATCATCAATAATGCGTTGTGCCGTTTATGTCAATATTTAAGATATTTAATGACAAATGCGTGCTAAAAAGGAGTTTGATGGTAATTTGAAGGTTGCAATATTGCGACTCTCGACGTGTATTGTTTGTTCCTACGTATTGCATACACAGTACTCTTAGAGTATTATACTGTTATTGTACTCTTAGAGTATTATACTGTTATTGTACTCTTAGAGTATTATATTGTTATTGTACCCTTAGAGTATTATATTGTTATCTTAATATATTCTCTTGCTGCTATTGATGTTATCAGTTTTTATATGTTAAAGAAAATTAAAAGAAACAGAGCCAGATCGTGATTGATAGTATCTACAATGAGATCGTTATTCTTAACTTTTAGAATGCCCATTTTAGTTGTCTTCAATTAGTATGAATGAGTACAGATCAAAAAATTCTGTCGTTATTTTCTGTTTTTTCCAAATTGCGCAGACTTCAAATTGTTAGTATTGAAAATAATTGTTTTTAAATGCTGAATGCAAATTTAGCATTGGAATGGGAATGCAATATTTAGATTTGGAGTTTTAGTACTATTTACTATAAGCAGGTATTGAAACAATGGACGTTTGATTATATATGCAAATTATTATTGTTTTATATGGTAACGTATCAGTTGGTTAGTTTTTGTAAATATATTTTTCTTCTTCTTCTTCTCAAGCACTACAGCCGATTGCCAGCCAAGGCTGTCTCAGACAGTTTCCACCATCTCGACCTATCCGACTCCACTGTCCTCCATCTATTGACGCCAACATTCCTCAGCCATTTCTCCACATTGTCCAGCCACATTTAAATATATTTAATATCTTTAAATTGTTTCATCACTAAACATTTCTGAATTATATACATTTCATTATTTTCAAAATTTTGTATTAGTTTTCAGGATCGCTTCTCAATAAATATATGTGCCCAATCAGATCTAATCATATTTCCGTCTAATCAGATGTGTAAGGGAAATGAATCAGCCAGAAGAACTTATAAAGAACAACATTATAGCATAACTTAGTAAAGGTTTATTAAATTATATCGTCGTCATCGCATCGTAACAAACCAAAATATATAGTACATCGAGTGCGGGCATCAACGTCGAACATCGTATTACATCGTATTACATTGTTTTACATCGTATGCGGACATCAAATATATATCATCACGAGATTCACTGAACTGAGTGCTGCTAGCGCAAGGTTACAAGAAAATAGTTCTCGGTTGTGGTTGGCACTTACAATTAGCTTACAGATGTACATATGTCCCAAACCAGTTCTAACTCACGAATCATAGTAAAATTCTAATCTATGATCAAGTAAAATAAATCGATTTATGGATTTTAAAATAGTATAAGTACAAAATAAGAGTGTTTAACTTTTTATTTTTCTGCCTTACTTCATGACAAACAAGTGAATTACAAGTATTCATGTTTCTTCCTCTCCGAGGAATTGTATCACGCAACACCAAAGAAAAATTCTCTATAAGAAGTTTTGAGCAAACTTATTTAAGTTTTATATTAAAATTACGCGCATTAAAGCAATAGTTTCTCCTTGGGACTATGCATTTAATGGTTTAGTATAAGTGAACGTTTCGTGATGTTGGTTAGAAAATGGAGTATTTCTTTTTATTTTACATTTGGAATCTTTCACTGTTCATTCCTGTGTTCGTGTGTTTGATAAAAGAAGATTTTTCTGCTGAATTGTTTCCGATTATAAACCCATTTTAAGCATATATTCGTTTCATTAATTTACAATAGTTCTTTCCAGGGTATGTGGAATTTAATTTATGGTAAGTTCGGAATGAGAAAGACTCCACAGATTTGGAAAGTGAATCAAACTGTTGAACAAATTATGTACGTTTAACTGTAGTTTAATCCTTTATTACATACGATGGTGCATATATAACCTCTGTCGCTCTATTTTAGTCTATTTTGATAGCATTTCATATTATCCCTTTCATCGCCACTAAACCTAATTTGTTGCACCTAAAGAGGGTATGATATTGCCATACGGTCAGAACAAAGGAGTGTAATATAAAGTTTTCCCTCATATTCTAATATATGACGTTACAGCATCCATGGACCTTTTTCATGATTTTTATAAATTCGTTAGCACCGAATAGTCAGTGCTTAGAAAAAGCAGTAAAAGCATGTGCAATTGTTTCATATTAATCCTTCATCCCAACTAAACCCGATTTGTTGCACCTAAAGAGGGTATGATATTGCCATACGGCCAGAATAAAGGAGTGCAAAAAGTTTACCCCCATATTCTAAGATATGGCGTTACAGCATTCATAGACCTGTTTTATGATTATCATAAACTTGTTAGCACCGAATAGTAAGTGCTTAGAAGAGGAAGTAAAAGCATTTGCAATTGTTTCATATTATCTCTTCATCTCCCCTAAACCTTATTTGTTGCACCTAAAGAGGGTACGATATTGCCCTACGGCCAGAACAAAGGAGTGCAAAATAACGTTTACCCCCATATTCTAAGATATGGTATTACAGCATTCATGAACTTGTTTTATGAATATTATAAACTCATTAGTACCGGATAGTCAGTGTTTAGAAGGGAAAGTAAAATCATTTGCAATTATTTCATATTAAACCTTCATCTCCACTAAACCCTATTTGTTGCACCTAAAGAGGGTATGCTATTGTCATACGACCAGAACAAAGGAGTGTAAAATAAAGTTTACCCCCATATTCTAAGGCGTTCAAGCATGCATGGACCTGTTTTATGATTATTATAAAATCGTTAGCACCGAATAGTCAGTGCTTGGAAAAGGCAGTAAAAGCATTTGCAATTGTTTCAGTTTCACAGTCCTTTTAACTTGAATTGAATTCTAACAAACAAAATGAGTACTGCCACACAATCGGCTTCAAATAAGATTGTGCTTAGGTTCCACGTAGTTGAAACTGGTGCGAGTTTAGAGCCTATAGCTTGGTATAACAAAATGTGTTAGTATCTGTAGGAGGTTGGCAATATTTTGGGAACCTAACATGTTTTATTTCAACCATTGTCAGCTGTTCTATGGCGAAGAGTGCTTATTAAGCTCAAAACCGGTACATGGAAAATTTTAGTTTAATGGTGGTATTTTCATTAAAATAGATACATTTTTTTTTTACCTTTGGAGCAAAAACAAAGTTTATAAAAACGTTGTAAAGTAACTAGTATAAATAAAAACAACAAGACAATTATGCGCAATATTCATGAAGTTATTAATAATTGAAAAAAACATAGAAAACTGACGAAATAGGCTAAAATTGAATTTTGGGGTTTCCTTCGATACAACTCCGGTTGTAGGGTCTGACGCAATTTGAAACTAGACTTTATATGAAACGTCTGCAAAATATTCTTCCAAGGATTTGCAAGGAAAAGTTCTCGATTCCTTTTATAAATAATAACTCCTTGTAGATAATTACATCGTTAGTTTTTTCAGTAAATTAGATATTATAAAACGTATTTTTTTTAACATAGCATTTTCCGCTCAAGGTAACATATAGAACATAGACCCCAATTTTCATAGAAACATTACCTACCAGTAAAAAATATGAATGAATAGACAATTACTTTTTAATAAACATTCAATTGCAGACATATAATCGGTATAATTCAACTCTTTGATGTATTGTGTTGTTGTTGTTACTTATGATCTCCTGTTCGGTGGAACAGAAACAGGACCAGTGACTCAGGAAGAAAGAACGACACACAAGACGAGAGAGGGGCGCGGTAGCCCAGTGCTTAGTGCGCTGGAATTGCACCCGGTAGGCCCGGGTTTTATTCCAGTCACTGCCAAAACTGCTGCCGTGTTCACGCGGAGTACGATCACGTTAAACATGTGGGTCCGTAAGTCCTTCCGAGAAGTTGATGGTAGGGGAAGGAGGCTGCATTCCCTGTGGATGCCTCCCCCACTGGGTTCCGGTCTAAATTGGGTGGCACTTCTCGGCCGTCCAAGCAGTTACCTTACACCTTTCTGGTAGGTCGGACGGTCTGGGTCTCAACAACAACAACACAAGACGAGAGATCAAAGTTTATTCCAAGAAAGCATCATTGACGAAGGTCGGGTAAGGTGCAGCTCCACTTTGACGAGGGCCCAGAAGGCGGATGTCTGACTTCATCCTCAAGCAACATCCATGCCTTATCCGGGATTCGAACCTGAGCCCCTCATGACAGCAGTCGAAGACGCTATCCACTTCACCAACGGGGTTACTTGATGCATTGTTCGTGTTATAGACAATCGGAAGATATATAAGTTATTTTTCTTTCGTATCATATTTTGTCAGTAAAATTAAGCAATGATATAGCTTTGAATATTTTTATCCACACTTAGCATAACAGCTAAAAGGTTGGAAAGGGAGTGTTATTAGTATAACAATACTCCTCTTTTCATTTTGCTTTATAAAGCATAATTTATAAAGTTTATATTTCCATCAGTGGCTATATAAAAATGCAAAATTTTCCTTTTCAATTAATTGACAATCAATAAAATTCGTTTGCCTTTTATCCAA
Organism: Amaurobius ferox; assembly: GCA_951213105.1. Lineage (NCBI taxonomy): Eukaryota > Metazoa > Arthropoda > Arachnida > Araneae > Amaurobiidae > Amaurobius > Amaurobius ferox. The sequence goes on along the minus strand of OX578134.1, from coordinate 5,384,996 downwards.
TAATACTAAGTTTCTTCTCAAATTATTTGATTCTCAAGAATTAAAAAACAAAGTTTAATCTTCAGCGCGGGAGAGTATAATAAATTGATTCATGAATTTGTGATTTCTGAGAAATCTTAAAGGAATGGAGGAAACTGTATTATCGTTTCTGTTTTATTTTTAGCTTTTTATATCATGGAATAAATGAATTAAAATTAAATTCCTGTGTTTCAATATCTAGGAAAAAACGTATAGAGTGCCTTGCTATTGTTTCGCGTGATAAGAAGTTAAGTCCAAATTCATTTAAAATGCTGTACTTTAATTAATCTCATATGGTAAAAGCAATGATTTTCAAAGTTGGTTCCGCGAAATCCTTGGGTTCCGTTCAGTATTCCAGGGTTTCCAAGACATAATAGTTTCGCTTAAATGGTATTCAAAATTAAACAAACGGATACATTTTAAATACATAACATCAACCGTGATGAAACTATTTTTCATTTTTGGGTTACAGCATCAAATGGAACTTAAAAAGGATTCCGCGAACAAAACAGTTTAAAAAATTCTGATGTGGACAGCGCATGACCTCCCCTGCAGACTCATATTCACGTTATCTTTATTTCTTTAATAATTCATTATATTGATTTTAATTACACAAAATAACACCTGTAATTATTTTAAATTACACCTAATATGCACTTTGATTCAATTTTCGTTCTTGACTTATTTTCAAAGGTGGCATAGCGAAAGGGAGAAAAACTAAGATATCTCGAAAACGGCTTGTCTGAGGTTGATCTTATCCTTTCTATCGTTAAAAATTAGGTATGAAGCAAACATTTAATGATATATTTCAGCATATGTAGTTTTCTAGATTTTGACAAATTTTTCTGGCCATTTCGCAAAAAAATACAGGTTATATTTTCCAAATCCTACCAAAATCTAATCAACACCAGGGTAACCCACAAGTGACTTATGTACCAAATTTTTAAAAATTTTATCAATTAGTTTTTCAGCTAGTGTGGATACAGGTAATTTTTTCCGGTCATTTTGCACAAAAATGCGAGTTCTTTTATCGCGAATCATACCAAAACTATTCATCACCAGGGCCATGCACATGTGATTTACCTACCAAACTTTATGAAATTTGGTTCATTAGTTTTTGAGTTACAGTGGATACATACACTGCATGACAGACAGAGACACACACACACACACACAAACACACACACAAACACACACACAAACACACACACACAGTCGTTACGCTAAAAATATATTTTCCGTATTCCAATGGCCTTAAAAATGTGTAGATTCTTTGAAAACTCGAGTTGCGATTTTTGGTATAATTCCAATACTTTCCCTATACATTTCCATATATTGCAGGAAAAGTAAATTGCTAGATAAGAACATGGATTTCCTACAGAATGAACTATGTATTTTACTTTATTTTATATAAAATTACATTTCTAGTTTCACCGAATAGTATAATACAAAAAATATAAACGTATAAAAATAAAATCGATTTTAGAGCTTTCCAGCAATATCATTTGGCATTTAACTTTGGTTCTTTCTTGATGCTAATTGTAGAAGAAGATCAATGAAGGAGTAATCATAAGAAAAGTCTATTATAAAATATAAAGTTTGATTATTTTTTACAATCAATTACATATAAAATGAGAACATATAAGCAAACATATTCCTGTATTAGAATTCTGAAAAATTAGGTTCCTGTAGTTGGATTCCTGTATTGGAGTTTGGTTTTCTGTATTAAGAGCTCAGTACTAAGTCGTTGAACACAGGATTTTTTTTTTTTAATTTGTATAACAATCTAGAATTGCGCCACGATAAATGCATTGCTTTTGACGAATATTCCATCCGCATTTCTTGTGCTGGAGTGAATACCAATTTCAAACACCGTATAATGCATAAACAATACTATATCAAGTATCGCTGATGACTTAAAATAGAAGTTGACAATTCTCGAATTTGTCAATACATAAATTTCATAATAACTATTATAGAAGCATTTTTATAAATTAATATATTTTAACTTTTTATTTGATTTTCAATATAATAATTGAACATGAAAATTTTGGCTTCTTTATGAAACGAAGATTTAATTGTATAATACTATTGAACGGATTAAGAATGTGGATATAAAATGGAATTTTTATTTAGACTTTGCATTTTGAATTTAATATTTTATATTATTGCATCTAGTATGGTTATGAATTATGATACACTAGTTTTTACCCCAGTCACAGGCAGGGGAACTAGCAGCGCTTATAAAAATTATGATGCAACGTCCTTTTAATAAGTTGCATTTCATTAACTAGTGTCTGACACTTAATATCGAAGATAGTCGCCTGCTTAAAGATGTCTTTAATTAAGCATTATCTCATGTTTGGTAGTATATGTAAGTGGGAACATTTTTACTCCTATAGGTCGAAGTTTCCCACCATTTACAACTACCCAGGATAGCAAATTGAAATTCCAGCTTCGTTAGTTTCTGTTCCATGTGCAATACTGGAAGTGCTGAATTATTTAATCTTTCAGATCACCGTGGGTTTCCGGAACGTCATCTTACACTATATTTTTACCATCCCATCAGGAGTAAATAACAATTTTGACGTTCGTTAAGTTCTGTCCAGTAGTCAACATAAAGTATGCAAAGATTCAACAATCTGGATCATCAAAGTTTTCAGAAATGTCTAGAAGAGACTTAACGGAACCATACTTTTTCGCCAATGGAGAAGAAAGTCGAAAAACCACCTGCATTAGGATTTACTCTATGGTTGAGACTATGTGCAGAGATAATCTCTTTTAGGTCACAGAAGGTCTTCGGTAGGGTTTGTAAAGACCGAAATTTGTTAAACAATTATAATATAGCTTGCTTAATATATATGCACTCAGCTTTGTGGCAGAATAAATAAAATCCGGATGACTTACAGGGGTCAGAAAATGTCCTTATTAAGTAAGAAATTTATCAAAAACGTATCATCGTTCGATTAAGACTGGTTTGAACTGCTCTGTGGATTTTCTGCTTCTTATACGCACATAGCAGCTAATTTAACTGAGAATTACAGTTCAAAATATATTTCGCGTTAGTGAGAATATGCATATATTCGCATCACTCTCCACTCATCCCAGGATTAAGACATGAATCCTAAAGAAAACTTCAGCAATGTTTTCAAGCACAAGTAAAGTGAAAACTCAGCATATAGTTGTTTCCAAGGTATGCTGGGTCGTCTCCATCTGTGAACGAGAACATGCAAACCCGAAATCAAAATTACAAAATGGATAGAAGAAACGGAGCAGTATGTATATACCAATGCCATGGATCAAGAGTCCACCTACTAGAACCAATTAGAAAGCATAATGAAGAAATAGTTCAGCTAATCTGAAATAAGAACTAACACACAAGACTGGAGTGCACCGAAACGCAACGGAAATGTTTCGACAAAATGAAATTAGCCGAAATAAGTTTAAATGAAAAAAGACAGAAAAATTTCATAAATGGCACAAAGTCCCAAAAGCTAAGAAATGGAACAACTATGAAGAAAATGGACAAAAAAAGACAGCACACTTCTCCGGATAGAAATGTAGTATAAGACCAAGCCATTAACTAAATTACTACATATTTTTTAATGTAGCAGTTTTCACAATTGATACTATAAATCAAATTGTTAGACAGTAAACCGTTTGCCAACATATAATTTTGCTGTTCATCGAAATGTGGGTAATATCTGTAGTTGTGGAATTAAAATGTCTTGCTAGCAATGTTCTTATCTCATAAGTTTTGATTTTTCCAAAGGAAACAGCTGACTTTGAAGAAATTATGTTTTAAAATAAATCTGAAGTTAATGTTTTTACTGTGTTAGGAGATAGTTAAATTAAAGGAGCGGTTTTATAAATATTCCTTTACGATAACGTATAATTTGAGTATCAGTTTAGTCACAATTGTTCTCTTTTAATTCTCGTTGATAACAAATCAGCATAGCTGAAAAATAAATTAAATATACAAATTCTGAATAAATACAAGAACCAAACAAATTTGCCACCAATAAATATAACTTTTAGCTATGCGTTAATCTGAAATGTGTTGTTAATAGAGCAAGAATTTAAAGTATGTCCTACATGTTTGTAATTTTTATTCGAATCTACACACCAAATGCAATAACACAAACATTAATAACAATAATATAAAAACTCGATTGTATCCGTACAATGTCATTTGTGAGCTTTATTAATATTCTAGGCATTTGCCGCTTCATTAAATGAATTTCGTTCAAAAGAAAATAAAAATCAAAGGGGCACAGTATAATCATTGGGGTATAGTTTCCTATGCCACCACCTACAACGTAGAACTATATCAACATTCACTATTTCTTGACATCATCTCAATAGTTATAATATCTCGTTGCAATGTCTCTCTGCTTAGGTTCAATTTTTGCAGTTGAAGAGGAAGGTTGTCCCTCTAATGTGGAAATCGGGTAAAAATAATCATGGAACGCAAAATTATGACGCTTCCTACATTCCTATGAACATCCCTATGACCATCCCCATGACCATTCCTATGTTGGTTATTTAGCAGGCCTTATCAGGTTCTTTTCGATTTTCTAGTTGTTTTTTTCTCATTCGTTGGTTTGTTTAGTAATTTGCCTTGAATTTTTACAGCATTTCTAAATTTTGTTGCCATATTATTTTAACTAAAGAATATACATTTTAAATCCGCTTTATTTCGGGTTTCCACGTAGGTTTATTAACTTTGACAGTCAGATACAGAATGCGAGGCTGAGGTCATTACTATAACTATCTATTCACTAATTATTATGAACCTTAAAATGGCAGAAGTAAAATTACTTGAATTTTGGCTTAATTTTCTAACGCTACTGCATCAAAAAGTTCAATAAAGGAGAGATTAAAATATTTATTTTTTTTATAAGTAGCACTCTGTAAACTGTCTAATGATGTATTATTTATTAGTCTATGCTTATTAGTTTTAAAGATATAAGTGTGACGACTCAAGTATATTAAACTTTTACACGCTTTTGAACTTTATTTGAACTTTCAATTTTCTTCTTTTGAATAATAATTTGTTTTCAGATTTGCATAATGCATAAGTCGTGTCTGTCGTCATTGACCAATCACCTGCTTAGTGACGTCAAGCGCGTGAATATATTTAATCACGGACTTTACTTCCCCCCCCCCCCCCCGACCTCTTTCTGCTTTAGAAGGTGCACATGCACCTAGCTAGTTGGCGAATACGCCATGCCATGTATCATGTAATTCCTAGCCAGAGACTCACTTTATTTTCTTCGATAAATTTATGTATGGCTTTAATTGTCTCGTGTTAGTACATAAAAGTGAAGTTTATTACAATGAATCTGGTATTTCGTGAAAGCAAACTTCTGATGGTAGGAGTTTAACCAAGCAACCGTAAAAAATGGCAATATTGCCTAAAGCAAAAATTGTGGCGAGGCCAGTAATAGAAGAGGAGACATGCCCGCTACATAAACTTTCAAGGTGAGACATGTTTTTGTTGCATCCGTACTCTCGATGTTACTCACCACTACGTGAGGATAAAAGCGGATTTCTAAGTTAAAAAAAATTTAATAATTTAATTAACTAAATTTGCATTTAACACAACACGCGTCTAATAGCGCGACCTTATAGCTACAAACTGAGGTGCTGAGATGAAACCTATCACAGTTGGTTCAAACGCAAAAACACCTAATGCAACACGTGTAACGTAACCATTGAAATCGCATTAACTTTCTCAACGTTGCTAGCTCACTCAGCAACGCTGAAAACAGTTCTCGTATCTGTTGACAGCGGGTTTTCTTCCTTCCTCTATATGTAATGCTATATACATAATCACTCTCTCCTTTCTCGTTTGCGAGCAGTAATGGCCAGAGTGTAATGCACTTTTTTCGTGATATTTATTTACCATGTTTGACCCCTTACCTAGTGTTGTTGTTGAAACCCAGACCGTCCGACCTACCAGAAAGATGTAAGGTAACTGTTTGGACGGTCGGGAAGTGCCACACAATTTAGACCGGAACCCTGTGGGGGAGGTATCCACAGAGACCGTACCCTCCTTCCCCTACCACCAACCTCTCGGAAGGACTTTCGGACTTACATGTTTAACGTGATCGTACTCCGCATGAACACGGCGGCAATTTTGGCAGTGACTGGAATCGAACCCAGGCCTAGTGTGAGGAAACTCATAACTGTAGGTAAAGAAAAATAAGAAAAAATCATCCAAACTTTAATACTTTCCTTATATACATAATGTATAAGGAAAGTATTGTGACGGGGTCGAAAATTCAAAATCGAGTTTTTGACGGGAGAGCACGTTTCAAGCATCCCTGTTCACGAATTAAACATTTTTGAAGTGATGTCTGTGGGTGTGTGTGTGAAAGTATATGAGTGTGTGTGTGTCAGTGAGCCTGTGGAGACGATAACTGACGAACGAATGGACCGATTAGAACCAAATTTGGTACAAAAATCACAATCTGTAAACACTGGAAGCCTATTGTTTTTATACGTAATCGAATGTACAGAACCCCCCTAAATTTTCGAATAAAATTTTGAAAAAATCGTCAAAAAATCAAAACCACTAATAAAGTTACGCAAATAGATGTTTCTTATGTAATTTTTCATTAGAAAACGATTGACATAAATTTTAGAACGCTAACATGAACCGTTCTCGAGATATTGCACATTTTTCAAAAAAATTATTAAAAAGTCATATAAAATAAAATAAAAAATATTTCCTATTGAGAAACATGTTCACTTTTCATATGTAATACCATGCGATAATTGGGTGACATCATTCTCGTGGATCTAGTTCTATCCATTCATGAAAAAGGATACTTTGAGTAATACTTTTGTATTTGAACGCCAATAGTAATTTATCTGCAGTAAGAACAACTTATTTCTTCGTCCATAACGCTTGGTGAGATTTTGGCAACAAATTTGGCGGAATGTCGCCGACTTGGCGACCTTTTGAAATGTTGCCAAATTAACGAAAATCTCGCCAAATGGATAAAAATGAAGCTAAATCAATGAAAATGACGAATAATTGTCGAAAATTCAATATCTTGTGTGTGGAAAGACTATTAGTATCTACTATAAGAAAAACCTATTTTTTTACTGTAAAAGTAGTAAATTCATTACATTATATAAGGAAATTCATGTGTTGCCCACATCAGATTTTTTTAAATAGAAAGCGGCTTTATCATAAAACTATTCTAAAAAACGCATAGTTCCATGATATAGTAGTTTCACGTTTAAGGAATAATATCAAATTAGAAATTTTATTTCTTGTAAAGTAGTGCTTTCAAAATAGAAATACAAGTACTAACCGCTAAAGCAGAAGTGGCATAGAAATAAAATAAATCTATTTCGTAATTTCTCAGAAATCCTCATGAAGAAGAATGTGCATTACTTTTTATCTTTTTGTTTCTATTTTTATATTACGAAATAAATGAAATACAAATCTCCTTCCCCGCGTTTCTAAATCTAGAAGGAACTTTATCACGCAACGCAACCCAAAGTAAGAGAATTTGAAGAAGTTACGATCAAACGCATTTCATATTACACTCTCAAGTTCAAACATTAAAGAGATAGCTTCTATTTCAAACTGCATTTTTAATAGCTTGATGCGAGAGCCTCTTTCGTAAAGATGGTTAGATAATAAGATTTGTACTTTCTTCGCGTTGAACTAAAGGGAAGTATGGTGTTTGTAATTGTAACTTGTACCATTTATCTTAATATATATTATACTAGCAGTAGATTAAATCTTCTTTTTAATTTAACCGGATATTAATTGTATCTTGTACCACTTATCCCAATATATATAATATTGCAGTAGATGAAAAATTCCTTTTTAATTTAACCGATGGAGTCTAAGAAAAGTATGGTGATAGTGATTATAAATTGTAGCATTTATCTGAATATATATGGTATTAGCAATAGATTAAACATCCATTTTAATTTAACCGATGGAGCCTCATAAATATATCGCGGCCGTGATTTAGCCACAAGTTGAAGTAAATACATCAGCGAAGTCCTTACATACCAGATACATTTATCGTTCTGTGAATGTCTGGATGAGTGTGTATTTCCGTAATGTCAAAAACCATACAAACGATTTAAAACCAATTTTGGCACCAAGTTCCATCTTACATATTAAAATACGATATCTGTGTGTGCGTGTGCCTGCCTGTGCAGTCTGTAGCTGTAAATATAAGCTTCGTATAACTATAAAATTTAGTACACGTGTACTTCTCGCCATACACCGTGCACATTGCCGATATATTTTCGATTTGAATTAGTTTTTTTTTACTTTATGTTTAATTATGAATTTGAGCGATATTAATGATTTGCACTCAAATTGGTCCCTTGACCAAAAATACTATGGCAGAGTTTCCATGTTGACACCATCGTAAAGATCAAAGAATTACCTTTCTAACAAATTTTGAATGGAATTTGTATTATCAATATTTAAGGCTTTTATTCCTTAAATATCGATCTTAGACATATATAGTAAATTACATTTTGAGTAGAAAAAAGACAGAATTTTATGAAATTGATAAAAAATTTCAGGGGTTAAATTTGAAGCAACACAAAATTATATGTTTCATACGGTCCCCCCGTACAAAAACATTTCCAATGAGTAAAATGTGCCCCATACACTAATAAGGTGATGCACAAAATTTTTGCATTTTATCATAAAAAAACCCAGAGATATGTTTAAACAAATTTGGTGAGTGATTAATCAGGAATTCAAATGTAAATGTTTACAGCAAGAGTGCAAATGCCACAACGCAGAAATGCACTATAGGCAAATAATATCCGACTCTCATCTTTAATGGATCTTTGGCATGGATGGGAAACATTTTGAACAAGCTTTGCAATCCTTGTGTAAAGTTATTATTTCTACACAGTGTAGATACGTTTGTACCAATAAATACCAAAATTATTATTTATTTATGTAATCATTGTTTACTTTCATAATTTGTGTATGACCTCTGAAACGCGATCTGCCGACATAATTTTTCCCGCTCTGAGAACCCATGTCGATGCATCGAAAAAAGGTTTAAGTCAGTAGTTTTGTCTTTTCATATCTCTGGAACATTATATGATAAAATGCTGAAATTTTGTACATCACCATATTAGTGTATGAGGCACATTTTACTCTTTCGAAATTTTTTTGTACGGGGACCGTATAAAAATTTAAATTTTGTATTTCTTAAAATTTATTTTCCTTGAAAATTTTAATCGATTTCAAAAAATTGTGTACCTTTTTTACGCAACTTTTTAATTTATTATATGTCTAAAATCAATATTTAAGGAATAAAATCCGAGGTCAATGTTTGTCACACACTGTATATATATATCTAGTTTTATATAATAGAAAGATATATAAATGTAATTTGAATTTTAATAAAGAAAGTATATCAGCATTTATGCGCAAAGCAGCAATAGATACTAATTACAAAATATAATATAAAATATTAAGTATGCAAAAGAAGTAAGAGAAAGAAGGCAGTGTAAGGTGCTTACTCAAAGGCGGTAAGGGGTAGTGACCTTACACCCCAGTTAACAACGTGCACGTCCCTGATGCCGCGGCATTGCACTCCTGGACGCCTGCACCGACCTTTGCCGACCCTCGGAGTGACAATCAAAATTATCACGAGACCATGGATAAAAGGATGTAATGAAATCACTGAATTGTCAAAAGTGCAAAAGTTCAATTGCCTCCTCAAGAACCAAATACATTGCTCAATGTAAAGTTGCCATTATTTTTTTAAAAATTCCCAATGCAAAACCCACAATAAGATCCCATAAGGAATCCCAAAAGGATTCTAAAAAGTTTTCAAAAAGGAACACAAGAGTGATCCATAATTATCATTTTTTCCGAAGACGCTAATTATATAACTTCTCATATAGGGTATTGGATATTTTTGTTTAAAAGCTTCCTTTATAAAAGCTTGATCGGTTTTCAACCTGATGACGTCACTGTTAACAATACGTTTCGTTCTGGTTAATCCTCCAATGAAGACATTTCTGAATATATTCCTGTGTAAATTAGAATTCCAGTGTATTATTCCTGTAATAGGTATTTTATATGTTTTTCTCTTGTCATAAATGCTAATTTTAAGATTGTGATCGCTGAAATCTATACACAGATCCAAAAAACATACCACATTTTTATTATCACTTGGATTTTCTTCCAAGGTTAAAGTATCAGGATAGAAAGTGAAATCCATTTTGAATTGTTCGTCTTCGTATCCAATGATCAAATCGTCGACGTATCGGAGATATAATATTTCATTATTAATGTGTGATTGATTTTCGTAATGATTAAGATAAATGTCTGCCAATATAGATGAACAGCCCCCTCCCATGGGGATGCCTTTGATCTGCTGATATAACGACAATCCGTTAAAAAGAAAGTTTTCATTTATAACAATCTTGATTAAAGATCTGTAATGGTCAATTTCGATAATTTTATTCATTTCAAATTCTTCATATAGTTTATTCAAAATTTTATATAGATCCCGTAGATCAATGTTATTAAATAATTCTTGAAAATCATAAGTCCTAAAGTATAATTTTGCTGTGTGACTTCTCAATATATCAATTACCTCATTACTGTTCTTGATGATGTATGATCCTCGATTATTAATTTTCTTCATAATAGGTTTCAGGATGTTAAGTAGTATAGTATTTGCTTTGGTAAGGTAAGTATTAAAACCCACTGTAACTGGTCTGAATCGTATAGGTGTTTTATGTAGTTTTGGAATATTGATTAGATATGGGTACTTTACTCTTCCTGTATACTTGATTCCGGCTTTTAGGTATAAAGCTTTAATTCTATTGGTAATCACAATGGTTGGCGATCTCACGATTCGATATAATACATCATTTTCATAATTGGTTCGTAGGGTTTTGATATATAGGGATCTACAGGTGAATGCATAATTTCCTGCAACTTTATCTGTATAAGTAATAATAAATAGTTCTTGTAATTTTTTAAGTTTCTGCAAGTTGAGATTAACACCTTTATTATAGGTATAAAAAGTTTTATAGTAAAATTTAAAATCATAGATAATCATAGATCGCCATTTGTTGAAGGTATCATCAGGAATGCTATATTTGATTGACATTCTATATATAAAATTGTCCAGATCTTTCGTGAATGTTTCAACGGGATTACCCCTGTGAGGATTGCGATATTTTGTTCCCATTTGGAACGCCTTTTTTAATTCTTGATCTTCTATTACGTTGATATTTCCGGTAATGATGTGTCCTATATTTTTATCCTGGTAAGGACTTTGATCACAATTACATTTTGCTTCATTTTCTGGCATAAGGTTTTGGCTCAGATAATTATAATTAAATATGCGTCTACCCATAGGTATTTCGTATCGGTATGAAGTTTTGATATGTAGATTAAGAATAGGCAGATGTTTCTGGTGGATGTTCATTATTCTTCCAAAGGGAATATGATTAAAAGTTTTATTTTGGAATAAAACAGTAAAATATTCCATAAAACGATGATTTGTCTCTTCATCACTATGTAATTCCAAACACAAGTATTTAGAACGCTTTTTTAACCAGTCACTTAAGGTGGCTATATTTAGCTTCTGTAAAGAAGTCAATTCCTTTTCAAACCATAATTCAACTCTTTTAGACCATATGTTCCAGATTTTTATCATATATATTCTCCGTATGCTCAAAACATATTGTTTTATGTGCTCTATTTTATGTTCATTATAATTGTAAAGATACTGTATAAAATGATTAAAAGAATCTTTGCATTCTTCAAAACTTTGTTTTTTTCTATTTTTGCTTCTGAACCATCTACGACGGGTGTTTTTATTGCAATTATTTACAATAACATTATTAAAGTTTGTATTATAAAATTCACTATTATGCAATTTGTTAAACAACAATGAATTTAAGCCATATGGATATATTGAATTGCATTGCATTATGTGCATGTTTTCCCACCACAGTCTGTCTTCATAATTAACCACGATGTCTAAGATGGTAATGGAAATATTGCTGAAGGAATGATCTTGGAAATGAGAATATAAAAGCTTGTGTTCTTGATTTAATGTAGAATTTTTCTGTATCTGACTTCGGTGAAGATTAATTCGCAAATTCAGAGGATTTTTGGTTTGACCTATATAAGCCAAATTGCATGTCTTGCACATGATCTGATAAATGCATTGGTAGTTTTTACAAAAAGGCTTAAAAGACTTTGATTGTCCTATGATGTTTTGGTCCGCACATGGGCACGACATACACCTTTTTGAATTGCATTTTTTAAATTTAAAATAAGACATTTTTTTAAAATGATGTCGGTATATCTGAGGTTGACAATTAGGCATATCTTTTGAAGCATGAGCATTTACGTTCATATCAATGACGGTTTTTTCTTGGTCGTTACTCCTGATAAGAGGTTTGAAAAAATACCTAATGGAATTGGGGTCAGGTAGCATGTTTACGATCCCACGGATTCCTGATGTCCGTATTACCGGGCAGTTTACGTTAATTCGATTATATAACGCAAATATTGCCAGTCGCTAATTTATATATCTGTGTTCATCCATATTTTATTATAATTTATACTCTTATAGAGAGTGTATTTTGAAGTGTGATACACTCCAGCACTAAAATGCACCCAATGTTCAACGCAAACAAGATCCAATCACTTTCGCATAAGAAATCCATCAATGACAAACCAACCACCCATCAGTCGTAATTTCCGTTTTTTTACAATATCTAATAAATGTTTTTTTAAACTTTTATTTTATTTTTTAATTTTTTTGGTTTTATGAGATTTGCACAATGATATATCAATATAACCCCTACACTTTTACCAACACTATTACAAATTATTGCCAATACAGAACACACTAAAAACACATAAAAACATCAACCACGACAATAACTCTACTCAGCCCATCAGACATGCCAAAAGTAAGACATTTTTAATCAACACACGGAAGGCCAACTTCAATCACGCAAGCAGCCCGAGACGAAACCCATGGACACCAAGAACTACACGTTATAACCGGAAAAGGGGGGGGGAATTTTTATAGACATTGATTAACGCAATTAGCGCACAGCAGCATAATTACAATAACCAGATATAATAGAAAGATATATAAATGTAATTTGAATTTTAATAAAGAAAGTATATCAGCATTTATGCGCAAAGCAGCAATAGATACTAATTACAAAATATAATATAAAATATTAAGTATGCAAAAGAAGTAAGAGAAAGAAGGCAGTGTAAGGTGCTTACTCAAAGGCGGTAAGGGGTAGTGACCTTACACCCCAGTTAACAACGTGCACGTCCCTGATGCCGCGGCATTGCACTCCTGGACGCCTGCACCGACCTTTGCCGACCCTCGGAGTGACAATCAAAATTATCACGAGACCATGGATAAAAGGATGTAATGAAATCACTGAATTGTCAAAAGTGCAAAAGTTCAATTGCCTCCTCAAGAACCAAATACATTGCTCAATGTAAAGTTGCCATTATTTTTTTAAAAATTCCCAATGCAAAACCCACAATAAGATCCCATAAGGAATCCCAAAAGGATTCTAAAAAGTTTTCAAAAAGGAACACAAGAGTGATCCATAATTATCATTTTTTCCGAAGACGCTAATTATATAACTTCTCATATAGGGTATTGGATATTTTTGTTTAAAAGCTTCCTTTATAAAAGCTTGATCGGTTTTCAACCTGATGACGTCACTGTTAACAATACGTTTCGTTCTGGTTAATCCTCCAATGAAGACATTTCTGAATATATTCCTGTGTAAATTAGAATTCCAGTGTATTATTCCTGTAATAGGTATTTTATATGTTTTTCTCTTGTCATAAATGCTAATTTTAAGATTGTGATCGCTGAAATCTATACACAGATCCAAAAAACATACCACATTTTTATTATCACTTGGATTTTCTTCCAAGGTTAAAGTATCAGGATAGAAAGTGAAATCCATTTTGAATTGTTCGTCTTCGTATCCAATGATCAAATCGTCGACGTATCGGAGATATAATATTTCATTATTAATGTGTGATTGATTTTCGTAATGATTAAGATAAATGTCTGCCAATATAGATGAACAGCCCCCTCCCATGGGGATGCCTTTGATCTGCTGATATAACGACAATCCGTTAAAAAGAAAGTTTTCATTTATAACAATCTTGATTAAAGATCTGTAATGGTCAATTTCGATAATTTTATTCATTTCAAATTCTTCATATAGTTTATTCAAAATTTTATATAGATCCCGTAGATCAATGTTATTAAATAATTCTTGAAAATCATAAGTCCTAAAGTATAATTTTGCTGTGTGACTTCTCAATATATCAATTACCTCATTACTGTTCTTGATGATGTATGATCCTCGATTATTAATTTTCTTCATAATAGGTTTCAGGATGTTAAGTAGTATAGTATTTGCTTTGGTAAGGTAAGTATTAAAACCCACTGTAACTGGTCTGAATCGTATAGGTGTTTTATGTAGTTTTGGAATATTGATTAGATATGGGTACTTTACTCTTCCTGTATACTTGATTCCGGCTTTTAGGTATAAAGCTTTAATTCTATTGGTAATCACAATGGTTGGCGATCTCACGATTCGATATAATACATCATTTTCATAATTGGTTCGTAGGGTTTTGATATATAGGGATCTACAGGTGAATGCATAATTTCCTGCAACTTTATCTGTATAAGTAATAATAAATAGTTCTTGTAATTTTTTAAGTTTCTGCAAGTTGAGATTAACACCTTTATTATAGGTATAAAAAGTTTTATAGTAAAATTTAAAATCATAGATAATCATAGATCGCCATTTGTTGAAGGTATCATCAGGAATGCTATATTTGATTGACATTCTATATATAAAATTGTCCAGATCTTTCGTGAATGTTTCAACGGGATTACCCCTGTGAGGATTGCGATATTTTGTTCCCATTTGGAACGCCTTTTTTAATTCTTGATCTTCTATTACGTTGATATTTCCGGTAATGATGTGTCCTATATTTTTATCCTGGTAAGGACTTTGATCACAATTACATTTTGCTTCATTTTCTGGCATAAGGTTTTGGCTCAGATAATTATAATTAAATATGCGTCTACCCATAGGTATTTCGTATCGGTATGAAGTTTTGATATGTAGATTAAGAATAGGCAGATGTTTCTGGTGGATGTTCATTATTCTTCCAAAGGGAATATGATTAAAAGTTTTATTTTGGAATAAAACAGTAAAATATTCCATAAAACGATGATTTGTCTCTTCATCACTATGTAATTCCAAACACAAGTATTTAGAACGCTTTTTTAACCAGTCACTTAAGGTGGCTATATTTAGCTTCTGTAAAGAAGTCAATTCCTTTTCAAACCATAATTCAACTCTTTTAGACCATATGTTCCAGATTTTTATCATATATATTCTCCGTATGCTCAAAACATATTGTTTTATGTGCTCTATTTTATGTTCATTATAATTGTAAAGATACTGTATAAAATGATTAAAAGAATCTTTGCATTCTTCAAAACTTTGTTTTTTTCTATTTTTGCTTCTGAACCATCTACGACGGGTGTTTTTATTGCAATTATTTACAATAACATTATTAAAGTTTGTATTATAAAATTCACTATTATGCAATTTGTTAAACAACAATGAATTTAAGCCATATGGATATATTGAATTGCGTTGCATTATGTGCATGTTTTCCCACCACAGTCTGTCTTCATAATTAACCACGATGTCTAAGATGGTAATGGAAATATTGCTGAAGGAATGATCTTGGAAATGAGAATATAAAAGCTTGTGTTCTTGATTTAATGTAGAATTTTTCTGTATCTGACTTCGGTGAAGATTAATTCGCAAATTCAGAGGATTTTTGGTTTGACCTATATAAGCCAAATTGCATGTCTTGCACATGATCTGATAAATGCATTGGTAGGTTTTACAAAAAGGCTTAAAAGACTTTGATTGTCCTATGATGTTTTGGTCCGCACATGGGCACGACATACACCTTTTTGAATTGCATTTTTTAAATTTAAAATAAGACATTTTTTTAAAATGATGTCGGTATATCTGAGGTTGACAATTAGGCATATCTTTTGAAGCATGAGCATTTACGTTCATATCAATGACGGTTTTTTCTTGGTCGTTACTCCTGATAAGAGGTTTGAAAAAATACCTAATGGAATTGGGGTCAGGTAGCATGTTTACGATCCCACGGATTCCTGATGTCCGTATTACCGGGCAGTTTACGTTAATTCGATTATATAACGCAAATATTGCCAGTCGCTAATTTATATATCTGTGTTCATCCATATTTTATTATAATTTATACTCTTATAGAGAGTGTATTTTGAAGTGTGATACACTCCAGCACTAAAATGCACCCAATGTTCAACGCAAACAAGATCCAATCACTTTCGCATAAGAAATCCATCAATGACAAACCAACCACCCATCAGTCGTAATTTCCGTTTTTTTACAATATCTAATAAATGTTTTTTTAAACTTTTATTTTATTTTTTAATTTTTTTGGTTTTATGAGATTTGCACAATGATATATCAATATAACCCCTACACTTTTACCAACACTATTACAAATTATTGCCAATACAGAACACACTAAAAACACATAAAAACATCAACCACGACAATAACTCTACTCAGCCCATCAGACATGCCAAAAGTAAGACATTTTTAATCAACACACGGAAGGCCAACTTCAATCACGCAAGCAGCCCGAGACGAAACCCATGGACACCAAGAACTACACGTTATAACCGGAAAAGGGGGGGGGGGAATTTTTATAGACATTGATTAACGCAATTAGCGCACAGCAGCATAATTACAATAACCAGATATAATAGAAAGATATATAAATGTAATTTGAATTTTAATAAAGAAAGTATATCAGCATTTATGCGCAAAGCAGCAATAGATACTAATTACAAAATATAATATAAAATATTAAGTATGCAAAAGAAGTAAGAGAAAGAAGGCAGTGTAAGGTGCTTACTCAAAGGCGGTAAGGGGTAGTGACCTTACACCCCAGTTAACAACGTGCACGTCCCTGATGCCGCGGCATTGCACTCCTGGACGCCTGCACCGACCTTTGCCGACCCTCGGAGTGACAATCAAAATTATCACGAGACCATGGATAAAAGGATGTAATGAAATCACTGAATTGTCAAAAGTGCAAAAGTTCAATTGCCTCCTCAAGAACCAAATACATTGCTCAATGTAAAGTTGCCATTATTTTTTTAAAAATTCCCAATGCAAAACCCACAATAAGATCCCATAAGGAATCCCAAAAGGATTCTAAAAAGTTTTCAAAAAGGAACACAAGAGTGATCCATAATTATCATTTTTTCCGAAGACGCTAATTATATAACTTCTCATATAGGGTATTGGATATTTTTGTTTAAAAGCTTCCTTTATAAAAGCTTGATCGGTTTTCAACCTGATGACGTCACTGTTAACAATACGTTTCGTTCTGGTTAATCCTCCAATGAAGACATTTCTGAATATATTCCTGTGTAAATTAGAATTCCAGTGTATTATTCCTGTAATAGGTATTTTATATGTTTTTCTCTTGTCATAAATGCTAATTTTAAGATTGTGATCGCTGAAATCTATACACAGATCCAAAAAACATACCACATTTTTATTATCACTTGGATTTTCTTCCAAGGTTAAAGTATCAGGATAGAAAGTGAAATCCATTTTGAATTGTTCGTCTTCGTATCCAATGATCAAATCGTCGACGTATCGGAGATATAATATTTCATTATTAATGTGTGATTGATTTTCGTAATGATTAAGATAAATGTCTGCCAATATAGATGAACAGCCCCCTCCCATGGGGATGCCTTTGATCTGCTGATATAACGACAATCCGTTAAAAAGAAAGTTTTCATTTATAACAATCTTGATTAAAGATCTGTAATGGTCAATTTCGATAATTTTATTCATTTCAAATTCTTCATATAGTTTATTCAAAATTTTATATAGATCCCGTAGATCAATGTTATTAAATAATTCTTGAAAATCATAAGTCCTAAAGTATAATTTTGCTGTGTGACTTCTCAATATATCAATTACCTCATTACTGTTCTTGATGATGTATGATCCTCGATTATTAATTTTCTTCATAATAGGTTTCAGGATGTTAAGTAGTATAGTATTTGCTTTGGTAAGGTAAGTATTAAAACCCACTGTAACTGGTCTGAATCGTATAGGTGTTTTATGTAGTTTTGGAATATTGATTAGATATGGGTACTTTACTCTTCCTGTATACTTGATTCCGGCTTTTAGGTATAAAGCTTTAATTCTATTGGTAATCACAATGGTTGGCGATCTCACGATTCGATATAATACATCATTTTCATAATTGGTTCGTAGGGTTTTGATATATAGGGATCTACAGGTGATATATAGGGATCCACAGAGACCGTACCCTCCTTCCCCTACCACCAACCTCTCGGAAGGACTTTCGGACTTACATGTTTAACGTGATCGTACTCCGCATGAACACGGCGGCAATTTTGGCAGTGACTGGAATCGAACCCAGGCCTAGTGTGAGGAAACTCATAACTGTAGGTAAAGAAAAATAAGAAAAAATCATCCAAACTTTAATACTTTCCTTATATACATAATGTATAAGGAAAGTATTGTGACGGGGTCGAAAATTCAAAATCGAGTTTTTGACGGGAGAGCACGTTTCAAGCATCCCTGTTCACGAATTAAACATTTTTGAAGTGATGTCTGTGGGTGTGTGTGTGAAAGTATATGAGTGTGTGTGTGTCAGTGAGCCTGTGGAGACGATAACTGACGAACGAATGGACCGATTAGAACCAAATTTGGTACAAAAATCACAATCTGTAAACACTGGAAGCCTATTGTTTTTATACGTAATCGAATGTACAGAACCCCCCTAAATTTTCGAATAAAATTTTGAAAAAATCGTCAAAAAATCAAAACCACTAATAAAGTTACGCAAATAGATGTTTCTTATGTAATTTTTCATTAGAAAACGATTGACATAAATTTTAGAACGCTAACATGAACCGTTCTCGAGATATTGCACATTTTTCAAAAAAATTATTAAAAAGTCATATAAAATAAAATAAAAAATATTTCCTATTGAGAAACATGTTCACTTTTCATATGTAATACCATGCGATAATTGGGTGACATCATTCTCGTGGATCTAGTTCTATCCATTCATGAAAAAGGATACTTTGAGTAATACTTTTGTATTTGAACGCCAATAGTAATTTATCTGCAGTAAGAACAACTTATTTCTTCGTCCATAACGCTTGGTGAGATTTTGGCAACAAATTTGGCGGAATGTCGCCGACTTGGCGACCTTTTGAAATGTTGCCAAATTAACGAAAATCTCGCCAAATGGATAAAAATGAAGCTAAATCAATGAAAATGACGAATAATTGTCGAAAATTCAATATCTTGTGTGTGGAAAGACTATTAGTATCTACTATAAGAAAAACCTATTTTTTTACTGTAAAAGTAGTAAATTCATTACATTATATAAGGAAATTCATGTGTTGCCCACATCAGATTTTTTTAAATAGAAAGCGGCTTTATCATAAAACTATTCTAAAAAACGCATAGTTCCATGATATAGTAGTTTCACGTTTAAGGAATAATATCAAATTAGAAATTTTATTTCTTGTAAAGTAGTGCTTTCAAAATAGAAATACAAGTACTAACCGCTAAAGCAGAAGTGGCATAGAAATAAAATAAATCTATTTCGTAATTTCTCAGAAATCCTCATGAAGAAGAATGTGCATTACTTTTTATCTTTTTGTTTCTATTTTTATATTACGAAATAAATGAAATACAAATCTCCTTCCCCGCGTTTCTAAATCTAGAAGGAACTTTATCACGCAACGCAACCCAAAGTAAGAGAATTTGAAGAAGTTACGATCAAACGCATTTCATATTACACTCTCAAGTTCAAACATTAAAGAGATAGCTTCTATTTCAAACTGCATTTTTAATAGCTTGATGCGAGAGCCTCTTTCGTAAAGATGGTTAGATAATAAGATTTGTACTTTCTTCGCGTTGAACTAAAGGGAAGTATGGTGTTTGTAATTGTAACTTGTACCATTTATCTTAATATATATTATACTAGCAGTAGATTAAATCTTCTTTTTAATTTAACCGGATATTAATTGTATCTTGTACCACTTATCCCAATATATATAATATTGCAGTAGATGAAAAATTCCTTTTTAATTTAACCGATGGAGTCTAAGAAAAGTATGGTGATAGTGATTATAAATTGTAGCATTTATCTGAATATATATGGTATTAGCAATAGATTAAACATCCATTTTAATTTAACCGATGGAGCCTCATAAATATATCGCGGCCGTGATTTAGCCACAAGTTGAAGTAAATACATCAGCGAAGTCCTTACATACCAGATACATTTATCGTTCTGTGAATGTCTGGATGAGTGTGTATTTCCGTAATGTCAAAAACCATACAAACGATTTAAAACCAATTTTGGCACCAAGTTCCATCTTACATATTAAAATACGATATCTGTGTGTGCGTGTGCCTGCCTGTGCAGTCTGTAGCTGTAAATGTAAGCTTCGTATAACTATAAAATTTAGTACACGTGTACTTCTCGCCATACACCGTGCACATTGCCGATATATTTTCGATTTGAATTAGTTTTTTTTTACTTTATGTTTAATTATGATTTTGAGCGATATTAATGATTTGCACTCAAATTGGTCCCTTGACCAAAAATACTATGGCAGAGTTTCCATGTTGACACCATCGTAAAGATCAAAGAATTACCTTTCTAACAAATTTTGAATGGAATTTGTATTATCAATATTTAAGGCTTTTATTCCTTAAATATCGATCTTAGACATATATAGTAAATTACATTTTGAGTAGAAAAAAGACAGAATTTTATGAAATTGATAAAAAATTTCAGGGGTTAAATTTGAAGCAACACAAAATTATATGTTTCATACGGTCCCCCCGTACAAAAACATTTCCAATGAGTAAAATGTGCCCCATACACTAATAAGGTGATGCACAAAATTTTTGCATTTTATCATAAAAAAACCCAGAGATATGTTTAAACAAATTTGGTGAGTGATTAATCAGGAATTCAAATGTAAATGTTTACAGCAAGAGTGCAAATGCCACAACGCAGAAATGCACTATAGGCAAATAATATCCGACTCTCATCTTTAATGGATCTTTGGCATGGATGGGAAACATTTTGAACAAGCTTTGCAATCCTTGTGTAAAGTTATTATTTCTACACAGTGTAGATACGTTTGTACCAATAAATACCAAAATTATTATTTATTTATGTAATCATTGTTTACTTTCATAATTTGTGTATGACCTCTGAAACGCGATCTGCCGACATAATTTTTCCCGCTCTGAGAACCCATGTCGATGCATCGAAAAAAGGTTTAAGTCAGTAGTTTTGTCTTTTCATATCTCTGGAACATTATATGATAAAATGCTGAAATTTTGTACATCACCATATTAGTGTATGAGGCACATTTTACTCTTTCGAAATTTTTTTGTACGGGGACCGTATAAAAATTTAAATTTTGTATTTCTTAAAATTTATTTTCCTTGAAAATTTTAATCGATTTCAAAAAATTGTGTACCTTTTTTACGCAACTTTTTAATTTATTATATGTCTAAAATCAATATTTAAGGAATAAAATCCGAGGTCAATGTTTGTCACACACTGTATATATATATCTAGTTTTATATAATAGAAAGATATATAAATGTAATTTGAATTTTAATAAAGAAAGTATATCAGCATTTATGCGCAAAGCAGCAATAGATACTAATTACAAAATATAATATAAAATATTAAGTATGCAAAAGAAGTAAGAGAAAGAAGGCAGTGTAAGGTGCTTACTCAAAGGCGGTAAGGGGTAGTGACCTTACACCCCAGTTAACAACGTGCACGTCCCTGATGCCGCGGCATTGCACTCCTGGACGCCTGCACCGACCTTTGCCGACCCTCGGAGTGACAATCAAAATTATCACGAGACCATGGATAAAAGGATGTAATGAAATCACTGAATTGTCAAAAGTGCAAAAGTTCAATTGCCTCCTCAAGAACCAAATACATTGCTGAATGTAAAGTTGCCATTATTTTTTTAAAAATTCCCAATGCAAAACCCACAATAAGATCCCATAAGGAATCCCAAAAGGATTCTAAAAA
Source organism: Amaurobius ferox (assembly GCA_951213105.1). Classification (NCBI taxonomy): domain Eukaryota; kingdom Metazoa; phylum Arthropoda; class Arachnida; order Araneae; family Amaurobiidae; genus Amaurobius; species Amaurobius ferox. The sequence continues at coordinate 5,362,705 of OX578134.1, read as the reverse complement.
GTTTTCAAAAAGGAACACAAGAGTGATCCATAATTATCATTTTTTCCGAAGACGCTAATTATATAACTTCTCATATAGGGTATTGGATATTTTTGTTTAAAAGCTTCCTTTATAAAAGCTTGATCGGTTTTCAACCTGATGACGTCACTGTTAACAATACGTTTCGTTCTGGTTAATCCTCCAATGAAGACATTTCTGAATATATTCCTGTGTAAATTAGAATTCCAGTGTATTATTCCTGTAATAGGTATTTTATATGTTTTTCTCTTGTCATAAATGCTAATTTTAAGATTGTGATCGCTGAAATCTATACACAGATCCAAAAAACATACCACATTTTTATTATCACTTGGATTTTCTTCCAAGGTTAAAGTATCAGGATAGAAAGTGAAATCCATTTTGAATTGTTCGTCTTCGTATCCAATGATCAAATCGTCGACGTATCGGAGATATAATATTTCATTATTAATGTGTGATTGATTTTCGTAATGATTAAGATAAATGTCTGCCAATATAGATGAACAGCCCCCTCCCATGGGGATGCCTTTGATCTGCTGATATAACGACAATCCGTTAAAAAGAAAGTTTTCATTTATAACAATCTTGATTAAAGATCTGTAATGGTCAATTTCGATAATTTTATTCATTTCAAATTCTTCATATAGTTTATTCAAAATTTTATATAGATCCCGTAGATCAATGTTATTAAATAATTCTTGAAAATCATAAGTCCTAAAGTATAATTTTGCTGTGTGACTTCTCAATATATCAATTACCTCATTACTGTTCTTGATGATGTATGATCCTCGATTATTAATTTTCTTCATAATAGGTTTCAGGATGTTAAGTAGTATAGTATTTGCTTTGGTAAGGTAAGTATTAAAACCCACTGTAACTGGTCTGAATCGTATAGGTGTTTTATGTAGTTTTGGAATATTGATTAGATATGGGTACTTTACTCTTCCTGTATACTTGATTCCGGCTTTTAGGTATAAAGCTTTAATTCTATTGGTAATCACAATGGTTGGCGATCTCACGATTCGATATAATACATCATTTTCATAATTGGTTCGTAGGGTTTTGATATATAGGGATCTACAGGTGAATGCATAATTTCCTGCAACTTTATCTGTATAAGTAATAATAAATAGTTCTTGTAATTTTTTAAGTTTCTGCAAGTTGAGATTAACACCTTTATTATAGGTATAAAAAGTTTTATAGTAAAATTTAAAATCATAGATAATCATAGATCGCCATTTGTTGAAGGTATCATCAGGAATGCTATATTTGATTGACATTCTATATATAAAATTGTCCAGATCTTTCGTGAATGTTTCAACGGGATTACCCCTGTGAGGATTGCGATATTTTGTTCCCATTTGGAACGCCTTTTTTAATTCTTGATCTTCTATTACGTTGATATTTCCGGTAATGATGTGTCCTATATTTTTATCCTGGTAAGGACTTTGATCACAATTACATTTTGCTTCATTTTCTGGCATAAGGTTTTGGCTCAGATAATTATAATTAAATATGCGTCTACCCATAGGTATTTCGTATCGGTATGAAGTTTTGATATGTAGATTAAGAATAGGCAGATGTTTCTGGTGGATGTTCATTATTCTTCCAAAGGGAATATGATTAAAAGTTTTATTTTGGAATAAAACAGTAAAATATTCCATAAAACGATGATTTGTCTCTTCATCACTATGTAATTCCAAACACAAGTATTTAGAACGCTTTTTTAACCAGTCACTTAAGGTGGCTATATTTAGCTTCTGTAAAGAAGTCAATTCCTTTTCAAACCATAATTCAACTCTTTTAGACCATATGTTCCAGATTTTTATCATATATATTCTCCGTATGCTCAAAACATATTGTTTTATGTGCTCTATTTTATGTTCATTATAATTGTAAAGATACTGTATAAAATGATTAAAAGAATCTTTGCATTCTTCAAAACTTTGTTTTTTTCTATTTTTGCTTCTGAACCATCTACGACGGGTGTTTTTATTGCAATTATTTACAATTTATTTTCCTTGAAAATTTTAATCGATTTCAAAAAATTGTGTACCTTTTTTACGCAACTTTTTAATTTATTATATGTCTAAAATCAATATTTAAGGAATAAAATCCGAGGTCAATGTTTGTCACACACTGTATATATATATCTAGTTTTATATATATATATATATATATATATATATATGACATATATATATGTATATATATATATATATATATATATATATATATATATTATATATATATATATATATGACATATATATATATATATATATATATATATATATATATATATATATATATATATATATATATATATATATATATATATATATATATATATATATATATATATATATATATATATATATATATATATATATATATATATATATATATATATATATAACATGAAAATTGTTATAAATGACCAAGTAATTTATGGCGATTTCAAATTAAACATCGTTTTAATAATTTTAAAATTTGATAAATAAGAATAAAATATGATATTCTAGCATCTCTGTTACTAACTCTATCATATGTTACAGAAAATTAACTCACGTATATACATTAGTAAATACATGCCAATACAGATTATGATCATGTGCAAATGTACAAATCTTTCACAATCACACACTTCACATTTTTCTTCTTTGATATATATAATATTTGTAAAATTTCACGAAAAAAATAAAATCTAAAATTTGCGATAAACATCGGTAGATTCGCAACGGGAAGCAATAGTCTAGAAAAGTATGCATATTAGAATATCAACAATAAACGTAAAAATTGAAATTCGCGAATTTATATATCCGAAATTTAAAAAAACAACGAAAAAAATTTACATTTTACGAACAAAATTGGGAATATTCACACCTCCAAATAATTACTAGTCTAGTTATCACTATCAACTACTTATTTTTTATCTGAAAATAAATAATTTCGTAAACACTCTATGCTAGTTGAAAAAATCTGATGTGGGCAGCACATGACTTTCCTTATATAATACAGAGAATTTGCTACTTTTACAGCAAAAAAAGTAGGTTATTATTATAGTAGATAATCATATTCTATCCAAGATATTGAATTTTCTTTAATTAGTCGTCATTTTCATCTATTTAGCGTCATTTTTATCCATTTGGCGAGATTTTCGTTAATTTGGCAATATTTACAACAGTAGCCAAGTTTTCGACATTCCGCTAAATTCGTCGCCAAAATATCGCCAAGCGGTATGGACAGAGAAATAAGTTATTCTTATAGCAGATAAAAGATTATTGGCGTTCAAATACAAATGTATTACTCAAAGTATATTTTGTTATGAATGGAACGAGCTAGATCCACGAGAATGATGTCACACAATGTATCGCATGGTATTACATATGAAAAGTGAACATGTTTCTCAATAGGAAATATTTTTTTTTTATTTTATATGACTTTTTGATAATTTTTTTCAAAAATGTGCAATATCTCGTGAACGGTTCATGTTAGCTTTATAAAATTTATGTCAATCGTTTTCTAATGAAACATTACATAAGAAATGTCTATTAGCGTAACTTTTTTAGCAGTTTTTATTTTTTGACGACTTTTTCAAAATTTCACTCGAATATTTAGGGGGGTTCTGAACATTCAATTTCGTATAAAAACAATAGACGTCCAGTGTTTACGGATTGTGATTTTTGTACCAAATTTCGTTCAAATTGGTCCATTCTTTCGTCTGTTATCATCTCCACAGTCTCACTAACATACACACACTCACACACACACACACTCACACACACACACACTCACACACACACACACTCACACACACACACACACACACTCACACACACACACACACACACACACAGAGACATCACTTCAAAAATGTTTGATTCGTGATCAGGGATGCTTAAATCTTGCTCTCCCGTCGAAAACTCGAATTCGAATTTTCGACCCCGCCACAATACTTTCCTTATATATTATGCATATAAGGAAAGTAAAAAGTGTAAATCGGTTTCAGAGGTAATAAATGTATTTTTCCTCCTTATAAATGAGACAGAGGGCAACTACTATAGAGGACAAAACAGTGTCTGTCTCTAAGCGTTGTTGGTACTGGTGCTCTGTACAAATCAGGTTCTTCATTGTCTTTGAACAGATTCATACCTTATCCAAACTTAATCTATTATATATACTAATTGCTAAGTGACCGTCTGTCTCTCTGTCTGTCTGTCCGTCTGTCTGTCTGTCTCTCTGTCTGTCCGTCTGTCTGTCTGTCTGTCACGCTTTTTTTAGGCACTTTCCAAATAGATAGAGACTTGCAGTTTGGTACACGGCTCGGTCGTTCGATGAAACCCCTTGGAAAAATCAAATTTTTCGAAAACGTTCTCTAGAAGGGATGCTCCACATCAAAACGTTCGAAAAGTGAAATGATAGGAAAGGATGCTTTGCGATAAGATAACGACTTCAAATTTGGTATATGGGTAAACCGTTTGAAAAGAAGAAAGTGTGCAATTTCAGATTTCCAATATTTCGTACTGAAGGGGCTGCCGCACACCAAAATGTTCGATTTTCGAATAAATGAGAAACGGCTCCTTTAAAATTTGATAGAGGCTTGAAATTTGGTATATGGACCATTATATCATTTGATGAAAACATCCAAAAGGAATATAGTTTTTCAAAAATTTTCGTTTAAGGAAGTGCTCCAGAGGAAAACGTTCCAAAAGTGAATTGATAAAAAAAAACATGCTTCGTAATAAGATATAGACTTCAAATTTGGTGAACGGGTAAATAGTTCGAAAGGAAGAACATGTGCAATTTTAGTTTTCTGATATTTTCAACTTTTGAGGGTGCCTTAAATCCAAATATTCGATTTCTCGAATAAATAAGAAACGCGAATTATTAAAAAATTTACCTTAGTTTGTGGTTGCTTAATGTGGGACCGTTGATTTTCAACGGGTATTCGGCTAGTATATACTAATTGTCAAGGGTCCTTCTGTCCGTTTGTCCGTCTGTCTGTCTGTCTGTCTGTCACGCTTTGTTTAGACACTTTCCGAACAGATAGAGACTTGCAATTTGGTACACGGCTAGGTCGTTCGATAAAACCCCCTGACAAAATCAAATTTTTCGAAAACGTTGCCTAGAGAGGGTGCCCCACACCAAAACGTTCGAAAAGTAAAATGATAGAAAGCCTGCTTTGCGATAAGAAATATACTTCAAATTTGGTGTATAAGTAAACCGTGCGAAAGGAAGAAAGATTTCAGATTTCGATTATTTTCTACTTAAGGGGTGCCGCACACCAAAATGTTCGATTTACCGAATAAATGGGAAACGACTACTTTAAAATTTGATTGGGGCTTGAAATTTGGTGTATGGGCTAATCATTTGATAAAAACACCCAAAACAAATAAAGTTTTCTAAAATGTTCCTTTAGGGGTTGCTCCAGAGAAAAACGTTCGAAAGGTGATATGATAAAGAAACACCCTTCGGGATAAGATACAGATATCAAATTTGGTGTATGAGTAGATAGTTAGGAAGGAAGAGAGTTGTTGTTGTTGAGACCCAGACCGTCCGACCTACCAGAAAGGTGTAAGGTAACTATATGGACGGCCGGGAAGTGCCACCCAATTTAGTCCGGAACCCAGTGGGGGAGGCATCCACAGGGACCGTACCCTCCTTCCCCTACCACCAACCTCTCGGAAGGACTTACGGACCCACATGTTTAACGTGATCGTACTCCGCATGAACACGGCGGCATTTGTGGTAGCGTGCAAATCTAGCGCGCAAACCACAGGGATACCGCACCCGAGATGGCCAACAGCACGCGGTGTTTCGAGGTGGTCACCCACCAAGTACTAACCGCGCCCGATGCTGCTTGACTTCGGTGATCTAACGAGAACCGGTGTTTTCAGCACGGTACGGCCGTTGGCCGGAAGGAAGAGAGTGTACAATTTCAGTTTTCCAATATTTTCTACTTTAGGGTGTGCCGAACACCAAAATATTCTATTTTCGGAATAAAGAAGAAACCCCCTTTTCATATGTGATAGAGACTTGATATTTGGCATATGGGCGAATAATGTGATAGTAAATCCAATCAAAATGGAGTTTTTCAAAAATGCATATTTAAGGGGGGTGGGTACTGCACACAAAAACAGTCGAAAGGTGAAATGATAGAAAAGGCATACTAGAGACTTCATGCTACAGAACATGAGATATAGACTTCAAATTCGGTGTAGGTGTAAATAGTTGGAAAGGTAAAAAGTGTGCAATTTCAGTTTTCCAACATTTGCTATTGTAGGGGGTGCCGCTCACTAAAATATTCGATTTGAGGAACAAATTGAAAATGCCTCCTTTACAATGTGATTGAGGCTTGAAGTTTAGTATTTGGGTTCATTATTTGAAGAACATACCCAAGATGAATACTGTTTTTCAAAAATGTTCATTTAAGGGGGTGCTACACAGAAAAACGTTCAAAAGATGAAATGATAGAAAAACATGTTTCGCGATAGAATAGAGACTTTGTGTACGGGGAGATAGTTCGAAAAGAAGAAAGTATTTCAGATTTCCAATATTTGCTACTTTAGGGGTTGCGGTAAAACAATATTCTCGATTTTCCGAATGAATGAGACACGCTTCCTTTTAAATGTGATAGAGGCATGATATTTGGTATATGGACCCATCATCTGATAAGAAATCCAAGGCGAACCGAGTGTTTCAAAAATGTTCATTTATGGGTGTGCTCAACAGAAAAACTTTCGAAAGGGAAGATGCTAAATTAGTATGCTTCGGGATGAGATAAATACTTTAATTAGGTGAACGGGTAGATAGTTCGAAAGGAAAAGGTGTGCAATTTAATTTTTCCAATATTTTCTTCTTTAGGGGGTTCTGCACACTAAAATATTCTATTTGCCGAATAAATGTAAAACGCGAATTATTAAAATATTATAATATTCAGGGGCTGCTTATTACGAGAACGTTGAGTTTCAACGGGTATTCGGCTAGTATACTTCTGTTTACCAAAGTGATTCTTTATCAGATTCTTTTAATCAGAGCTGAAGTATGTATTCTCTAATTATATGTAACTGTTTTAGTATATGTAAATAAATAAATATTTATTTCTAATGGTATGTAAAATTCATTTTCGAACGTATTACTATATTTTACACTTATATCTAAAAAAGACAACATTTTCACCACCAAATTACACATCATATTAATGAAGAATTGTGTTAGTTCATGAACAATATTTAGGAATTTGTATGTACTCCACATACTCATTCGCAAAACTAAATTACAATTAATAAATTATTTTCCTTATAATGTTACAGAATTCTGCACTTTTCAAAGGAATTGAAACTCAATTTAAAATGAAGGAGATGAATCAAAGCTCCATCTAGCAAAATATCTCCATAGAGTAAATCGATTTATGCATCTTTCGGCTACTTTAAAAGAAATAAAACATATTAGCGATCTTATTTTAACATACTATTTTATAGAGAACTTGCTTTTGTTCAATTTTTTTTAAATCTGAATATTTCTACAAAAGTATCGTTTAACAACTTCTAAACACATTTTATCACTTTGATAGATATTTATTTGTGCACGCATGTGCGTATGTATGCTGCATATGTATCTGTATGTATCGGCTAGTAGTGAATACTGTAACACTTCCATTTTTCACTTTGCTCAATTTACAAATTTATTTGTTCAATTTTACTACTTACTTTGACTTATGTTGTTTTTCATTAATCGACCGTGCATTTAAGTTTTTCTATCTTTGCCGTCGTTTCTTTATTGGCAATGCAAATCTTCCAGCCGCTATCTACAACATTCTACGCTTTTTGCGTGCTCTTGATTTTTATGTTTTGTGTGTATTATTGGCTTTTATGTTTCGGCGCCATTTTAAATTACAATACACTTTGGTGGAATTGGTCCTTCTACTTCCCTGATAGGGTGCCATTGTAATGGATATATATCTTTGTTGCGTACATCTACGATATCCCAAGTCTATTGTCACAACTCAAAATTTTGGTAGTGATTGATACAAAAGGGTATTGCGGCCAGGTGTGTATTTATTATGTTCTCATGATAATACAGCAACTGGCTGCGTAAATAAAAATAGATGAATACTAAAATAACCAGTACTGCCAAATACCTGTAATTTAATAAATATAGATAAATAGTGGACTTTGCCCGGGACTGGGGATGTAATAATCGTTACATAATCAGTGGAATAGCTATAAATTGTCGATGCATACACAACTTCTAAGAATATGTAAATCTTGTATTGGCCAACTAGTGGTACTACATCCTCACGATTATAGTGTATCAATACTCCATGAACGTGCACTTTTCACATTTCACACTAGCACACCGACTCAACTACCAACTTGTTGCTCAACTTAGTTGCCCAACTAACTCGACTTAGATTCCACTTCTACCTGACTATCAACAAAACTGTACTCCGACTTTATGCCCGACCGAACTTCTACAAAGATTTTACCAGAACTTAATTTCTCAGCCACGATCCAAAACTTACACTGCGCTGTGTAAAATAGCAGAATGTTACTTGGTTCGGCGATTGGACAACATAACGAACCAATAAGAAGTTGTTAATATAAAGTTAAACGTAAATTGTAACGTAACTCAGGAAAATAATAACCAATGGTTATATTATACTCCACACATGTTGTCCTCTAGAAAGCGCCCGATGTACAAGTCGACATTCAATCAGTAGAACTTATACATTATGTTTTCAGAGTGAAATATGTAAACCCATTGCATTGCATAGAGAAAGCTCCTATCAAATTTTCTTAATTTGAACGTCAAAAACACAAATATTAAAATTTTGGGTTTTTAGTATCAATATGACGAACGATATAAATGGGGGGTCAATGGAGAGGATTTTTAATTAAATTAATTATGCACGTAAATGTTAATATTATTGGATTTATTCAATCACGTTGATTGAATTCATCAATTGCTTCGGGACAAATAACATATGAATAACTTGAATATTGTTTTTAAATTAAGAAACAAATATATGAATACAATATACATTTTTATCATCCTGTTACTGATTGGATATCTAAATGTAAAATATTAATGCATGATAAGATATATTAGAGACCCAAACTCAAGAAATATTATGTTGAAATAAATGAAATTCAAATATATTTTCCCTTTCCGAGATGAACGTTACCAGGCAATCCCAACTTCTTATCGAATATTTCTATTAGACACTTCGTAAAAAGCTATGTTCTCAGAATAACTGCAGTTTGCATTGGAAAAGGAAATATCATTACAGAAATTGATCACTCTGAAATTCTAAATATCTTTGTCTGAACGTATATTTTACATGGTTGGTTGGATGTTTTTTTTTTTACATTTTAAATGTACCATACTCTTCTTCTGACTTTGATATTTGAGTATTTTTTTTTAAATTTAAAGCTGGTGTTTCTTGGGAAAAAATTATTATTGCGAGTGTTACAAATTCTGCAATATATATGATTGTATATATTGCATTATTATTATATATATATATATATATATATATTATATATATATATATATATATATATATATATATATATATATATATATATATATATATATATATATATATATAAACATTCTTTTTGGCTTGAAGAGTATTTATGTGATAGTGAATGGGATATTAGTAATTAATCTGAACGACAACACTAGAATGGCGACGGGCCGCCAGATCAGAAAGTTAACGCTGTGTTGGAAAGTGAGACAAAGATCTTTCTGTCAACATTAAGTAACATGAAGTTATTGTTTTCTAAGATGGCGACAAGAAAAACGTTATACAGTAGGAAAGAATAAACTTTGAAAAGTATGGTAAGCATTTACGGAGTCTTTATAATCAAGCTCAAATAAAGTGTAGTGGAGAAGATATCTCTGTGGATGTGTTAAGACGTATGTTACGGATGTGGACAAGATAGTAGGTGTAATTATGGAGAAACTTGAATTATTTCAAGCTAATATGTTTAATAGACATGATGTAGTTCAGATGCAGACAAAAGAAACTGTGAAAGTAAAAGTACACCGATTGAATGGGAACATGCTTAATAGTTGCTTATGCGTTACTGACATATATAGAGTGTCTCAAAAACATTGACCTCGACTTTTATGCATTAAATATTGATCTTAGACAACAAATTACAAAGTTGCGTAAAAAAAGATACATAATTTTATGAAATCGAAAATATATTTCAAGGGAATTAAATTTTAAGAAATACAAAAATGAAATTTTTATACGGCCCCCGTACAAAACCATTTCCAATCAGTACAATATGCTCCATACACCAATAAGGTGATGTAGAAAATTTCAGCATTTTATCATGAAAAGTCCCAGAGATATGAAAAGAAGAATTGCTGACTTAAACCACTTTTCGATGCTCCACATGGGTTCTCAGAGGGGAAAAATCATGTCGGTATATCGCTTTACAGGGGTCATACACACATTACAAAAGGGGCCAACGGCCGTACCGTGCTGAAAAACACCGGTTCTCGTTAGATCACCGAAGTGAAGCAGCATCGAGCGCGGTTAGTACTTGGTGGGTGACCACCTCGGAACGCCGCGTGCTGTTGGCCATCTCGGGTGCGGTATCCCCGTGGTTTACGCCCTAGATTTGCACGCTGCCACAAATGCCGCCGTGTTCATGCGGAGTACGATCACGTTAAACATGTGGGTCCGTAAGTCCTTCCGAGAGGTTGGTGGTAGGGGAAGGAGGGTACGGTCCCTGTGGATGCCTCCCCCACAGGGTTCGGGTCTAAATTGGGTGGCACTTCCCGGCCGTTCATACAGTTACCTTACACCTTTCTGGTAGGTCGGACGGTCTGGGTCTCAACAACAACAACAACAACACATTACAAAAGGGGGCCAACGGCCGTACTGTGCTGAAAATACCGGTTCTCGTTAGATCACCGAAGTCAAGCAGCATCGGGCGCGGTTAGTACTTGGTGGGTGACCACCTCGGAACACCGCGTGCTGTTGGCCATCTCGGGTGCGGTATCCCCTTGGTTTGCGCGCTAGATTTGCACGCTACCACAAATGCCGCCGTGTTCATGCGGAGTACGATCACGTTAAACATGTGGGTCCGTAAGTCCTTCCGAGAGGTTGGTGGTAGGGGAAGGAGGGTACGGTCCCTGTGGATGCCTCCCCCACTGGGTTCCGGTCTAAATTGGGTGGCACTTCCCGGCCGTCCATACAGTTACCTTACACCTTTCTGGTAGGTCGGACGGTCTGGGTCTCAACAACAACACATTACAAAAAAAAACAATGATTACATAAATAAAGAATAATTTTGCTATTTATTGGTACAAAAATATCTACACTGTGTAGAAATAATAACTTTACACAAAGATTACAAAACTTGTTGGGTCTCAACAACAACACATTACAAAAAAAAACAATGATTACATAAATAAAGAATAATTTTGCTATTTATTGGTACAAAAATATCTACACTGTGTAGAAATAATAACTTTACACAAAGATTACAAAACTTGTTCAAATTGTTTCCCATCCATGCCAAAGATCCATTAAAGATAAGAGGCAGATAGTATTTGCCTATGGTGCATTTCTGCGTTGCATCATTTGCTCTCTTGCTATAAACATTTACATTTTAATTTGTGGTTAATCCCTCACCAACTTTGTTTAAGCATGTGTCTGGGACTTTTTAAGATTAAATGCTGAAATTTTGTACGTCACCTTATTAGTGTATGGGGCACATTTTAAACATTGGAAATGTTTTTGTACGGGTGCCGTATAAAAATTTAAATTTTGTATTTCTTCAAATTTAATCCCCTGAAAATTTTTATCGATTTCATAAAATCCTTGTCCTTTTTTAACTCAACTTTGTAATTTATTATATATGTCTAAGATCAATATGTAAGGAATAAAAGCCGATGTCAATTTTTTTGAGATACCCTGTATATGAGTGGTGGTGCTTTGGATGGTGAAAATCCCGTTCAGCTTCCTGAGTCAGATTTACCTCGAATTTCTATTGACAATCAATATGAAAGTGAAAAAACTCGAAACCAGATGAATTTCCCCTTTGTTGTGGTGAGAAGTATGAAAAACCATGAACTAGCATCGCCTAGTTATAAAAGGATATTGGAGATTCTAGAATGCAAAACGAGAAATTTTGTCCGCAAAATGGTCCAACTGTGGGAAACATTCTAGTGGGAAATGGAAATCCTGTTGAAAACACGTGGGGTTCATTTGAGGTATTGCGTGAGTCTATTGTATCAGGGTCATAAAAATCCCCAGGATGAGACGAGTTCTTCCATACAAATGGGCTGCTAATTCGAGTTTCGCGATATAAAAGTACTGAAAACACCTTAATGAAATTTATTTGTGAAATCAATGAAGGTTTAAATGTTGCCGTAGGTTTACTGGTATATTTTTGGATAGTAAGAAAGTCTTTGAGTGTGTTGATCATAATGTATTGCTGTATAAATTGCAGAGGATTGGCATTTGGGGCATTGAGTTTGAAAGGTTCAGATCTTATCTCAGTTGGCATGAGCAATCCGTTAGAATTGATACTGCTATAAGTAAAAGAAAGTTAGTTAAGCAGCATGTTTTCCAGAGGTCTGTCCAGGATCCGATCTTGTTTCTTGAATCATTTTGTGTAGATTTAATGGTACTTAAAATGCTGTTGCTGATCATATTGCTTTAGGTATAGTGGATTAATTTGTTCATTTCATGTTATATTTAATTTAAGTATCCATTTAAATATAGGTTAAAACACTAAACTCAGGAAAATCAAATTAATAATAATATTTCGATATATGACAAATTAGGGCCAGGATATCCGTTTGACCACACGAAGTTAAGTTAGGTTTCTAATTGAATATGTATTGTTTTTAAAGTAATTGTTATTCTTAATAGATGTGTGTTAATATAAATGGTTACAAAATTACCTGGTAATCATTTAGCAATTTAATGTCATGACTGGTTTAATTAGAACCATTTTATTTCTCTAATCTTACGGAACACTTTGGGTAAGTAATTGTATATTATATGTGTAAACATTTACTTGGTAACAACAGCCAGCTACGGTACATCGCCAACGACTACTTCTAGAGGAGATTGCATTTTGCGTCACCTATTTTAATGAAAAACTAAATATATTTTTAAAAGATTCCAACTGTAGAGTGATTGGTGTAATATGCTTCTGTTAATTGAATTGCTTCATATCCCTTTAATTATTTTTCCCGAATAGTAATGCAGATTTTTCATGGGTCATTGGAAAAGGTAATTTCGCTATGATTACGTTTGATTCATTTTACCAACTTGCATACTAACGATTATTTTCAACAGATTACGCTCTTTACAGATATTCTTGGATTATTTTCTGCAGTTTAAGTAAATACAATGTATACATTTTAAAATGAAGCAACTGGTTTTCAAATAACAATCAAGGAACTAAATTGAAAACCAATGAAGCCCACTTAAAACATCTTCAAAGTATATGAAACACAAGACTAAAATAAACGTTAATCAGAAGCACCAGCTAGTAAAATAAATCAATTCATGAATTCTTCAGAAATCTTAGGGAAAAGAAAGAACGCATTGAATTTTTTCCGTTTCAGTTTTTTATCCCGAAATAAATGAATTACAAATCTCTCCGCATGTTTCTCCATTTAGAAAGAACTTTAACACGCAACCCAAAGGAAATGTACTCTTCAAGAAGTTACGAACATACTCACTGCCCAAGCTGTATTTTTCAGGTACATGCATTAAAGCGATAGATTTTCTTAACTTCGTTTTTCAATGGCTTGATGCGAGTAAGGATTCTGCTGAAAACTAAAATCTGATGTGGACATTGTGTGACTTTTCCCACATATTTAAATTAATTTTAATATCATTTATTTCAGGAAGTATTAAATTGAGTTTAATTGCGGAAAATAACATGGTTAACTTTATGATATTATATCAATTTGCATTTGCATTTTTCCCTTTCATTTGACAACTTAATTCACTTTAAAATCTCCAGCTGCTCAAATATATCATACGATTTTACGGGCCATTTCGTAATAAAAAGGCATGTTGCTTTTCTTCGAATAGTACCAAAAGTTAATCAACGACTGGTCAACCCAACGTGACTTGTCTAACAAATGTTATGAAGTTTAGTTAATTAATACTTGAGTTAGAGTGGATACATACATTCTACAGACATACATACACACATACATACACACATTCACACTAAAAGTAGTGTTTTCTTGCTCTATGGTTCCTAAAACGTGCAGATTCTTCAAAATTCAATTTACGATTTTCGACACAATTCCAATACTTTCCCTATACATTAGCTTCTATTGTAGGGAAAGTGAAAATAAATATATATTTTTTAACCTTTCTGGATCCCGATTCACTAATTTATATCAAAGAAGGAGGACATCGATAACCTTAATTGTATATCTTTTGGTTTAACAATGAAACATATTGTTTCTCAAAAATAAAATTGCTTTTGAAATATAATTTGAAAGATCAAACCTAATGTCACAAATAATATGAAAACTACACATTCCCTTATCTTGTAAATTGATATATATTATTGAGACTTTTCACTGATTGGTTCTATGATTTACGACATTTTATTTTAAATTTAATTTATCAATTTCTACCCATGTCTCACTCGTTTTATATAGTTAGTGGTCAGTTGGTAATATTTCGCCCCAGAATTGGTATAAATATAATCAAAATTGCAAATATAGACATAATTAATAAAAATGACGCCTAATTGATGAATTAAATATTAAAGTTGTTTTAAGATATAGACTATATCGCTTCAGGATGCTATCAATATTGATAATTGTTTATTTAGAGTTACGCGAAATATAAATTAATTGGGTACTTTGAAATAGTTTTAAATGTTATCATCCTCAAAATCGCCAAATGTACAATTCAACGATAAAAACACTTAACCGTGGATCCTATACATTATTACTTTGCTTCTATACATAATGTATAAGGAAAGTTTTGTGACGGGGTCGAAAATTCGAATTCGAATTTTCGACGGAAGAGCACGTTTCAAGCATCCCTGATCACGAATCAAACATTTTTGAAGTAATGTATGTGTGTGTGTGTGTGTCAGTGAGACTGTGGAGACGATAACTGACGAACGAACGGACCTATTTGAATGAAATTTGGTACAAAAATCACAATCTGTAGTCACTGGAAGCCTGTTGTTTTTAAACGTAATCGAATGTTCAGAACCCCCCTAAGTTTTCGAGTGAAATTTTGAAAAAATCGTCAAAAAATCAAAACCAATCAATTGAATAAAGAATAAATTATTAATATATATATTAAAAATACAAATTGTAATAATAAAATCAAATGCATTTATTAAAACTTATAAATAATTTAATGCATCGCTGATACAGGTCCAGAAAATATTAATATAATTTGTAAATATAAATATAATCACTTTCCTTATATACATAATGTATAAGGACAGTATTGTGACGGGGTCGAAAATTCGAATTTGAGTTTTCGACGGGAGAACACGTTTCAAGCATCTCTGATCACGATTCGAATATTTTTGAGGTGATGTCTGTGTGTGTATTTGTGTGTGTGTCAGTGAGGCTGTGGAGACGATATCTCACAAACAAATGGAGCGATTCGAATGAAATTTGGTACAAAAATCACAATCCGTGAATACTGGAAGCCTATTGTCTATATAATAAAAGGCAATGTCTGTGTGTCTGTGTGTCTGTCTTATACACTATACGTTTCGCGACCGCGCGTCGGAGAGCTACGAAATTTGGCAATCGGAGACCCGGGGGGGAGGGAAGGGGACACGTGAAAACCGATTTTTAAAATTTTAATTATTTTTTTATTTATTTAATGTTTTATGCGATTTCGACCGTTTTTTGCCCTTTTTGCCCTTTTTTCTCCACGATCCGGACATCGTAGAAAAAAACAAATTACACCATCGGAAAGAGCAGAGAATTTCGAGTAAAAATATATCAATTTCAAATCTGAATTTCGATTTCTAATATTTTTTAAAGATTTTAAAACAAAACTCACTTTTGGCTCAAAAAATCAATTTTTGGTTTTTAAATTCTCGCATCGTGAAAAGTACTCATAATTTCGACTAATAATTTACATTTTTAGAAAGCTGAAATATCTGGCATTCTTACAAGTCTAATGTGGTCCAGAAATAATGAAAATTGCCTTCAGGATGGCAATTTTAAAGACGCCATGATTTTAAATTTCTCGGCGTTCCGTTCGTTTCTCCCCCGCTGAAGCAGGGAAGGTGGTAGGTGGGGACGTCAAGGTGGAGGTGACGTCACGGTTCTGAATAGAGCGCCTTTGCTCTATATAAATTATTATATTTATATTTTAAATGATGGGACGATCTGGATTTTTTAAATGTATATTTTAACTTTTGGATATTTTAAATGGATATTTTAATTTTATGGATATTTTAAATGATAGAACAATGAAACAATGGAATGAGGATGATGGATTTAAGCATATGGTCATTTTAAATTGCAAATTAGCGCGCGGGAAGTTAGCGGTAGGCCCGGGTTCGATTCCCGCCACTGCCAAAACTGCCGCCGTGTTTACGTGGAATACGATCACGTTAAATATGTGGGTCCGTAAGTCCTTCCGAGAGGTTGGTGGTAGGGGAAGGAGGATACGGCCCCTGTGGATGCCTCCCCCACTGGGTTCCCGTCTAAATTGGGTGAATATGTAGAAAGTTATGGAGATTGTCGCGGAGGGCGCGGCAGCCCAGTGGTTAGCGCGCGGGAATTGCACTCAGTAGGCCCGGGTTCGATTCCCGCCACTGCCAAAACTTACGCCACGTTCACGCAGAGTACGATCACGTTAAACATGTGGGTTCGTGAGTCCTTCCGAGAGGTTGGTGGTAGGGGAAGGAGGGTGCGGTCTAAATTGGGTGAATAAAAAGAAAGTTATGGAGATTGTCGCGGAGGGCGAAGTAGCCCAGTGGTTAGCGCGCGGGAATTGCACGCGGTAGGCCCGGGTTCGATTTCCGCCACTGACATGGAGTACGATCACGTTAAACATATGGGTCCGTATGTTTTTCCGAGAGGTTGGTGGTAGGGGAAGGAGGGTACGTTCCCTGTGGATGCCTCCCCCACTGGGTTCCGGTCTAAATTGCGTGGCACATCCTGGCCGTCCAACCAGTTACCAGGCCCGGGTTCGATTCCCAAAATCGCCGCCGTGTTTGCGCGGAGTACGAGCACGTTAAACATGTGGGTCCGTGAGTCCTTCCGAGAAGTTGGTGGTAGGGGAAGGAGGGTACGGTCTAAATTGGATGAATAAAAAGAAAATTATGGAGATTGTCGCGTAGGGCAAAGTAGCCCAATGGTTAGCGCGCGGAAATTGCACTCGGTAGGCCCGGGTTCGATTCCCAAAATTGCCGCCGTGTTTACGCGGAGTACGATCACGTTAAACATGTGGGTCTGTAAGTCCTTCCGAGAGGTTGGTGGTAGGGGAAGAAGGGTACGGTCCCTGTGGATGCTTTTCCCACTTGGTTCCGGTCTAAATTGGGTGAATAAAAAATAAGTTATGAAGAATATCGCGGAGGGTGAAGTACCCCAGTGGTTAGTGCGCGGGATTTGCACTTGGTAGGCCCGGGTTCGATTCCCAAAATTGCCGAATAAAAATAAAGTTATGGAGATTGTCGCGGATGGCACGGTAGCCCAGTGGTTAGCGCGCGGGAATTTCACTCGGTAGGCCCGGGTTCGATTCCCGCCATTGCCAAAACTGCAGCCGTGTTCACGCGGAGTACGATCACGTTAAACGTGTGGGACTGCAAGTCCTTCCGAGAGGTTTGTGGTAGGGGAAGGAGGGTACGGTCTCTTTGGATGCCTCCCCCATTGGGTTCCGGTCTAAATTGTGTGGCACTTCCTTGCCTTCCAAGCAGTTACCTTACACCTTTCTGGTAGGTCGCGCCAACGAGTTTGCCACGGTCAGAATTTTCAAGGGTAGCGAACAGGCTGGTCGCCAAAGGCGGCTAGTAAATAATAAAAGGCAATGTCTGTGTGTGTGTGTGTGTGTCTGTGTGTCTTATACACTATACGTTTCGCGACCGCGCGTCGGAGAGTTACGAAATTTGGCAATCGGAGACCCTGGGGGGTGGGAAGGGGACACGTGAAAACCGATTTTCAAAATTCTAATTATTTTTTTATTTATTTAATGTTTTATGCGATTTCGACCTTTTTTTGATCTTTTTGCCCTTTTTTCTCCTCGATCCAGACATCGTAGAAAAAAACAAATCACACCATCGGAAAGAGCAGAGAATTTCGAGTAAAAATATATCAATTTCAAATCTCAGAGATAAATTCTAATATTTTTTTATGATTTTAAAGCAAAAGTCACTTTTGACTCAAAAAAACGATTTTTGGTTTTTAAATTCTCGCATAGTAAAAAGTACTCATAATTTCGACTAATAATTTACATTTTTAGAAAGCTGAAATATCTGGCATTCTTACAAGTCTAATCTGGTCCAGAAATAATGAAAATTGCCTTCAGGATCGCAATTTTAAAGACGTCATGATTTTAAATTTCTCGGCGTTCCGCTCGGCGTACCGCTTCGTTTCTCCCCCGCTGAAGCAGGGAAGGTGGTGGGTGGGGACGTCAAGGTGGAGGTGACGTCACGGTTCTGTATATGCATAGCGATGGGTGGGACAATAAGAAACCGAATTAGTTTTTACTTTCCGTTTCCCGCGCTTCCGATTTTAAATGAAATAAGAGCTTAACATATGCACTGTAGAAATTATTATATTTATATTTTAAATGATGGAACGATATGGATTTTTTAAATGGATATTTTAATTTTATGGATATTTTAAATGATGGAACGATGGATATTTTAATTTTATGGATATTTTAAATGATGGAACGATGGATATTTAAATTTTATGGATATTTTAAATGATGGAACAATGGAATGAGGATGATGGAATTAAGAGCTTAGAGAGCATATGGTCATTTTAAATTGTAAATTAGCGCGCGGGAAGTTAGCGGTAGGCCCGGGTACGATTCCCGCCACTGCCAAAACTGCCGAAGTGTTCACGCGGAATACGATCACGTTAAACATATGGGCCCGTAAGTCCTTCCGAGAGGTTGGTGGTAGGGGAAGGAGGGTACGGTCCCTGTGGATGCCTCCTTCACAGGGTTCCCGTCTAAATTGGGTGAATATAAAGAAAGTTGCGGAGGGCGAGGCAGCCCAGTGGTTAGCGCTCAGGAATTGCACTCGGTAGGCCCGGGTTCGATTCCCGCCACTTCCAAAACTGCCGCCGTGTTCACGCGGAGTACGATCACGATAAACATGTGGGTCCGGAAGTCCTTCCGAGAGGTTGGTGGTAGGGGAAGGAGGGTACGGTCCCTGTGGATGCCCCCCTCACAGGGTTCCCGTCTAAATTGGGTGAATATAAAGAAAGTTGCGGAGGGCGAGGCAGCCCAGTGGTTAGCGCTCAAGAATTGCACTCGGTAGGCCCGGGTTCGATTCCCGCCACTTCCAAAACTGCCGCCGTGTTCACGCGGAGTACGATCACGATAAACATGTCTGTCCGGAAGTCCTTCCGAGAGGTTGGTGGTAGGGGAAGGAGGGTACGGTCCCTGTGGATGCCTCCCTCACAGGGTTCCCGTCTAAATTGGGTGAATATAAAGAAAGTTGCGGAGGGCGAGGCAGCCCAGTGGTTAGCGCTCAGGAATTGCACTCGGTAGGCCCGGGTTCGATTCCCGCCACTTCCAAAACTGCCGCCGTGTTCACGCGGAGTACGATCACGATAAACATGTTTGTCCGGAAGTCCTTCCGAGAGGTTGGTGGTAGGGGAAGGAGGGTACGGTCCCTGTGGTTGCCTCTCCCACTGGGTTCCGTTCTAAATTGGGTAAATAAAAAGAATGTTATGGAGATAGTCGCTGGGGGCGAAGAAGCCCAGTGGTTAGCGCGCGGGAATTGCACTCAGTAGGCCCGGGTTCGATTCCCAAAATTGCCGCCGTGTTTACGCGGAGTACGATCACGTTAAACATGTGGGTCCGTGAGTCCTTCCGAGAAGTTGGTGGTAGGGGAAGGAGGGTACGGTCTAAATTGGATGAATAAAAAGAAAGTTATGGAGATTGTCGCGTAGGGCAAAGTAGCCCAATGGTTAGCGCGCGGAAATTGCACTCGGTAGGCCCGGGTTCGATTCCCAAAATTGCCGCCGTGTTTACGCGGAGTACGATCACGTTAAACATGTGGGTCTGTAAGTCCTTCCGAGAGGTTGGTGGTAGGGGAAGAAGGGTACGGTCCCTGTGGATGCTTCTCCCACTTGGTTCCGGTCTAAATTGGGTGAATAAAAAGAAAGTTATGAAGAATATCGCGGAGGGTGAAGTACCCCAGTGGTTAGTGCGCGGGATTTGCACTTGGTAGGCCCGGGTTCGATTCCCAAAATTGCCGAATAAAAATAAAGTTATGGAGATTGTCGCGGATGGCACGGTAGCCCAGTGGTTAGCGCGCGGGAATTTCACTCGGTAGGCCCGGGTTCGATTCCCGCCATTGCCAAAACTGCAGCCGTGTTCACGCGGAGTACGATCACGTTAAACGTGTGGGACTGCAAGTCCTTCCGAGAGGTTTGTGGTAGGGGAAGGAGGGTACGGTCTCTTTGGATGCCTCCCCCATTGGGTTCCGGTCTAAATTGTGTGGCACTTCCTGGCCTTCCAAGCAGTTACCTTACACCTTTCTGGTAGGTCGCGCCAACGAGTTTGCCACGGTCAGAATTTTCAAGGGTAGCGAACAGGCTGGTCGCCAAAGGCGGCTAGTATGTAATATAATGCGATAAATTTGTTGACACCTTTCTCATGGATCTAGTTCGTTCTGTTTATAAGAAAATATACTTTGAGTAATACCTTTGTATTTGAACCTCAATAGTCATTTATCTGCTATAAGAATAACTTATTTTTCCTTCAATTGGCGAGATTTCCTTGGCGAGATTTTACGAAGAATTTGGCGGAATGTCGTCAACTTGGCGACATTTTAAAATGCTGCCAACTTAACGAAATTAACTTGGCGACTATTAAAAATGTTGATAAAGTTATTAAACTGTCGCTAAATTGATAAAGGTGACTCCAGCTGGGATATAATGTTTCGCAAATTCTGATTTCCGTCATATGACGGACATACATTCTAGTATATAAGAAATTATTTTCTCTCCGTTTGTCTGTAACACACGCTGATGCATTTTGCGAACTTGGCGAATAATCTAACGACCTATCGCCAGTTTGACGATATTTTACCCCAGACTGACGAAAATATCGTCAAAATTGCAAAAATGACGCTAATTTGATGAAAATGGCACCTAATTGATGAATTAAGAAATAAAATATTTTAATATAGGAACTACGTCACTTATTGAGAATGCTATCAATATTGATAATTTGTACAAAATATAAATTAATTGTACTTTGAAATAGTGTTACATGTTGTCATCCGGAAAAACACGAAATGCACAATTCAAAGTTAAAAACGTAGTACCGTCGATCTTATACATTTTTTTTTTACTGTAAAAGGAATCAATTTATTATATAAGGAAAGTCATGTGTTGCCCATATCAGATTTTTTTAATTATTATGAAACTATTATTAACAGTTGAAAGACTATATAGCGTTATACTCATTACATTTATACTTATGCAAAGATCTTTAGTTAAATATAAATTTAATTAACTTATACATACTTTCGCCAACTTATCGACAATTTTCCGAATTTATACAAGGTTACCTGACGTGAAGAATAGGATAATCATATGAAATTTAAAAAAAAAAATATATTTCGTCTGAAACTGAGGATTTGCATACCGAACAGACAAACAGACAAATAAATAAATAGCTAAGCTTAAATTTTATACATAAAAAATAGTAATTTTATTACATAAGTCGGAAATATGGCGCCAAAACTGTGTTTTACAAACACAATTGGTTTCTTTGCACAATGTAAACAATATTATTCGTTGCTAAGCAACATATTATAATTTCGTTAAAAATGTTATGTGCTCATCTTTTAGATTTATAAAAGTTAGGTTTTTGATCCGTGCATAATAACAATAACAAATTAAAAATATGAATTAAAAATAGATATCCGAAACGAACAATCATACTTTCAATTCTATATATATATATATATATATATATATATATATATATATATATATATATATATATATATATATATATATATATATATATATATATATATATATATATATATATATATATATAGATATATATATATATATATATATATATATATATACAAGAGAGACAGAAAGAGAGCAATTCCTCACCAATACTTTTAGAAATAGTTTGGTAACACGTGCTATAAGGGTGATCTTTGATTCTGTATGTATATAAAAAAAATTGGATAAATAACTTCCCAAAGCGCCAATGTGAGAAACACTAAATCGATTGATACATTTCTGAAGAAGAGAGGGAAAGTTCATTAGCTATTTATTTTTGTTGTTACACTTTTTTTACCACGAAATAAACGAATTAAAATTTTCATTCTGTATTTTTCCATTCAGAAGAAACTTTATCACGCACCCTAAAGAGGTATTCTGGAAGAAGTTACAACCAAACTCTTTCGCAATTGCATTTTAAATTCACAAGCATTAAAGCTCTAGCTTCTTCTCAAGAATGTACTCTTAATGAAGAGTGAGTTCTAGTGAGAATTTTATAAAGCTGGTTGATATGCGGAGGTTTTTCTACATATTGCATTTATCATCAGTTTATTCAGAATATTTTCTAATTTAAAGCAGCAATTTCGTTGAAATTATTTTCAAGATATTAACTATTTTAAGATTTGGTTAAATTTATTTGCAACATCCTTCTACTTGTTATGTTATAGATTGCTGCTTCTCACACTCTGTGGAGCATATTACTAGTAGTGCGGGGAATAGTTTCAAATAGCACATGACAAAATTTCCTGTTTTGTGTTTTACTAACAAAATTCATTTCATTTTTTAATTATAAATATCTATAAAAATTTATCGAATACTTGGCATTAAAAATAACTGTATGCATAAACGTAAGCAAAGCACAGACTAACTACCATCTACAGGGTAGAAAGCCAGAACAATCACACCATTAAAGGTAAAATTACATCCTATCAACATTTTTAATTTTATTGTTACTCTGACTTTCTCTACTGAAGAATAAAGTTATTTACGTACACATATATTGATATTATTAGTGATAACTTTTACACTAGTTTTTAACAAATTACGTGTTTCTATAGTTATTTTTATAGGTATTTGATTTAAATATTTATAAAAATGACTATAAACTTTGTTTACGTAAATACCATTTGAAGCATAGTTAGCGTAAATGCGTCAAAATTGTCACAAGTTTAATTTTCATATTTGTTTTTTTAAAACATGTATACTAAAGTAAAATTGCAATATTAATTTTTTATTCACATTTTGAAATACCATTTTTTCAGCTAATAAATTTGCCTTACCATTTGAATCTGAGTCAGCATGATAATTGGAAAATATATACACATAGAAGTATTTTTGTTTTGAGCATACATTTGACATTCAAATTAAATAAATTTACCAGTTTTATTTGGATATGTATTGTAACTGCTTTACTCATGATTTTGTGCTGTTTATTCCGAAATTTCAGACTAATCACAGAAATTGTTTTCTGCTTCTGCTATGTAGCGCGAATGATGTTTTCTTAAATCCTGAAATATATGTAATATAGTTTTAATAAAAAATAAAAATTTAAATAATATTTAAATATATATACATATATATATATATATATATATATATATATATATATATATATATATATCTTCCAATCATGTTGCTTTTAATGTCAAAAATTTTTCTATGCTCTTGCATTTTGTGTTATACAACAAGTATATTATCCAAGGTGATAACATTTATTTACAAACATCTGGTGTACCACAAGGTGGCTGTAGTAGTAGTATTCTCGCTAACTTATATCTTTATTATTATGAATGTCATTTTAACTCTAATTCATATATTATATATAGATATGTTGACGACTTAATTTGTATTATCATTGATGATTCCTATCCCATTAATATTGATTTTTACCCTTCTAACCTAGAATTAATTCCTAATGAGCTTAGCGTTAGTCAAACTGTTAATTTTTTAGACCTAAATTTAGATACCCTCAATAATCATGTAATCACCAATCTATATGATAAAAAAGATTCTTACAACTTCACTATCATAAAGCTGCTATCATATCAATCTTGTAATTCTATTCAATTGTTTAAAAACATCATTTTAAACCAGCTATTTCGAATACATCGACTTTCTGATCCTCGGTTTCACTTTCTCCACATCAATAATCTTAAACGCATTTGTCAAAATTACCAATATCCGGAAGTATTTGTAAATAATATTATTAATAATTTCAAATATACCACGTACTAATTTTACACATGCATTAATTATCTTTGACTGGTTAACTCATTTTTGAGAATTCACCCATTCTTATCACCTCACTTACCACTTGGCCTGAGTCTAATACTGTTTACTATTTTCGAATGACTATTTTCCACTTGTCCTGTGTCCTATACTGATTACTATTTTTGAAAGTCTCCATACATATTATGTATCGTTCAAATGTATTCATTCCGGTGCCCACACGCATTGACGAAGTGAGGTGAAATGCTCAGTCACTAGTTTATCTTACACGTGGTGCAATGCTTGGGAGTTCATACTTCTGTTCGAGGAGGTATTATTTTTCAGATTTGTAATTCAATTGATTTATTTTTATCTTTCCACTAGCCAGTAGACAGTACCAATGGTATCTAAAGTTAAATACTATCGCCATTGTCAGAAACTGGCTATTCTATCGGTTTTAATTTGAATTGTATGGCTGTCCTGATGAGAATGCAATTTCGAACTGACCGCCATTTTTTGTGTAGTTTCAATTGATTGTTCTGTGTCTTAATCTCTTATCTTGAGCTAATTATTATTGCCTTTTCTCATTTTTGCCGTGTTTTCTTTTTCCTTTTTTTATATTTATATACTTTTAATTGTGATTTTTGTATCCTAATATTCTTCGCATCCCCCTTTCCATTGTAGTGATATGTTACCTTCTATCTTTATCCTTAGTCTTGGTCTATAGTTACTCATTTGTAACAGATATGCTAGAGATGGATTTTTTTGTACATACAGTAGTTTATGCATAATTTTCGATTAAAATCTTTCAATTTATATATATATATATATATATATATATATATATATATATATATATATATATATATATATATATATATATATATATATATATATATATATATATATATATATATATATATATATATATATATATATATTTGAAATGTAATAATAAGAATTATTTAAAAATAAAAAAATAAAAAAAATAAAAATACAATTCAAGTAATATTAACATCACCATAGAAGCAAATTTACGGCCATAATGCCGATAAGAGAAAAGAACAGAACATTCCCAAATTCGATGATTAATCAGAATAAAAAAAATATATATATATATATATATATATATATATATATATATATATATATATATATATATATATATATATTATTTAATTTATATTTTAATTATTTTAAATATTTAAAATATTAAAAAAATTATGTTTTAATAGAAATAGTTTTAATAAAATATATCTATGTAATAATTACCATTAAATTATAGCTTATAATTTATATAGTGTTGTAATAAAAATATTTTTAAAATGAGGCATCTTGGACCAAATTTAACCCATTTCCGCAGAGGTAGTAAGTAAGTAGGAGGTTTTACTTTTCCTGCAATGCACAGTAATTTAAAGGTTGCATATTGAATTCGGGTATAAAACTTAAGGCTATGGTGTAATAAACAATTTAGGTACACGAGCATCCCCAAATTTATAACTTTCGTGGATAAACTATTTCTCTTTTATCATTATGGTACGAATAAAACATACTTCTGTGATATAAGTACCGCATACAATATGTTTATTGATTCATATAAAGTACAAATAAAAAGATAATAATTTCAAATAATTTCAATAGCTGTTTCTATTCTAAATTTATTTTTTGTAAGTAGTATGTAGCATTTATTATATTTATATGTTCGTAAAAATTCTTTAGAATTAGTTTTCTATCATGCAAATTCGAAAATAAAAACTTTAATTCAAAACTGCTAATAATGTTTGAAAACAAGGAAAAGTATAAACCGGTTTAAAATCAATACATTCATGTTAAGTGAGGCATAACACTCTTCATGTTAAGTGAAGCATAGCACTTTACTATTTCCAAGAAAGGTAAGTTCGCTTTTTAAATACAAGAAAACTCACTAATAACAACAATGACAGACGCGATTTTACCTTTTTTGGTAATGGTGATTTGTTTCAGCTGCTCTTATTGTCTTTTAAACGTGTTACCTTTATTTCAAACTTTAATATCTACGTTCTATTGAAATGTTTATTTTCAGATTAATTTGGAAAGGAGTTCGAGAGCCAATGTTAGAGTTCCTATTGAGGAGAAAAATCGAAATGCTTCTTTAAAAATTCAAATCCCTAAAGAAATCACCCTGTTATCATTAGTAAATACACAATTATGATATTTAAAAGAATAATATTCCAATAATAAGATAAATTGTAGAAGAGGCTATACTGATAAGATCATTTTCTTGTTAAGGGGTTCAAACGCTTGGCACACGATTGTGAAGATCATAATTCATATGTCACAAGGAAAGGGATTAAATGTGCAAATTATAATTGTCCGCAAAAATGTGCAAAATTAACTGGACATTCTAAAATATAATTGAACTTGTTATACGTTGCAATATGTTTTTAAAAGTCCATTTATTATAATATTCATTTGTATGAATGAAACATAACTAGATGGAGGTCAACGTGTCCCTATCACTACATTCTGCTATATTAAATTTTCCATGTATTTCTATATTAATGATTCACAAATATCTACCTTAATGATTCCACATATTTCTACATTAAATATTCAACATTTTTAAATTCTACAACTAAATATAAAAGTTTACTAAGTTCTTTTAACCGAAATCCCAATTACCTAGGATAATACTTTTTCCGCTTCAAGCAAATTAACTCAAAATACTTTTATTAAAATCTAGAAATTCTGATGCCAGTCAACAGAGCACAGGTCTTTCCAAATGTAAATACAAAATCTAGTTTTTCATGTGTTATAAAATGGTAAATAAAGCATGACATCATCAATGATTAATAAAGCATGATCAAGTAATTAAAGTGTGAAGATTAAAATGTTAATAAAAATATTGGTATTCACCTAGTTTACACATTTATATTATTCTAATTAAAATATACAAGGCATTTCAAACCGTAAATACTTAAATTACCTAAAATAATATGTATAATAAATTTTATTGGTGAAAATATTGGAGTAATTTTTGTAAAAAATATTTTAATTTGAAATTCTGAAGCTAAACAGTAATTGTATTGCAATTTTCAAATGAGATATCAGTCCTCACATCGTGCTTTTGTCCCTTGATGGAGCAAATTTATAGACTTTTTAGAACAGTATTTGAAACCCTGGAACTTAAGATAAATGCTAATTCAAACTGCCGACTATTAAAATAAATTGCTTCATGAATTTTTCACAAATTTCAAAGGAAAAAGAAGCTCATTCGCATTTTTTCCAGCTTCCATTTTTTTACTACTAAATAAATGTCTCATAGATCACTTTATATGTTCTCGATTTAGAAACAACACTCTTTTTCGCAGGAACCCGAAAGAAATGCACTTCTAAGAAATTATACACTTATTTGACGTTGTGTTTTGAACAGAATTATTGTGATACCTCATTCACGATATTTCAGATTACATGAGATTATACGAGTATAAATTTCATTGATCTAACAAAAACAATGGCATTTTTCTAATATTTTGTTCTATTTAGCGACATCTCTTAAAATCTCTCCAGATTTTTTATTGTATATTTTAAAAGTAAATAATGATCTGCGTACGAGAAAAGATTACGTGCATTACTGAAACGCATACGTAATGATACTATTTATCTACATCACCACTTTTCTGATCTAATTTGCCACACAAAAATCGAGGTTGGTGTATAATTAAACCTCTTAATAAGCATTTCTGTGTAATACTACTAGCTACTCAAAAGTAATATTAATTTAATGCGGACAACACACAATAACTAATTCCCTTCATGACGTTATTTCTTTCAGTGCGAAACAATGATGGACAAGATCCACGACCCAATGTTTTTAACGTTGAAAAGTACACCAATATTTAGTGCTTTGCAGGATGACAATATGTAAAAGTATTTTAAAGTAACAAATTCACTTATATTTACCGCAAATATAACTTGACAATTGGCAATATTCCTAACATCCATTCAACAATAAACACCATTATATTAAAATATGTTAAATATTAATTCATGCATTTATTGTCATTTTCAAAATTTAACGTCATTTTTGCCAGTTCTGCACCATATTAAAGAAGTTGTCAACATGACGATGTTTCGCCAAATTGGTCCTCAATGTCGCCAAATAAATATTCAATTGTTACATATCCACTTGATACTCATTTTATGTTATGTTTTTGATACATGTATTCGAAAAAAATTCAATATACCAAGAACAGTTCAAGCTAGCATACTAAAGTTGGTCTCATTCGTTTTAAAATAGAACATTACATGAAATCTGATTATTTATTTAACATAATTGATTTTTTTTTTCTTTTTTTATAAAAACGTCTTTCACAAATTTGGTCCTAAACGTTCGAATGATTCTGTTCGAAACATTCCATTCGTTTTTTAAATTTAACATTCATAGACTCACGGACACACGTACATACATATACATACATGGTCATATACACACAGACAACACCTTAGAAACGTTCAATTCGAATACAGATATGCTTAAAACGTGCTCTTCCCTCGAATTCGAATTTTCGACTGTGTCACATTACTGTCCCTATTCACTAGACTATGTATGTAGGGAAATTTAATAATGATTCTATTTATGTAAGTAAAAATATTTGTAAATTGTATGATACTAGAAGGCTCCACCTTTGCTAACTGACGCCGCCAACACCTGTAACTGCGAATCGGAAATCTTAGCTTCCTACTCCCTGATCTTGTTTCGCGAGCTCTTGCGTTCCGGTTACAATGCAGGCCTAATATGTTTGTTGGGCGACGCCCATTGTTTGCTGGCACTCACCAACCCTGGATATCGCTCCGCGAGCTATTTCACCTCTGCCGGTGGACACGACCGTGTCACGCTTTTGCTAAATCCCACGTACTTTCCAACTGCCGTACAATCAATTGGAAGATGAAACAGGAGTCTGGCTCGTAAATGCGACGTTATCATTTTCCCCAGTTATATAATGGTTACGCGCTATATTTAGCAGCAAAACTGTTTCTATTTTATTGTTTTTATAAAATGGTTTCTGCGGATCTACTACAGACATCGATCAGATGCTGACTGATTTGGATTCAGCATTGAATTCCGGAGGAAGATAGGTGGTTCAGAACGGGTTTTCACTTCCAGATATTTTCCATTTCCGGTTGAAACAATTCCATTTTACTTGCCACATATGTTTCTCAGTTTAAGTTATAGATACATAATATATAATAATTGATATGGATTCAGCATCAGAATCTAGGTATGGTCGGATTATTTACTAATAATTTTTATTTGTTGCTTTTTTCTATGTTCGGTTTAAAAATGTTCTTTGAGGCATCTATTTATCAGGATTTGCTGTTGATAGAGTTTAGATAATGACATATAGGGATTCAGTATCGAAATCTGGATGGAGATTAATTGACTCCGCCTCTGGTTCTGTGAAGTGTCCATTTTTAATAATGATATTCCTTGAAACATATATTTCTCTGGATCTGCTATAGAGCTATCTTAATTGATGATTAACATAAGTTCAGCATTCAATTTTAAAAGATAACGGGGGAAGGGTTACTAAGGATTTTCGCTTCCGATTCTTTCCTCATTTCCGGTTTGAAATTGTTTGTTCAAGTACATTTTTAACAGGATCAGCTATTAAGAGCTCAGTTGGTTGTTGATGTGGAGTAAGCAGCATCACATTTCGGATGGGGTAGGGGTATCAAACAATTCCATTTACGGTTTTGGAGAAGTCACTTCTGATTTTTTGAAAATGCATATGATTGTATGAAATGAGTATGTAAAAGAGAATAATAACGTTAATACGAATAGTAGTGATATAGAGTTTATACGCCATTTGCCCCCATATGCAGGCTAATTCAAAATCTCCTGTTATCATTTCAAAATAGAAGACATTTTAGAAAATAAAAATGTTGTTAATTAAAATTATATTGATTTCAATACCTAACAATACCTAATATTTAGTTCTTTTCAAAATGATACAAATATATAATTTAGACATACTTGAATATCATTATCATCTGAAATATATGATACATGAAAATGTAAATTGCAATCTTATTTCCTTTAATAATCTGTTATTGAAAAACATTTTCATCTTGATGAAGCATATTATGACCATTTTTAAAATTCTGAAACTTTACGTTCTAAAATAACTGTGAATTTTATCACTGAGTAAAACAAATCCATATATATATTTCTTTGTGATTTTACGTGAACAGAAAATCAATTCACAATTTATTGTTTTTCTTCTTTACATTATATACATGGAAACAAATGAATTACGATCTATGTCTGCGTTTCTCCATTTAAGGAGAACTGCATCACGCAATGGGAAGAAAATCCCTACTCTAAAAGTTGAGCAAACTCATTTCAAGTTGTTCTTTAAAGTTTCTTCATGAATGCGATATATTCTGCTATAAACTATGTTTTAATGGCATAATAAAAGTGAATATTTTGTTAGGATGCTTGCAAAATAAACTTTAAATGTTTTATCTTCCTCTGCTAATGTTTGCGTTAAACTGTTCTTGCTGCTGCATACCTAAATAAGATAAAATGTAAATTATTAATTTATTTTGGAGTCTTAATAAAAAAGGATATATTCCTCTTAAAGTAATTTATTATAAAATAATATTCAAAACAGTTACTCAAAATATAGTTTTCGATATGCGTATTACCACACTTTTTAATTTGCATTATATTTTGGAAGAAGGTGTCGATGTAATGACTCGGAACCAAAAGTTCATTAAAATATCATGATCTCATCGTTTTAGATGTCAATTAAATATCCTATAAAGATATTTTCATTAGTATCTAAAATGATAAGCCTATGATACAAAATTAACTATGTATATTATACCAGCCGTTGACATATGAATTATGAAAGCTCGCTCAAAAACAATGTTGATAAACACATTCACAAAAATTTCAACTACCACACAATCATATTACTATTATCTACCACACACATAAACACGCATGATTGACTGACATAGGCGATCTCTGTGTTTTAAATATTAATCTACTATTCCTATCAGAACAGTTAAAAAACTGATACATTTGACCAGATTCAGAAAAATAAATTATTTTATACTTATGAAGTTTTAATTACTAATCATTTCACCTTTTTTTTAGACAAATGCAGTTACTACGGGACTATGTATCTTACTAGCCTAAATATATATTTCAATATAGCTACTCCTTTCGTTTCTCATGGTTGCCTTACTGTTCTTTGGACTGGTCTTCATCCGCCGTTCCTGGATTTCTTAAATAGACTGTATTTCCATCGCAGGATGTTTAATTGCTTTAATTTGAGGGCATTAGCAAAACGTAGCTGGCGAGCATCGGGTTTATAACCTCTGTCATAAATACGTGCATATTATAACATCCATTGTGGCTCTTCTAATTATGGATACTTTTTGTTCCAGCCATTTTTCTTTTATGACTTCAAACTCGTCTCTTCCCTTTGAAGTCTCATAAATTTTTACTCATTTATATAATTTGCATATCTAATTTTCACAATATTATTAATGTTATTAAAGTATGTCGAATATTATTACATACATCTCTTGCGCCATCCCATTAACTTATAACACAGGTTAAATAGTATAAATTGGTGAAAGCGGAATATAGCAAAACATGATAATAACAGACCAACTTTTTTGAAAAGCACGGAAGTATAAAGTAATCATTGCTCCTATAAACTTGTTTCTTTATATAAAATAATGCCAATAAATCTTGCATTTGAATTTTAGTCATGAGAGTTACAAAAATGTACCTATAGATTTAATACAATGTAAATACACATACAATTTACTGGAGTTTAGTGATGATACAGGTTCATGAGTTATGGTGTATTCTTGAGTTATCTGTGACGAAGTTAAACTTAACTGATATTTCATGCGATTCTTCACTTATGATATATTCTTGCGTTATGTGCCACGAGGTTTTTAAGTCATGATATATTCTTGAGTTATATGTAATAAAATTCTTGAGTTATGAAATATTGAGTTATCTGTGATAGTTTTTGAGTTTTTTGAGTTATCTGCAACTAGGCTCTTGAGTTATCGAATATATATGCACATACACACACGCATGCGCGCACATACACGCACACACACACACACACGCACAAACATACAAAACACATAAGGACACAATAGACGCACACATATAGATTAAGTACAAAAATATGCTGCAACTTGGGGATAAATGCAATTGCTAAGTCAAAAGTAAAATAACTTGCAAACTGTTACAAGTAACAAAAGCTACAACAATTAATCAAAATATTACTAGCGTAAAAAATTTCCATTTTTTTATTCTGATAAATTTGTTTAACACAAATATTTTCTTACGGCATACATAATCGAGATAGAACCCATAGGTGTGCAACTTTTATGAAGTATATTTCTTACAAATAATGGACCAGATTCAATCATCAACTTTCATTATTGTGACATAATTATAATGTTTTATCCGCAGGTTTTTCTTATTAATTGCACTAAGTAGCCCCTGAGGAATTTTAGAATATATCCTGATGTAAACACATAGCATAGTGCAATGGATCGATACATTGAAGAGGATATTAATCATTATAAGTCATTTTTTCAAGTCAATTTTCCCATAAAATAAACATTTAGATTATTGCTTATTTTGAGAGGATTTAAAATTTTCAGATTGTCCACGTGTATTAGTAAAAAACTTTAGATTTCATATAACAAAACCGATAAATAAAAATGCACTACAAATATAACTGATATCATAAGAAGTTGATAATGTAACACAAGTTACAGAAGCATGTTAAGTCAGTTACAAAATATATTGTATTTTTTGAAATTATGGTTCATAAATACAAAATAAATATGAATGCATCTAATCTATTAATTATTTAGTATTATTTATAAGCAAAATACACCACTCTAGCTTTAACATTTTGATAGTATTTAAATTTTTACTGAATCGGCAATTACATCTTGTCCAATTGCGTTACGTCAGATACGCAATTTAAAAATGAAATTATAGAGGTATATTCATAGTAAGATTTTTTTTACGTTTCTATATAATAGCTAGAGATAATAAATATTTTTAAGCACACATTTGTATTTTTTCATTTTAAGTAAATGTTTACTGGTATAAAAAAGCCATTAATCTTGTATTTAATGTTACATCAGTTACAGTGGAACTGACATGTAATAATTATAATTAATCATTTTACAGTCATTAAATATCAACAATAAATACTACTGAGGTTGTTAAGATAGTGAAGAAGAAGTTAAGTCTTCTTTCCCTGAATCTATATGTGTTTTTTCTCCCAAATATTTAAGTGATATGATGCACTACGCAGTCCGTAACCAATAATTGAAGAAGACTGCTCTAATCATGATTGCTGTAATCATGATGACTGTAATCATGAAGACTGCTGTAATCATGATTATCAAGTTTAATCAACTCTATGTTAGCTATAGAGCACACATAGAGAGTTTAAAACTATCAAGAAACAAAATGTATGTATATTTTAGCTGATCGCAAAACACATAATTATTTAAAAAAATAAAAAATTGACACACTGCAAGTTTTTTAAGAGTTATTGAACAACAGGGTGAGATCCCACAACTAGTACTGTTGTTTGTCCATCTCTTCGGCATTCCTACTATAATGACTCTATAAATCTATACACTAAAGCATGGAAAATGTTTCGAAACGTGATTGAAATGTGTTTAAGTAGATTTAAAGTGTGTATTTATTAAATGGAATTTTTGTGGAGGAACAAAATTTTCTCTATTCAATAGCATGAGAACGGAAAAGAAATTGAAGACTATTGATTTTGTAATTTTTTAATTATGTTTGTCTTCTCTTAAACATGTCTTTGAAGAATATAATATCAGTCAATAATACAGTGATTCTGCACCAGAATTCCGCTTAACCCT
Source organism: Amaurobius ferox (assembly GCA_951213105.1). Taxonomy (NCBI): domain Eukaryota; kingdom Metazoa; phylum Arthropoda; class Arachnida; order Araneae; family Amaurobiidae; genus Amaurobius; species Amaurobius ferox. The sequence continues at coordinate 5,328,332 of OX578134.1, read as the reverse complement.
CTGATTCTGAGAAGCTGTTCCCGTGATTTTGCAAGTCAAAAGCTTGCAAAACAGTACAATTTGCCACCTTTTCTTGAAATGGTGTTAAAAAATTTAAATGATTGAAGATTTAACGCGATCTATAATTAAAATAATAAAGCATTTTGAAAGTTTAATTTTATTTATATTCGCAAAATAGATAAACATTATGAAACGATGGGCAATGCAGTCGAGAACAAGAGACAGAAAATTTCAGCATCAAAACAGACCACAAACAATTTTTTTACAATGCGGCCTAGGGACTAGGAATTTCATTCGGATCATTATTAAACTAAACTAATAAAAAGAGATCGGCAAAAGGTGCAAAACAAACATGAGCAGAAATATACGTAGAGTGATGAAAAAGTTCTTCCGTATCCGTATATAAATAAACATAATTTTTCTACTTAGACTTAAGACAATTAGGTGACTTATGAGACTGAGGCTTACTAACAATAAAATGATTAGGGTCTAACCACAAGAAGTTCTGTTTAAGAAGTCTTGAAGCTAAATTTCAAGATTAGCTTCAAGAATATAATAGTAGATCTGTTGTTGCGATTGATTTCTAAGTATTCGGTGCTCTTAAATAAAATGAAAATACTCTTGAAAGTAAAGAGTTGACGAATAGCATATGAAAGTGCTTCTTCAATTCAATAAAAGCGTCAAAATTACTATTACTCAAATTCGATTGACACAGATTCGACTGAAGTTTAATAAAAGATTGTAGATTAGAAAAATAATCACTTCCCAAATAAGGCGATGTCATAGAAGAAATAGGTTAATAAAAGTTTTAAAAATGACTATGATACAATTGACCTAAGATGATAAAGATCAAATAAAATATAACATAGTTTAGACTAAATAAGAACAATATGAACATAAGTAGTAAATATAGGCTTATAATTCATTATTCAAAAGAATGAATTAGATATTGTTTATTAAACTTTATTACACATCTCTTTTGCAATTTATAATTTTAGAATCTAATATTTTTCAGACAATTAGTGGTCCACCAGATATTAGAAATTGCTCTATCCTTCTAAACAAAACATTCGATGTGGTCAACATATAATTTTCCCTATCATGCAATGAATTTATTCCTTTTAGAATAAAAAAAATAATGTATAAGATCCACGGAACTGTGTTTTAACGTTGAATTGTTTATTTGGCGATTCTCCGGATGACAACATATAATACTATTTGAAAGTACTCAAATAACTTATATTTCACACAACTCTAAATTAACAATTATCAATATTGATAACATTCTCAAAAGGTGATATTGTACATATATTAACATATTATAACAATTAATTCATCAACTAGGCGTCATTTTCATTAATTTAGCGTAATTTCTGCAATTTCGAAAAAAATATTCGTTAATCTGGGTAGAAATATCGCCAAGTTGTTAGATTATTCGCCAAGTTTACCAACTACATCACCAACTGTGACCACCATTTCCTAAATACTAGAATGTATTCCTCTCATATGACAGAAAACTGAATTTCCGAAATATTACTTCTCATTTGGCGTAATGTTTATTAATTTGGTGACATTTTTGCCATTTTGGCAACATGTAAAAAGTCGCCAATTTGGCGACGTCCTGCTAAATTTCTTGCCAAGCATTACGGACATAGAAATGGCTTATTCTTATAATCTATACTTATGTTCTGTCAAGATATTGAACTTTCATTAGTCGTTATTTCATTGATTCAGTGTCAGTTTCACAGTTTGGTGAATTTTTATCAATTTGGTGATATTTTTGTCAATTTGGCAACATTTAAGAAATCAGCAAGTTTTAGTTATTCCGAAAGAATCTTCACCAAAAATTTATACAAACGTTACGGACGGGAAAATAGGTTATTCTTATAGTACTCGTAGAATCATATATATATTTGACAAGATATTGAATTTTCATCAGATAGTCGTAATTTTCATTGATGTAGCGTCATTTTTATCAATTTGACGACATTTTTTTAAATTGGCAATATGAAAACAAATCGCCAAGTTGGCGAAACTCGGCCACATTCGTCGCCAAAATCTCGCCAATCGTTATGGACGTATAAATAAGTTACTTTTATAGCAGATAAATGATTATTTGCGTCCAACTACAAAAGTATTACCCAAAAATTATTTTCTTATGAAAGAAACGAGCTAGATCCACGAGAATGATGTCACCAAATCTATCGCATGATATTACAGATGAAAAGTAAACAAATCTCACGATGGTTAATATGTTTTTTTATTTTATGTGATTTTTTGAAAAAAGTATTTGAAAAATTTGTAATATCTCGAGAAAGGTTAATGATAGCGTTCTAAAATTTGTGTCAATCGTTTTCTAATCAAATATAACATAAAAAATTGACTATCTGCGTAACTTTATTAAATGTTTTGATTATTTGATGATTTTTCGAAATTTCACTTGAAAATGTAGTGGGATTCTGAACATTCGATAGCGTTTAAAAACAATATTCTTCTAGTATGCACGGATTGTAATTTTGTATCAAATTTTGTTCGATCACTCCATTCGTTAGTCAGACAGCGTATACATAGTCTCATTCACAGACACACAGACATCACATCAAAACCGTTTCATTCGTGATCAGGGATGCTCGAAACGTGCTCTAACTCGAATTCGAATTTTCGATCAGGTCACAATACTGTTCTTGTACATTATACTATGTATATGAGGAGAGTAAAACCTTGAATTCGAAATTTCGACCCCATCACAACACTTTCCTTATACATTATACTATGCATATAAGGAAAGTGAAAATGCTGGGAATAACTTCAATAATACGAAGTTATTTTCTACTTCCATGAAGAAGTAAAAAAGTAGAATTATACACTTTTTCAAAGTACTTAAGACTGACGAATTTTAAATGAATGCTAATCGAATGTTTCGCCTGGTAAAATAATCAATTCATAAATTCCTTTAGATGTCACAAACGGAACGCATTAGATTCTCACTTTTCTTTTTTTCTCATTTTATATCACGAAATAAATGAATTACAAATCTTTTCCAGTGTTCCTCTCTCTCCAGAAGTAACTGTATCACGCAATCCCAAGGCAATACACTCTGTAAGAAGTTACGAGCAGACTCATTCAAAGTGTACTTTTAAAAGTGTAGGCATTAAAACGATAGCTTCTTCTCGAAACCGATTTTTAATGGCGTGACAGGGCTGAATGTTTCATGAAACTGGTTAGCTGGCTTTTCTTTTGAACTCAGGATCTATCATTGCTAATTTCTTGCTTCAAATATTTGATAATTTAGAGTAGCTAGTATGGATGTTTTTGTTCTAGAGAACGTAAAATATTTTCTCAGTTTCATTTTCTTTGAGATAAATCTATATCCTTTATGATCGACCATCATTTATGTATTTAAGTTGGAAGTGTGTATAATTACTACTATGTTATTCAGTTACATTCAAACGATATGCCACTTAAGTCTGCTCAAATAATGTAAACTTTTACATTAAAAGCTGGTATGAACGTTGAAAATGTATTACAACATTTAAGATGTATAGTAATGCATGTTTAGCGACAAGCCTTTTTTATTTTCAATATTCACATCGAACTAAAGAGTAGAGCATGTTGTTGTTGAGACCCAGACCGTCCGACCTACCAGAAAGGTGTAAGGTAACTGTTTGGACAGCCGGGAAGTGCCACCCAATTTAGACCGGAACCCAGTGGGGGAGGCATCCACAAGGACCGTACCCTCCTTCCCCTACCACCAACCTCTCGGAAGGACTTACGGACCCACATGTTTAACGTGACCGTACTCCGCGTGAACACGGCGGCAGTTTTGGCAGTGACTGGAATCGAACCCGGGCCCACCGAGTGCAACTCCAGCGCGCTAACCAATGGGCTACCGCGCCCTAGAGTAGAGCATGTGTACTTCTGTGGGAAGTAGGAATGTGTTGATTTTTAATGAATGATTGAGTATGCTATTTTTGTAGCTGTACCACTGGCAGTGATATTAAAATATTTGAAGTGTAACAATAAAATATATTGATTTCTTATTATAATAAAATTTCGTTATTCTCATAGCAGTGTATTTGCACTTAAAATTAAACAATATTTATACCATTTTGATCTCCGTAACATCTTGCTTTTATTATGTGTACGTGTAATAATATGATGTCAAAATGGAACTTGCTGATGACTGTTTAAAAAGTAAAAGTCTGATATGGGCAGTATTTAACTTTCCCTGTATAATGTAATGAATTTGCATCATTCACGGTTAAAATATAATGTCCATGATCCATGAGAATATATGATCCATGGCACAACGATTTTAACATTGAATTGTACATTTGGTGCTTTTTCGTATGACAACATGTAATATTATTTCGACGTTCCCAATGAACTTATATTTTGTGCAACTTGACAATTATCAATATTAATAGCATCCACAATAAGCAATATAGTACGTCGATTAAACTATTTTAATAATCATTTCATCAATTTGGGGTTATTTCCGTTAATTTAGAATACTTTTTGAAATTTTGACTATATTTTTGTTAATCTGGGTGAGATATCGCCAAGTTAGCGATATGTCGCTAAATGATTCTCCGAGGTCGCAAAATTTATAGACAAGTGATTATGTGCAGATGGAGAAAATATATATGATTATTGGCGAACTGTCGGTCGTAAAAGTAAAAACTATTGCACACGTATATTTTCTTGTGAATGGAACGAACTAGATCTACTAGAATGATGTTAAAATATTTGGCACTTATTATTGCATGATAAGTAAACACATTTCACAATAGTTAATTTCTTTTTAATATCAACTAATATATTTTATAAATTTATTTGAAAGCACGTGTCAATATCTTGAGAATGAATAATTAAAGTGGTATCACGTCTACTTCAATATTTAAGCATAAATTAAAGACACAAATCATAGATTAAAAGGTCATTTAATCAATTAAAACCATCCTTTGTACATCTTATAGGATGGTTTTATTTGATTAAATGACATTTTAAACTTTGATTTGTGTCTTTAATTTATGCTTAAATCTTGAGAATGGTTCATGCTAGCTTTCTAAAGTGTGTCTCATTTGCTTTCCAATGAAAAATTAGAAAGATATTATCTATTCCGCAACATTTTTAAAGGTGATACAGACGATATCCCTCTGTGTTTCTGCGGTGAAAAATCGAGTTATGATTTAATCAAGATCACCATAATTTTCTTGTTTACTGTAAAATATTGGCTTAATTTTTTGCTAAAATCATATCTATCCGAAAAAGAAATACAAACTTCAATCACCATGCTTTTCTATTGCTCTCCGCGCGAGGACAGTATAAAGGCCACAACTGAGCATCCTATGCATTGTGTAATATAGATTTTTAAATGAAAAGACCAATTAAAACAAATGAAAATAATTCTTTCAGCTGTATAACTATTTTATGCAGCATATAAATTTATATACATTGTAAACTATCTTTTCCCGTAATTCTATTAATTTATTGTTCTACATGGTTTTTAAATACCGCACACATCATATTTAATCCATTTATTCTATTTTTTACTTTGTGAAATTTAATGGTATTTAGTATATATAGTAATACCCATCGGATATTTCTCTCATTTAGGTGTGGTGTCCAAATACCAAGGTCCATCTTTCATCCATGAACCACCGAGTAAAGTGACATTCTATAACAACACGGGTGCAATCATCTCATGTGTTGCTAATGGCACACCAAGACCGGAGGTCACCTGGACCACTGCAGATAACGTGACAGCAACCCCCATTTCTGGGTTACGCCACATACGACCTGATGGATCTTTAGCATTCTCACCATTCCGTAAGGAGGACTATCGGAATGATATACATTCGGCTGTTTATAAGTGCTCCGCTGCAAATGCCGTGGGGAGCATCGTAAGCAGAGATGTTTACGTTAGAGGAGGTAAGGCTTATTAGCTCTGTAATGCTCATGAGTATTATACTTGATACATCATATTTAAGATATTTGGAAATAACAAAATAAAGTTGCAGTTTATTTTAACATAGATAAATCCATTAATACTGTGTATACGAAGATTTCATGAAAACATAACAGCTCCTTTTTCAAAATATAGGTGTTTGAATAATGACAGATATCAATAAATTTATATTTATGAAATCGTATGCATTACTATTTTGTTTGTAAAAGTAGAGTATCCTATTTTGTAGGATACTTTACTTCAATAACATATCGAAGAAAATAAAAAAAAATAACTTATAACATAAGCAATTACTTAAAAAAGGAACAATCAAGTCTCGAATATGATCGAATCACTTAATGTTTGTTAGTGGCAAAATGTCGAAGTGAGTTAATGTATTAATTTCAATTACTGTTGAATTTATTATGGTTATTTAAAACTTTTTACATTTACAAAATAATTTTTATTCTCAATATTGTTTCTGTCCTTGGGAATTCAAGGATAACTTTAGCTGGTTAACGTGGAATATAGCAAGTGGTTAACTTGAAATATTCATAGTTAACTTCACCTGGTTAATAAATAAAATAAATGATCAACCTTGTCAATTTTATCAACCTGTAAAAAACAACTTATGTATTCTAAACCAAATGCATTGTATTTTGTAGCTGTATCAATGTATATATATATATATATATATATATATATATATATATATATATAATATATATATATAATTTAAATTATAAAATGTATTATCTTAGAAACAGTTTAAATCAATAAATGCATTTCTGAAAGAAATACGAAATATAATTTTTTATACGGTCCCCCGGTCCTACCAATTATATTTAGGAAAATCATTCTCATACAATTTCATGCAAAATACAAAAAAAATCTTTCTTTTTCAACCGAAATTCACCGAGTTAGGAAGCATTACACTTTATGATAATGTCGCTTTTCCAAACAAAAAATGTCCCGTTTCAGGCAACCACCGACATAGGGACCGTAATGATCATTTCTCAGCACAAAAAGTGCTCCAAATTTAAACAAATATAAGTCGGTCAATTTTAATTGTAAATGTATTTTTTTTTTTTGTATTTCGCATAACATTGTATGATGATGATTTTCCTAAACATAATTGGTAAGACCGGGGGACTGCATAAAAATTTATATTTCTTATTTATTTCAGAAATGCATTTATTGATTTAAAATGTTTCTAAAATAATAGATTTTAAAATTTAAAACATATTTGCAATTGAATGTATATCTCTCTGACTAAAAGTTGAGGAAATAGGTATTGGACACCGATAGCGTTGTATACATACATATATATATATATATATATATATATATATATATATATATATATATATATATATATATATATATATATATATATATATATATATATATATATATACATATATATATAAAATTAATATATATATATATATAATAATAGAAGTTTGAAAATCCAATGAACGAAAAGTAAGAAGATGTAACACGATAAACCAAACTTTTTAAAACACCCACAGAATAAAATATAATACAGCAAATCATCAATCAAATGGATAAAAAATACAAAACACTAACTATCAAGTTACAGAAAATCAACAAAATTAAAAGGTATGGAAACAAAAAAAGAAAAACTTAAACTAAATTCAACTATCTAACTGGCTTACAAAACAAAAGTAAAAATCAACTAATCCTCAAGCAAATGGAAAAAAATAAATAAAGTAAATATCGAATCAACAAGTCAATGAAAAATATATAATACAAAGGTATGGAATCAAAATATGTATAACAAACGAAATCAAGCACAAACGCCATACACGTGGACGAGGCTCTAAGCCTAAATCATGAATTGTTAACCTCTACAAAAATCTAATCATGCCCAAGTTTTTTGTAGAAGCAAACACAAAAATGTATGTTTCTGAAGAAATAGATAGATTATATCTATAAACTATTTCTACTTGGACGACATACATAAAGAAGGAATAAAAAAGAAAAAATGAATACCTGGAAAAAGCACAGCGGATATACAGTCGAGTCGATACAGGGAACACTGATAGAAGAGACCAGTGTTGCCATTCGTAAAGAAAAAATAGAAAACCATTTACTGTTGCCATTCATAAGAATTGAAAAACAGTGAAGCAAAATGTTAAGAAAAAGTATTAATATACAAAAAGAGCTAATAAAAGGAGGGGCATATAATAGTAATGCTGAAGTGGAAGAGAATGTAAAAAAAAAATATGGAGATGTCTGGCTAATATAAGATACTATGTATAGAATTATATGATACTATGAAAAGAATTATAAAAATTCAGCTATTTTAAATTTTTTAACAATACTATTTACTAAATAAGAGGGATATTTATATAAATTACTAGTAATTTTGAGATTATTGATATGCATAGCATGAAATTTTTTACCAGATAATCTATAAATTCTAAAAAGCTGATTGAGTATAATATTTCTAAACAATTGAATCGAGTTACAGGAATTAAATGGTAAGATTTTATTAATATTAAAATTATAAAAATATTTTTTATCATTATATGATAAAAAAGACTTTTATAATTTTAATATTAATAAAATCTTACCATTTAATTCCTGTAACTCGATTCAATTGTTTAGAAATATTATACTCAATCAGCTTTTTAGAATTTATAGATTATCTGATAAAAAATTTCATGCTATGCATATCAATAATCTCAAAATTACTAGTAATTTATATAAATATCCCTCTTATTTAGTAAATAGTATTGTTAAAAAATTTTAAAATAGCTGGATTTTTATAATTCTTTTCATGGTATCATATAATTCTATTCATAGTATCTTATATTAGCCAGACATCTCCATTCTCTTTTTTTTTTTTTTTTTACATTCTCTTCCACTTCAGCATTACTATTATATGCCCCTCCTTTTATTAGCTCTTTTTGTATATTAATACTTTTTCTTAACATTTTGCTTCACTGTTTTTCAATTCTTATGAGTGGTAACAGTAAATGTTTTTTTATTTTTTCTTTACGAATGGCAACACTGGTCTCTTCTACCAGTGTTCCCTGTATCGACTCGATTGTACATACGCTGTGCTTTTTCTAGGTATTCATTTTTTCTTTTTTATTCCTTCTTTATGTATGTCGTCCAAGTAGAAATAGTTTATAGATATAATCTATCTATTTCTTCAGAAACATACATTTTTGTGTTTGCTTCTACAAAAAACTTGGACATGATTGGATTTTTGTAGAGGTTAACAATTCATGATTTAGGCTTAGAGCCTCGTCCACGTGTATGGCGTTTGTGCTTGATTTCGTTTGTTATACATATTTCGATTCCATACCTTTGTATTATATATTTTTCATTGACTTGTTGATTCGATATTTATTTTATTTATTTTTTTCCATTTGCTTGAGGATTAGTTGATTTTTACTTTTGTTTTGTAAGCCAGTTAGATAGTTGAATTTAGTTTAAGTTTTTCTTTTTTTGTTTCCATACCTTTTAATTTTGTTGATTTTCTGTAACTTGATAGCAAGTGTTTTGTATTTTTTATGCATTTGATTGATGATTTGCTGTATTATATTTTATTCTGTGGGTGTTTTAAAAAGTTTGGTTTATCGTGTTACATCTTCTTACTTTTCGTTCATTGGATTTTCAAACTTCTATTATTATTGAAATCATTTTATTTAGGAGCTGCATTTGCGCAATTAATTAAATGTATTTTGCATTTTCAATCCATTTACTTAATAACTTTAAATTCTTTATTTAATCATATTTGCATAGTATCCTTCATATTTTAGTAAGCTATAGTATCTATATATATATATATAGCAGTTAAAATTTCTCCAAGCATTGTTTATGGAGAAATGGGTTAGTCCTATGGTAGATAAACGAGTAATGGCTTCAATTTACAAAGCTGTTGCCCATAGTGCTTTCTCTTGTGAATGAAATGAGCAAGATGTACGAAAATGTTGATTTCAATTTATCGTATAATATTACATATGAAAAGTGAACATTCACAAAAAATAATTTTATTTTATGTACTTTTTGATAAATATATTTTAAAAATATGGAATATCTTGAGAACGGTTCATGCTAGCGTTCTAAATTTATGACAATCGTTTTCTAATAAAAAATTGCATACGAAATTATTATTTACGTAATTTTATTGAATGTTTTATATTTTCGATGATCGCTTGATTCTTTCGAGAGATATCGTCTGCAGCAATGACACACACATACACAGACACACACAGACGCACACACACACAGAGAGAGAGAGAGAGAGAGAGAGCAAGGGAGAGAGAGAGATGGAGAGAGAGAGAGAGAGAGACATCATCTCAAATACGTCTGATTCGTATTCAGGAATGCTTGAAACGTGAACTCCTGCCGAAAATTCGAATTCGGATTTTTGACCCCGTCACAATCGTTCTTTATACTATGTATACAAGGAAAGTAAGAATAATTAGGAAATAATATATTAGTGAACATTTCTTATACTAAGAGTAAATTGTATAAATCTAAAAATACGTTTTCTTTAAGAAATTAGTATTTATTTAGAAATACATACGCTCTCGCTCTCTAAATAATTATATTTATCTATTTAATAAAATATATTCATCTATTTAGTGAAATACATTTATATAGTATTTAGATAAATTAAATTTATATTATTTTTTTTAAATAAATAAACTATATTTATTTAGATAAAATGCTACTTTAACTAATATATAAATTGAGTCACAGAATGTATTCATCTGTAGCTAAATACGAATTAAATTTTATTCGCATTTGCTTATACATAACTAATAAATAATACAGCTTCAACAAAATAATGCCAACTAGTAAAATTAGCGTGGTCCTAAGACGAACATATTTTAATTAAAAAAATAAGTAAAATAATTTAATCCTGTATCAGAACTTCGATTTTTCACAAACACCATTTTTGCAATTTGCCAGTAAGTTCACCTTACACGGCATTTTAATTTTGATTACGGTGATACTTGTAACTTTATGTCTGTAATTTGTCTTGCACGTTCCATAATAAATGATTGTAATTTAGAAATGCAATTTATTATAAGGGAACGTTAGGAATCTGCTGTGAAGCCCAGTTGTTCAGAATCTAATATTTGCATAACTGTGATGAAAAATGGAATTGTCATGATCTCTCGTACACGCTTTGCAGTATCTTTGCAGAATAAATTCATATAAAATTTGGAAGATTTGTTTCCCACTTTATAGACTGTTGGAGGCGAAAAATAAATGAAATGTAATAGCAAAATACATTTGTAATACAAATTTTGATGTGAAACATCGTGAGGCACAACAAATTTTGAGAGAGATGTGAATTAAATTAAATGGGGGTTGTATTATGCAATGGAAGAGACATCATACCGTTTTGAATGAGTAACAGAAAACCATTGTTGCAATTTAAAGGTCGGATTCGCTTGTTCCTAGAGACAAAAGCGGTAACTGCAGTTACGAGTTCGTGGCAAAAATTGCCAGCATGGCGAGTTTTGGAAACTTCGCAAATTTTATTAATTAGTTTTTAAACTCACGTTTTACTTGTTTATTTTTCCAAATCCAATAATATTTTAATGTCCCCTCTACCCGAGAGGTTTAAAGCAAGGATGTCCTCGTGTTTTCTTGACCACCGGGGTAGTCTCTTCATAGACTCTGTGGCGTCCGTAAATGGTGTATTCTGTTCCTTCTCGGTTGTGTGCAGGGGCAACGTCATGTCACTGTAAAATGGTTCACGACTCGTTCGCTGTATGAACGAATGATTAGCTAATTAAATCCCGGGCCATTAAAAATAAATATATTTGTGTCTCGCAAAAATATGTAATTAACACCTGCATAGCTTTATAGTGATCATGTATGTCATTTTGAATAAATCTTTAAAATCAAAAGATTGGTATCTCAAAATGTCTATCATGCACAAATGTTGAAGAATATTATAGATATTCTTAATTATGCAACATGAGGAATGTGGTTCATTCAATGCCTATGTTATTTTGTTTAGAATTGCTCAACAAAATTTACCAGCTACAGTACAATAAGATTTATATTCAAAAGTGACATGTAAAATATATTGGGGTTCTAAGAAAGGTAGTGGTAATGATAAAGTGTCATCATCACTGCAAATTCTTGAATTTTAAACACTTTATCCAAGTTTATTGTCTCTGGTTTACCATCAGATTGTATAACTAGTATCTAGATTTCCACATTTTTAAGAGCTAACATTTTGGTTGCTGTGTTTCTACTGTATAATTTTTGGCGTAATTCCCAGGGCGAATTTTTCAAATTACAGCAAGTAACAGCACAACCCACAGATTTTCTGTCAGACATTTGTTCATGTGTTGGTATATAAAATATCAATTTTGTTTTGCCTGTTCTCATTGTATTTTTCCGCTAATGTCCAGACCTCCGAGTGTTTGCATTTTCTGACGATAGAAATTGTCAACAAAATATTAGTGGCAACTTCAGAAATATTAGAGACTGACTCACGGCTGTTTTATTCTTTGCTACATAGGGACGAACATTTGTAAAATTTTAATATTTTGTTTCTTGAAGTCTTGAATACATCCACGTTAAAACAACTGCAAAAGCATAATTATAAAAAAAAACATGCAGCAGTTTCTAAATAGCCAGACTAAAATTTCAACATAGAGCGTTATTTGATCTTGCCACGTGCAGTCCAAATCAGTTTTAAAAAATACCAGAAAAAGCAGAAAAGAATAATTTTTCTAAAATTCTAGTGTACTTTTCCCCATCACAGTGCTAAATCTTTACATACATTATGCATGGTAAATTATAAAGTAAAATAATAATAATCTTTTATTTCGTAACTAGAATATTACAAGAAAAGAATAAAAATAGCAGAAACAGCTATTTAATAATAATTCTGATTCTAAATTTAAGAATAATTCCAGGAATGATATAAACTACATGAGCACAATGGGCCATATTACCCTATCCCCCCCCCCCCTGTGCATTTTGAAAAATACAGAGAGACTTTAACAAAAAATAAGAAACTAATTTTGCGTGACCATTTAATGTTCCGTGACACGAGTTTCAAAATGTTATTTCGAACAAATTAAAGGTTTAAACACATTCCAGTAGCTGCTGTTAAAATTTCTTATTAAAGCATGCAACGTTTACTTACTGCTGCACGCCTAGATAAAAAAAATTAAATGACAGAGACGCATCTTTCAAGGTACATACCAGAAAAAGAATCAGCAATAAAGAAAGTTAAGTTGACCCAAATGTCCGTCGCTACTTCAAACATTCATTATAAAAATCGTGGTGTATTTAGTTCCTGTTTGCCCTAAAAACTCTTGTATATAACGGATTATTTATTTTTCAAGATAGAAAGATGGAGCGAATGTAGTAATAAAAAGACAGTTTGAAATTCAAATTATATACTCCTGGAATTCTTGATGTTTAAAATAATAGTAGCAAATATGCAAATGATACATACGTACGTCCTGATCAAAAGCAAACATGTAAATTACAGGCAATTATTTTAAAAGCAATATAAACTAATTTCGTAAAATATGGAAAGCTTTGTATATTAACCACATAACTAGATACAGCTGCTGGAATAAAAACGAAATAGAAGTCTTTATTCGTGCATTTTTCACAGAAGATCAAATTCAAATACTCGTATAACATTCGATAAGGAATAACATCCTCTACAAATTCATATACTTAACATTTGCACAGAACCCGCTTTCATATCTGAATGCACGCCAATTTCAAAATCTCCTTTGGAAATACCCAATTTTGACACCAAATTTCAAACTTACGTGAGCATTTTACCTACTTTACCAAATTTCTTGTCTTTTTCTCCAGCCGTTTCTGAATTGAGTGTGTAAAATTATATGTTTCTGGTGTTACATCAAGTTCCTAGACTTTTATTCACATCATTCTAAATAGTACTTTTATCACTCATCAATAGAACTTTTTTACTACGTTAGTGTTAAATGATCCAACCAAAATCTACGTACTTTTCCTTTATTTTTAATATCCAGGGTGTCCAGTACTATCGGTGCCCAATGGCTATTTCCTCAACCGTTAGTCACAGGGATATACTTCCAATTGCAAAAAAAGGTTTTAAATTTTAAAATCTATTATCTTAGAAAAAGTTTAAATCAATAACTGTATTTCCGAAAGAAATACGAAATATAAATTTTTATACAGTTCCCCGGTCCTACCAATTATATTCAGGAAAATCATTCTCATACAATTTTATGCAAAATAAAAAAAATCATACTTTTACGACCAAAATTGACCGACTTATAAGTGTTTAAAGTTGAATACTTTTTCCGCTAGAAATGGTCAATACGGTCCCTGATTAGTTGGTTGCCTGAAATGGGACATTTTTATGCGTGGAAAAGCAACTTAAGTCGTAAAGTTTAATGCTTCATAACTCTGTGAATTTTGGTCGCAAAATGATTTTTTTTTATTTTGCATGGTTGAGGAAATAGCCATTGGGCATACGGTTGAGAAAATAGCCATTGGGCATACGGTTGAGGAAATAGCCATTGGGCACCGATAACACTAGACACCCTGTATATTACACCTAATATGAATTATAAAATTAATATTAAAAATAATATGGATAGTAATCTTGATATATTTAAATGGAAATCGATTCAGAAGCACTTTTTATACGACAATGCAAACTGTCAGCTCTTTTCTCTCCCCAACAATGCATTTAATTACTGAGTACTCAATAGGTGAGTTGCATGGTATGGGTTCTTAAAGCTCTTTTTTCCTGTCAGTTTTTTCTCTATATTATTACATTTTTATCATTACAATGCTTTAGGGGGCATCCATTAGTTGCAAAAGAAATAATATAACTCTCTGAGAAAATGACATTTTAAAGACAATTTTGGAAATGTTTCCTATACTTAATATGGTACACTTAACTGAATTCTACGACTTTTTTAACCCTTACGTCAGTAACCAAAAATGTTCCTCTTTCTCCATGACCGGGGTATCCTGGGGTACCCATTGATAATGCCATTTTCCTTTTTCTATGCAATATTTTTCTTGGAATGCAACTTCTTCAGCATAGCAACAGCGGGACAACAGCTGAGCTAAGTTATGTATCTACCGCCAGTTCACTTACGAAAAATATTTCAAAATTTCTCACGGAAATGCGATCATCAGTTGATCATTAGTTGATCATTGCCCGATCATTAATTGGAGGTATGAAAGTGATTGATGCACGAATATAAAATCATAAATTTTACAGAAATGTTTACACTAATCAGTTATTTATCGTGCAATTGATAGGAATTTAAAACAATGTTGATACTAACGAATTTTCTCATAGAAAATGCTCACGGGTACCCGGTTATCCAGTCATCGGTTAAAAGTATAAAGATATATAATGTACGAAAATAAATATTTAATGCACGAAACATCGTACATTAAATAAAATATTTAAAGTACGAAAATAAATAATAATATTTAAAAAATTCCTAACAACTATACTAATCACCTCGTTGTTGCCCAAATATTGAGGATATAAATTAATTTCGTTATATTTCAATTAGAACCACCAAATATTGTAATATGTCTGGATACCTGATCGTTGACATAAGGGTTAAATATTAATTTGGGTCGAAATAGTTACAGATAAAGAGTCGAAAATTTACATAGTCATATAAAAATACTTTCTGAAACTATTTTCATCCCCATCAATATGTCTCCATTCATATGTTTTACGAATTCGGTCTCTGATCAGATGTTTTACGAATGTTAATGTCATAATTAATATTGCTTACAAAAATGGATATTGAAAATGAAAAATATTCCATCCTCAAGACGACTAAATATTTTTTTCATTTAATCAAAACTATATTTTTATAATTGAGTTAATATATGTAACAGGTATCTTGCAAGTATGATAGCACAAATAAGTTTAAATAAATGAACAGCAGATTAGAAAAACTTTATAAAATGTAAATTTAAATGTTCGAATCTCCCCACACATAAATAGCAATGAATATCACAAATAAACACAATGAACACACAATGAATGTGGGGGGATATTTGTGAGATCTTTACTATTTTAAAATAATGTGGCTTTGGTTAAAAATGGCGTCATCTGCGTGAACGTTACTGAAACTGGGTATGCAAAACTGACATTTTGAATCTTTCATTCGAAACAATAATTAGGAAAAATTATTCAGTAGACACATATTACCAAATGTCGAAACTTGTCTTCATGTTTGGGTTTACTTCTGTTATATAGATTTTAATCTACAGTAAACCGTCGTTAAAATGTTCAATAAGTTTAGTTGTCTAACTATTTTAACGTATCCGAATGTTCTTATAAAGTGCAGATTCCGTCCTTCGGCTAATTCGATAGTTTTTGGAATCCCATTAAATCCAGGTTAAATAGGTTTTGAATGATCTCACATCCAGGATGATAAATCAGAAAAACAAAACCGGTAACGTCTTTAAAGAATAAAATGACCTACTTTATTACAGCAGTTGTAACCAAACTACACAAATCGCTTTCTTCAACTTGCGGTTGTAAATACAGAGACGATCTCCCAATTACCGCATATTTGAAACCGCTATATCTCCGGATATAATGATAGGAGCTTTATGAAAACTGCATTTGGACTCATTTGAGGATGTATATTTTATATGAGATAAAAAGTGAGTTTGCTAAAGGAATATTTTTGTCTGTGCGGAAATTTATAAAGACGATCCCATATGCAACATTTTTTACTTGCAAATCTGTAGAAGATTTCATACCATATGGGATTATTTCTATCAATTTTTTCTGCTGTAAACATCATAGTTGAATACATCATAGTTGAATAAATATCTTAACAGATTTCATAGGCAAGTAAAAAAGGAAACGTTATTGCCAGGATAAAAGAGACAGAGCAGTTTTATTGACAAAGTTGGAGAAATTTCTGCAAACCGAAAATTGCTCATCTAACACATAAAATTAGATTTTACAAAAAATATAATTATATGAACAATCTAGTGACGTTTATAAAAAAATTAAATGAAATAAGAAAATTGGAACATATTTGCAGGAGATTATAACAAGGGCAAAACTGGTCCAACGATGCTTGTTGCTATACAAAAGGAATGGTGTCAATATTTTGAAATCACACATATACGGATTACAGACTATAGATGGAAAAAATATACTGTTTAATTTTCGTTAATGGTTATATAATTTTATTAATCAAATTTCTTTAACTCAAATAATATACTTTATAAAATATATTATTATTATATAATATATATTAAATAAAATATATATTATTTCCATACAGTTACACACATTTATTTTGAACTTTAAATAAAACACTTATGTGCTGCATCCCAATAGTACAAATTGAATCTTAAATCTCATCTTCGTACAATCAGCCATTACGTTAAATTTAATGATGATAACTCTTTCTGCGTAGCATGTATCTCATTTGGAATGGGAAATAGACGATTCAGACTTGTAATTGAATTGGGAAGTTACGTTAATGATGTCAGATTTCAATTTATCTTTCTTCAGTAGAAGGTATGATTTCGCTGATGATTAGTAGATCAAGAATAATCTTTTTTGAATGGATGCAAAATTGCAAATTATTTTTTTAGAAGAGAAAAGAAGATATATCATCGTGAATACTTTAATTTCATGTCAATATTATTTTCGTTACAAAATTAATGAATTCTAGGAAAATTTGTATTATTTTGAGACTTATTTCACTTTGTTTCTATTGATATTTTTATATTTAGAGAAGAGAAAGTTTTCTTGTAAGGATGCAAAATTGCAAATTATTTTTTAAAAGAAAAATATATATCATCGTGAATTTTTAAATTACACATCAATATTATTTATGTTACAAAATTAATGGACTATATTACAATTTATAGTATTGTGTGTTTCACTTTGTTGTCAATGGTATTTTTATATTTTGGAGCAGAAAAGTTTTTCTCGAAAAAAACGGCTCTCCTTCCCTTTAAACGAGTTTAATCCTGACACAAATTTAAAGATACGTTACATAAAACATGTGACATATTCAGATACACCAATTCAGCCGTTCTTGATTTATTTTCATATCTACCATAAATAAATATGAATTCATAGTTTCACATCAATTTCCATAATATCTTATAAAATTATTTGTCCCACCTTTTTTGACAGTTTTCTTACGTATATTAACGTATGTTTTTATAATTAAGTATAAATATATTTTACGTATATAACGTATATTTTTATATTAAAATTAATTGTACATGGAAGAGATATATTAATACATTAGGATGAAAGAACTTCTTTCGTATTATGAGTAAACCATATAACAAACGTGCTTATGCGAGAGATTGCATGATTTACATAAATAAATATATTGTTTTTACTTTCTCATATTTTTTCACAGATCAGCTATTGCGCTTCATAAAATATTCCAATTCGAGAGTGTGACGATTAACAACAATTTGAGATTTCTTGAACACTATCGTGACGTGTCCATTTCTGTGCGCAACTTCACACGTTTTCAGATATTTTCATTACTGTATGTGAGAAGGTGTAGACACAACGAAACTAAATCATGGTTCTGCATATTACTTTAAATTTTATATACGGATTTATGTTTGGAACTGTATATAATGTTGTGTAATTTGAAGACAAATTGTTTGAAATTTTAGTTTTCCATAGTATTAATTACACTGGAGAAGCAATTATAATTTTCTATCAAATGATTGTGGTATATTCTACGCTGGGAATAATTTCCTACGAAATTAACTGGTATACGCATAACATATTTGAACATAATTAAACGATTACAACAAATTTCTCCTCCTGGCAGAACTGCTTACAACTTCAAAAATAAACGTGTAACGAACATTCAAGAATATTTTTAAAATAATTACTTAAACTAAAATGTATCTAAAACCAAAAACACTAAAATAAAAAATTAATTTTCTTTTAAATTCTATATGATGATTTTTTTAATCCTATAAAATCACATTGAACTCTTTTGAAAATTACACGCTGAATCTTAAAGTTAAATTCCGCACACTTTACTATTATCTTGACTTTAATAATGATAGCTCTTTCTACGTCGAATCAAATCACAAAGCGGAAATCGGCAATTCAGACTTGTAATTGAATTGGGAAGTGACGTTAATGATGTCGGATTTCAATTTATCTTTTTCCGGAGAAAGTCGTATTCAACTGATGATTAGTAGATCGGGAATCATCTTTTCAGACTCAATGATAAATTGTAAATTTACTTTTTGAAACGAACATTACATTCTTCCAATCCTGAACTAACACATTGATCTCTAAGGTTTTGTACTTTTATTAAAGCATATTTTCTTATAAGAAATATAAGAATAGGCACATTTAGAGTATTTGATTCTCCAGAATGATATTTTAAAGGAATGTATCCAACTTTCAAACTAACAGTACTAAGACACACATCTAGGGAAATGTTTATATTTCAGCATTAGTAGCTTCTAGCTTCTTATCGAATTTGAGTATAAAAGTATAGAAATAGTAATGCAATATTTTGCATTTATTGAAACATATAAAGTTATCGGGCTGTTGTAGAATTATAAACATAACACTAAAATGGCTAGAATATCAGCTGTTGTTTTTGAGACCCAGATCGTCCGACTACCAGAAATGTGTAAGGCAACAGTTTGGATGGCGGGGAAGAGCCACCCAAATTAAACCGGAACCCAGTGGGGGAGGCATCCACAGGGACCGTACTCTCTCTCCTTCCCTAAAATATCATTATAGAACTCCTTAATAATGAAAAGTGTTTTTAAAAGATTAATCCCGAAGAATGAAAATTGATATAAAATTTTAATTAGCGCTTGAAATTTAAACATTCTTAGTAAGTAATGATTAATAAATATGCATTGTGTTTCAAAATGACTGATTAGGCTTATTTATTCAACCGATAGTACTTGCCACATGATTCCAACAGGAAACTAGTTCTGAATTTTAAATATAATTATATTGAAATACTTTATAAATTTTGTGACGTATTAACATAAAAAAAAATGGAAAGCCTCAAAATAGAAGTAAGTTCGATCACTCAAAAAATTTGAGTAAAATCTTGCGTCCACGTAAAACAAATACGGTAAAAACACGAAGTTATATTCATGGGACAAATGTTGAGGGACTGTTCATCAATTTATTAAAGATTTGAGGCAAAAACCAATACACAAAGGGTAGAAGTTTTATTTTGTTGGTAGTTCTAAATTATTTACAAAATTACCGGGTGTAAGTCAGGAGTTTTGTGGTATTCCCCATAATTTGGTTTTTGAGTATACAGCTTAGCTCAAAAGATCTTAGACAAACTATAAGGGGAGGTTAGGCTCACGAAAACAAACCCGTTTTGCATAGGAAAAGGTTGCAGCAAAAGTCATCGTGGGGTGCTACAGATGCAAGAAAACACAAAAAGGAAGGAATGCAGATAATACAACACTTCTTTATTATACATAATACTTCCAAGTATCAATTAATATTGTATATCATGGTATTTAAGCAATTGTTCAGAGTCCTTGTCATCCGCAGCAATGCATATCTGGCAGCTTCGACTCATGCATGGAAGCTTCGACTCATGCATGGACTCATGCGACTCATGCACAAGAAGAAATCATTGGGGGAGGCTCACGAGAACAAACCCGTTTTGCATAGGGAAAGGTTGCAGCAAAAGTCATCGTGGGGTGCTACAGATGCAAGAAAACACAAAAAGGAAGGAATGCAGATAATACAACACTTCTTTATTATACATAATACTTCCAAGTGTCAATCAATATTGTATATCATGGTATTTAAGCAATTGTTCAGAGTCCTTGTCATCCGCAGCAATGCATATCTGGCAGCTTCGACTCATGCATGGAAGCTTCAACTCATGCATGGACTCATGCACAAGAAGAAATCATTGGGGGAAGAAATCATTGCGGCACCAACTGCCGGGTCTTTCCCGGTCAATTAATCTTACAAGTAAGACCTATTAAGATAAACCCGCACATCCTGGCTAAAACCTGCATAAATGCGGATGGCAAGAACTTTGAACACCTACTTTACTACCATGGCAGACAATTGTAGTTGATAGCTGTAATTATTATGTTAAACAAACCTGTGTTGTAGTATTTGCATTCCTTTCTTTTATTAATTCCTGCATCTGCAGCACCACACGATGCCGTTTGCATTCACATGTTTTTATGCAAAATGGGCTTATTTTTATATGGCTGACCTACCCTTTAAAGTTTGTCCAAGGCCTTCTGGCCCTCCTGTAGATGACAAACTAGATAAGTTTTACTTTAAAATTTATAGACATGTTTCACGTACTTAGATATTTTGTTCTAAAGAAATTATAAACACATCACACACACACACACAGAGTGGGACATAATTATATTTATCAAAGTCTGGAAAACTGCTAGTTTATAACATAAAACAGGTAAATTATAGAAATGAGATTTTGAACCAAACTGAGGAATCAAACGCATTTATTAAATCAAAATATGCGGTTTTATGTTAAAAATACTTTTTAATATGCATCCATAACTATTGAATAATATATTTTAAAGTTTTATATGCATTTTTCCTAACACGGGTTTTTGTATTAGGTATACATTAACACGTTGTTTAAATAAATGTATAAAAGTACAAAAAAATGTAGTTAAAATATTATTCACATTGAATTTTGCAATACATGATATTTTTATTTTTTGTTCAATTTCCATCTAATTTTAACGTTTTAATTCTGTCCTTTTCATAACTTAATCCCGCTCATCTGGACAATCCAAATTGAATCTGAAAATCGTACTTTGAGCAATCATCCATTGCTTTAAATTTAATGATGATGCCTTTTTCTGGTTTGCATGTATTTTATTCAGAATAGGAAATCGTCGATTCAAACATGTAATTTAATTGAGAAAAGACGTTAATGACATTCGATTTCGATTCATCTTCTTTCCGAGAATATCTGATTTCTTCGATGATTAGAAGATTAAGTACCATCTGTTTTTTTTTTTTTTTTTTTGTTCAATGAAAAATACCAAATTAGCCTCCTGAAGAGATAATGATATATTCTTTCTTTTAAAAAATAATATGAGAATTTGTTTAGAAATTGTAACTTGATAAATTATATGGCAGTATAATTGTATCCAATAAAAAGTAAAATTAATTCTTTATTTTCGATAAATTCAAATGCATGTATTGAGGGACATGTTTTGAGATATTAATAGTACTAGTTAAACTCGTGGGCTTTCGATATCCTGTATTTTGTTAAACAATAATAGGTCAAAAAATATTTAAACGTTAGAATCCGTAACAACGCAATTTTTTAAAAATAAATTATGAAATTGGATTTCAACTCGTACAATAAATAGGTTGCATGAGAGATCAATCGATTTCAATTTATGATTTATTCTAACCTCTATTTATGAAAAGTAAAAAAAAAATAATAATAATTTTTAAAATCCGTGATACTGTATTTTATAGCGAGATAGTGATCGGGGAATACAACATTATATACTTTACGCTTCTCTACTCGCTTACGTCACATGCGAGCGGGCGCCAGCTAGCGGAGGCCGTTTCGGCAAAAAAAATTCCGTTATTATTTCCGGAAATTAAATTTTTCCAGTATGATAACCTGCTTTTGTAGAAAGAGGGGCTCAAAATTTATAAAAGCTCTTCAAATATTTTTCGGGTGTTTTACAAGATTTATAGTATGCTGAAAAATATTTTTTCATTAGTGTCAATGGCATGAACATTTTTAAATGGGTCTCAAAATAGTCACCGTTAATTTTTAATTGGATATTATGTCGTTCATACTGTTTTGTGGTCGAACTTTAGCTGCGATTTGAGGTGTTTATATGACAATGCTCTCAAATTTAAATATAGTTTGTTACTTTATTTCCACTAAGTATTCCTACTAAGTATTATAATATAAGTATTCCTCTTAAGTATTATAATAAGTATTATCATCATAAAAACATTAAATATAATTTTAATTTCCCGTATTAAGTTATAATTAAAAAAAATCTGATGTGGGCAACACATGACTTTCCTTATATAATGTAATTAATTTACTACTTTTACATTAAAAAATAGGTTTTTCTTATAGTAGATACTAATATTCTTTCGAAGATATTGAATTTTCGACAATTAGTCGTCATTTTCATTGATTTAGAGTCATTTTTATCCATTTGGAGAGATTTTCGTTAATTTGGCAACATTTAAAAAAGTCGCCAAGTTAACGATATTCCGTCCAATTCGTCGCCAAAATCTCGCCAAGTGTTATGGATGAAGAAATAAGTTGTTCTTTCAGCAGATAAATGACTATTGGCGTTCAAATACAAAAGTATTACGCAAAGTATCTTTTTTCATGAATGGAACGAGCTAGATCCACGAGAATGATGTCACCCAATTTATTGCATGGTATTACATATAAGAAGTGAACATGTTTCTCAATACGAATTTTTTTTTCATTTTATATGACTTTTTAATAATTTTTTTGAAAAATGTGCAATATCTAGAGAATGGTTCATTTTAGCGTTCTAAAATTTAAGTCAATCGTTTTCTAATGAAAAATTACACAAGAAATGTCTATTTGAGTAACTTTATTAGTGGTTTTGATTTTTTGACGATTTTTTCAAAATTTTATTCGATAATTTAGAGGGGTTCTGAACATTCGATTACGTATAAAAACAACAGGCTTCCAGTGTTTACGGATTCTGATTTTTGTACCAAATTTGGTTTGAATCGGTCCATTCGTTCGTCAGTTATTGTCTCCATAGTCTCACTGACACACACACACACACACACACACACAGACATCACTTCAAAAATGTTTGGTTCGTGATCAGGAATGCTTGAAACGTGCTCTCCCGTCGAAAACTCGATTTCGAATTTTCGACCCCGTCACAATACTTTCCTTACACATTATGTATATAGGAAAGTAATAATGCAATAGGGAAATTATTTAGCTGATTAAAACACTAATCCATTCTTCATTAGCAAACTTTATACTGCAGGATTTATAATACAATTAAAAAGTAATTTGTTAGTTTAGCCATAGTCAATGGTCTACTGTAATTAGAAAATGTAAATTTAAAGCATTATATTTAATTAGTTCGTGAGAGGGGGAGTTAGCTTAAAGGGACGCTAGCATTCATTTTCTAAATTAAACTATTCTGTTATTCAACTAGGGCTCAACAGGTAACGTTAAGTGAAGTGATAGTAATTCCTATCATTGTCTCAGCCACGATTATCTGTTGAAACTTTGGTGAATAGTATAACGGTTTAAGAAATAAACCTAATATTTCTTTATCCAACACCCCTTTCTTATTTATAATCACACGAAAGTTTATTTTATGCCATTATATCATTATAGTCAACTATGCATTTTATGGTAAACTTAAAATATGAAATAAAAATGCATATATTTTTTCATTGAATGTTTAAATATTTATTGAATTGTTTAAAAAAGTAAAATGAATGCATGTATATAGTTGTGTGTATGTGTGTATGTATGTATGTATGTATGTCTCATCTTAAAAATAAAATGCACTTGTAAACATACATATAACCCCCATATTGATTTTATAATGCAAAAACATAAAAAGAAGCGATTAACATTGCATATTATTAATAACATTCTGTATTCTTAATAGTATGTGGTTCTGAATTGTGCAAAGAAGTTATAAGAAAATTCTAAATTTTAATAATGGCTCTCCAAATGTAAAAAAGCTTGGATAAAAGTTCATCTTTAAATGAACAGAAATAATTAAATAGTTTAAATGTTCATTCAATAACATAGATTAAAAATTCATTTATTCTGTTGACAAAAATGAATATATTTAATATGATTATTTTACGAGCAAAATTTGCAATTTCTCAAGTAAATCTCATGTCAATTTTTCATATGGCAGGAAAGTTAATTTTGCATTTGAAATTACACGTGCAATAGTTTTTGTCTTGTTTTTTAACTAGTCCTATACAGCTTCTGAAAACGCATCTGGATAAATGAGTTAAAAACTATTACTAAAATGAAGACACAATTTAGAGTGATAACCAAAAGAATCACTGTCACACTCACTGCCTTTGCAGAAGAATTGTTACACCTTTGAAAGTGTCACTTATCTAAAGTACCTGGGACGATTGTTACCAAAGTAATTGAAACCAGAACTGAAATTAGTAATCGACTGATGATGGCAAACAAATGTTACTAGAACAAAAAAACTCTGCTAAAAATATGACATCTTGCTCTTACTACAAGAATCAAAATGCATAAATCTCGGTTATAACATTATATATTAGTGAGAGATGGCTACTTAACATATCTGAAGAAAACTAATTATTAAATTTTGAGAAAAAAAATGTGACTTGTGTGGCGTCCGATAGTTTCTTATGTCGAAAACCGGTTTGGATGGCCTTCTCCAGGCTGTATCGCCCGAGAAAATTTTCATCACATAATTATGGTTTTATAACTTATTCTCTATGTTTTTCATTTTAAAATTACAACCGAATCATACAACTAATACTCTTGACAGACCTGTTCTTATTCGTGATAACGGAAGTAATGATACTATTTACTATATCATGGTCATGGTAAATGTGCACACTTTTACGTGTTTAAAGGAAATATAACATGGCATAATCACATTTTCATAAGTTTTAATAAAAGCTTTTGACTTTATTATTACAATTTGTATTTTTAATATATATATATTAATAATTTATTCTTTATTAAACAATAGCAAATGATTAATTCAGTTTTTACTTTCACTACATGTATAGTGCAGGGTATAAAGAAAGTACTGACACAAAAATTTGAATTAGAATTTGCGACGGAATACAATGTTTCAAGCATCATTGTACGCGAATCAAACGTTTTCTGTGTAATGTATGGCGATATCTCACGAACGAATATAGCGTTTGGAAGAAAAAAAATGCTTCAGTTATTACAATAAGTAAATACTGCGACGCCATTTATTTTTATCACAACTGAATATTTGGAATACGTTCATCCCCAAATATATATATATATATATATATATATATATATATATATATATATATATATATATATATATATATGTATATATATATATATATATATATATACATATATATATATATATCACTCTTTTATTTTCATATCTTTACCTAATTTAAATCTTCTTAAATTTCATCCTAAATTTTATTTGCAGTTTCAATCAGTTCCTTAGAATTGAGAATTTGAAACGTTAAACCTAAATACGGAGAGTTGTTATTCGATCAGAATTTTCATTCCTAAAAGGGATTTTTGCATAATAATTTTAGATTAAAACCTCATTTATCCTCTGAACAGCTAGCTGAGTAATATCCTAATTGATCCAAATTTGAATTTGTCATATACTAATATCTTTCTGAACAACAAATGTATTTAAAGAGTATCACGTTTCAGTACCGTAAAATACATTCCAGGGATTATAGTAACAGTCTGCCTAATATATAATTTCTTGCTCATTTAATATGATACATAACTTTAAGAAATATACTGGAACAAAAAACGATTTCACATACAAAACAACTATATATGAAAATATCTGAGCATTTTGATTGCGAAAATATACAAAAAGAGGGGGGGGGGGTCAGACCTTCTGAAGTTGAGTCAGACTCCCAAAGTTTTCTTGGGGTATAGCGCCATAGGGGCTTCCTATGTAGCTGCATTAAAAAAATCTGATCTGGGCAGCACATGACTTTCCTTATATAATGCACTGAATTTACAACTTTTACAGTTAAAAAAATGTTATTCTTATAGTAGATACTTATATTCTTTCCAAGATATTGAAGTTTCTTCAATTAGTCGTCATTTTCATTGATTCAGCGTCATTTTTATCCATTTGGCAAGATTTTCGTTAATGTGGCAATACTTAAAAATATCGCCAAGTTGGCGACATTCCGCTCAATTCGTCGCCAAAATCTTGCCAAGCGTTATGGACGGAGAAATAAATTATTCTTACAAGGACGGATACGACGGATAAATTATTATTGCCTTTCAAATACAAAAGTATTTCTCAAAGTATCTTCTCTTGAATGGAACGAATTAAATTGCCGAGAATGATGTCACCTAAATTTTCGCGGGTCTGGGACGTAATCCCGAGAGCCGAATTCCCGACATGCCGAAAACCCGACAGGGTCGAAATCCCGACAAGTCAAAGTCCCGAAAAGTTCGACATCCCGACAAGCCAAAATCCCGCCAAGTTCGAAAACCCGACAAGCAAAATCCAGACAGCCAAAAACCACTCTTGCACAGACTAATACGGTCAACACTAAGGCACGGTCATCGCAGTGACGTCACTAGGGTTAAAATTTACTAATAAACACCTCCCCACACACACACGCGCTCACCTGCGCTGGAATCACGCTCCCTCTTGTCTCTATCGGCTTGCTACGACAATGGCCATATATTCTGGCATTGAGTGACAATCACTGGCATTGAGTGATTGCCATGGGGTTGATATCTCTTTCTCCCTCTCGCATTTGGGGAGTGGTTATGACCTACCCCCTTCATCCCCTCCATTAGTGACCAGTCAAAGATTTAATTGATTTTGCTGAAGAAAATAATGTTGAACTGAGGCCACCCAGAATCATAAGTGATCTAGAAAAGGCAGCTATAAATGCTTCGAAATCCGAGTTCCCGAACGTTATCAACAAAGCTTGTTTTTTCCATCTGTGTCAATGTGGAAGGAGAAAAATTCAAACAAGTGGATTCGCTTCTCGCTACGGCACATATGAACCGTTCAGTTTAATGCTTCGTCATTTATTTGCATTAGCTTTTGTCCCAGCTGACGAAATTCCAGCAGCATTTGACATTTTACTTCCTCATTTGCCACCCGATGCTCAAGAAGTCGTTTAGTGGTTCGAAGACAATTACATTCGTGGAAGAATGATGCGTCGTTTGCGTAATGGTATTGCAGTTCGCGTTCCGCCGTTGTTCCCTCCAACACTCTGGTGCGTGTTTGATTCCACTCAACTGGGAACTCCACGTACTCAAAACGTTGTCGAGGCTTGGCACAGGAGATGGGAAACCCTAGTTGAACGGGCCCAAGTTGGTGTTTATAACATCATGGAAGAATTTCAGAAAGAACAGCAGCAGGTGGATTACCAAGTTGAATGCATTCTTCGCGGAGAACAAAAACTAAGACGTAGGAAGGTAGATGATGACAGGGAGAAGAGAATTATAACTGTTGTGAACGACCTGTGATACAATATCTTCGTGGTATCGCTAACACTGTGTAACTGTAAATATGCCAGTTGAACGTATGCAGAATGTGTAAGTGTTTTTTCTTTTTTAATAAAATAAATTTCAAAAATCTTATACCGACCTGTTATATCATTTTAATCTTTGACTGTCATTTCAATGTGTCAAAATTTATTTCAGTAATGGCATAATTGTTATGATTTAGTGATTAAAACTATTAATTTTTAAAATGTAGAGATGTAAAAAAGCCGATAATTTTGATCAAGCTATACATATAGGCGTAGACAGTCATGTGCGTGTGCCCAGCGTGAGTCCAGCGCATGTACGTGGGGGGGGGGGGTGCTGATTTGTAAATTCTAACCCTAGTGACGTCACTGCGATGACCGCCTTAGCCTTATATTAGTCCGTGCAAGAGTGGGTTTCGGTTGTCGGGATTTTTGGCTTGTCAGGATTTCAACCTTGTCGGGATTTTGGCTTGTCGAGATTTCGACCTTGTCGGGATTTTGACTTGTCGGGATTTCGACCCTGTCGGGATTTTGACATGTCGGGATTTCGGGTATCTGGCTTGTCGGGATTTCGGCTGTCGGGATTCTGGCTTGTCGGGATTTCGGCTGTCGGAATTCTGGCTTGTCGGGATTATGTCCGGAACCGATTTTTCGCATGATATTACATATGAAAAGTGAACATGTTTCTTAACAGTTAACATTTTTTTTTTGAATTTATGAAATTTTTTGATAAATTTATTGGAAAAATGTGCAATAGCTCGAGAACGGTTCATGCTAGCGTTCTAAAGCTTATGTCAATCGTTTCCTAAGAAAAATTACATAAGAAATGCCTATTTGCGTAACTTTGTTAAAGGTTTTGATATTCTGATGATTTTTTCAAAATTTCACTCGAAAATTTAGGGGGGTTCTGAACATTCGATTGTGTTTCAAAACAATAAGCTTCCAGTATTCACGGATTGTGATTTTTATACCAAATTTCATTCGAATCGGCCCATTCGTTCGTCAGTTATTGTCTCCACAGACTCACTGACACACAGACACACACACATACTTTTACACACACACAGACATCACTTCAAAAATGTTCGATTCGTGATCACGGATGCTTGAAACGTGCTCTCCCGTCGAAAACTCGATTTTGAATTTTCGACCCCGTCACAATACTTCCTTATATATTATGTATACGTAATAAGGATAGCTCTCTTCGTTCGTAGGGGTGTTCTGAATATTCGATTGTGTTTCAAAACAACAGGCTTCCATTATTAACGGATTGTGATTTTTGTACCAAATTTCATTCGAATCGGCCCATTCGTTCGTCAGTTATCGTCTCCACAGACTCACTGACACACAGACACACACACACATACACACACACAGACGTCACTTCAAAAATGTTCGATTCGTGATCAGGGATGCTTGAAACGTGCTCTCCCGTCGAAAACTCGATTTTGAATTTTCGACCCCGTCACAATACTTTCCTTATATATTATGTATAAGTAATAAGGGTAGCTCTCTTCGTTTTCGAGAAATTTCTCCCTGATACGGACTTACTTGAGACACTGTATTTTTAAATTGTCACTGAAATGTATGTTTACTGATATTATATGGTTATGTAAAATTATGATAACAACTCACAAAACATTAATTGTATTATTTTTAACGTCACATTTTGCATTTTGGCAATTTTAAATCATTGTTTAATATTTAGCTAAAATAGCTTTGGTTCAACAATTTGTAATAAAATTGCAGCATAATTGAGTTTTGTTCTTTATTATTAAGAAACTAAAATTAGAATCGTAAAAATTTTGAATCAGTGGTGCAATTAAATCTGAACTTTCATTACCAAATGAGATTAGAACATGTCAACTCCAGTTTAAAAGTTCATTTGTCTTTCGATTAGCTGCTTCAGAAATTTCGAATCTCCAAAGAAATCTAAATTAGATTACAATTCAAGGCAAATTGGTTAAATCTGCGATTACTTTGACATCTATTTTGTGTTACATATGAAATTATATACATATTTTATATAAGCTAAATATCTGTCATTAAAATTGAGTTTTATGTAATATAATAAGATTAACTACATTTAATGAGAGTTCGTTGATTGCGAGATATAGATTTTTAATGCATCGCTGATACAGGTCCAGAAAATATAAATATAATTTGTAAATATAAATATAATCACTTTCCTTATATACTTAATGTCTAAGGACAGTATTGTGACGGGGTCGAAAATTCGAATTCGAGTTTTCGACGGGAGAGCACGTTTGAAGCCTCTCTGATCACGATTCGAACATTTTTGAGGTGATGTCTGTGTGTGTCAGTGAGGCTGTGGAGACGATATCTCACGAACAATTGGAGCGATTCGAATGAAATTTGGTACAAAAATCATACTGGAAGCCTATTGTTTTAAAACACAATCGAATGTTCAGAACCCCCTTAAATTTTCGAGTGAAATTTTGAAAAAATCATTAAAAATCAAAACCTTTAATAAAGTTACGCAAATAGACATTTCTTATGTAATTTTTCTTAGAAAACGATTGACATAAACTTTAGAACGCTAGCATGAAACGTTCATGAGCTACTGCACATTTTTCAAATACATTTATCAAAAAATCTCATAAATATTTACTGTTAATACTGTTACATAAAATATTTACTGTTAAGAAACATGTTCATTTTTCATATGTAATATCATGCAATAAATTTGGTGACATCATTCTCTTGGATCTAACTCGTTCAACTCACGAGAAAAGATACTTTGAGTAAAACTTTTGCATTTGAACGCCAATAGTCATTTATCTGCTGTAAGAATAACTTATTTCTTAGTGCATAACGCTTCGCGAGATTTTGGCGATGAATTGAGCGGAATGTCGCCAACTTGGCATTATTTTTAAATGTTGCCAAATTAACGAAAATCTCGCCAAATGGATAAAAATGGCGCTACATCAGTGAAAATGACGCCTATTTGCAGAAAATGCGATGTCTTGGAAAGAATATAAGTATCTACTATAAGAATGACATTTTTTTTAACTGTAAAAGTAATAAATTCATAGCACTGTATAAGGAAAGTCATGTGCTGTCTAAATCAGATTTTTTTTATTGAATTCTATCATGTGTCGCTCTAAAACCAGTTGATTTTTTTATTGTCTTAATTCTGCTGTGTTGTATTATATGGTATACTTAATAATTTGTTATTTTGAAAGAATACATGTTTAAACATTCTTAACGAGTTGTTATTCTTTCATTTTTTATTTACAAGTTCTTTTTTATAGTAAGTTTTGAGCATGTTTTAAGACATTAGTTAATCATGTTACTCATATATCTTCCTAAACCAGTTGTTTCCTTAATTTTCTTCATAAAACGTTCAATATTTTAGTACATAGTTTTATTCACTAATAATGTATTTTGATTACCTCCGCTATTTTGTTTTCTTCTAAGGCTTTTCTTGTCATTTTTTTTTCGAATTATTATCGAGTGACAATAATCTGTCTGTGTTATGAGATACGTCCATTTTTAGGCAGACACTTTGTTTCCGTTGTATCCTTCTGCTTTGTATTATCTATCATGAATAAAGTATAATTTTCTTTTTAAATATTTAAAGGCCAGTGTAACTATTTTTAATCTTTGCTGTATCTAATTGTGCTTGTAACTTTATCGATGGGCGTAGCATTTCACTTAAAAATCCACGAAGCGAAACATTAAACGAAACACATTCGAATGCCTATTTTTTCTATTTGTATTTAAAAGTATTACTTTAACATGATTAAATGCGCTTTCCAGTAATAGTTTAAATCTTAAAAATTACAGAGGATGTGTGCATTTTTTAACAGGTACACTTAAGCAATAACTTTTTATCAATGCTACGAATAAATAATAAATCCTTTGTTAAAAAATAAATAACGATAAGGAACACAGAAATTGAACTCTAATTTTAATCTGGTACCCAAAGAACGAAATAATTATTTATTTATTGTATGATTACAGAAGCAAGTAATACTTTTTTGTTTAATATTTCATTTCAGGGGAAAATCTTTTATTTAAACATATAACATTTTTCTTGTCTACATTACTTAATAATATTACTATAATGATATTTTACTTAAGAATTTTACGTTAATGTTGAAATACACGTCAAATGCATATAACAATATCTATGAACTGGTATCGAATTTTCTATGCACTAGCCAATATTGAATAACCTATATTTGCAATGGCAGCTAGAAAACTTGCTATATGTTAAAATTTTTCGACACTATGAGGACTGCTGAAACTAGTGTTACTGAGGCGAAGGTTACTACTAAGATTACAAACTTCTTCAAAATTTAGCTCAGGCTATACGAGGGACAAGGGCCATATCCACAATCACAGAACTCGCCCGTCCTATAGGGGACGTTACAAACGTTTTGGAATATACTTACATTGCAGATAACATCATTCAAGGAGTGGTTTCGCTTTGCTAAGCGCTCGTCAGCATAAAAAAAACTATAAACTATATATGTCATGGCAACAAGAACATTTGGTATTTGTCAAAATTTTTCAAATCCTTATTGAATCTCATTATATAATTTTGATACTGTTCGATTATCTAAATAATATAATTTATACTATACTAATACTATATATATATATATATATATATTGTATATATATATATATATATATATATATATATATATATATATTTATATATATGTATATATATATATATATATATATATATATATATATATATATTTATATATATATATGATATATATATATATATATATATTATATATATATATTTATATATATATATATATATATATTTATATATATATATTTATATATATATATATATATATATATATATATATATATATATATATATATATATATCATATAATAACCAGTAATCAAATTCAAATAGAATTCCTATGCATATCCATAAAAAGCAAAGGCACTACTCAGGAAAGGGCGCCAAGCCGCTCTATACTCCGAAGCAGATAATAATCCAAGAAAAAGAAGATTTAAAGGAATATAGGATAACCAAATGCTTTGCATTTAATGGTTGGGGAGGATTGCGACTCCCCCTCCCGTTTAAAGCTGCTTTTCTAGCCCAGGCAAGCGCTCACGGTATCAATACAAAGCAAAGGTTGGTCCCCAATGCGTGCTAATACGAAGGCACCCGGATACGGAAGAACAAGACCAACCAACAGAAGAAAATTTGACCAAAAGTGAATCCTGCCCAACTCGCTATCTTATATATGTTCATCCTACGCATGCGTGCAATCCTAGCAGGCACGCATAAACTTTATTTACTTGCAGTTTGATGAAGTAAACTGTCAAAATCGACATGATCCCTGAAAATCGATTTATAACAATCCTTTAAGAAATATAAAGGATAATGTTTAAGGATTTTCAGGGATCATGTGGATTTTGACAGTTTACTTCATCAAACTGCAAGTAAATAAAGTTTATGCGTGCCTGCTAGGATTGCACGCATGCGTAAGATGAACATATAAAATATAGCGAGTTGGGCAGGATTCACTTTTGGTCCAGTTTCCTTCTGTTGGTTGGTCTTGTTCTTCCGTATCCGGGTGCCTTCGTATTAGCACGCATTGGTGACCAACCTTTGCTTAGTATTGGTACTGTGAGCGTTTGCCTAGGCTAGAAAAGCAGCTTTAAATGGGAGGAGGAGTCGCAATCCTCCCCAACCATTAAATGCAAAGCATTTGGTTATCCCATATTCCTTTAAATCTTCTTTTTCTTGGATTATATATATATATATATATATATATATATATATATATATATATATATATATATATATATATATATATATATATATATATATATATATATATATATATATATTTATATATATATATATATATATATATATATATATATATATATATGTATTAAATCATTTTTGTTATAAATCAGTTTATTTTGCATGATAATTAATATTTTATTAATTCTAAAATTACTTTAATATACTTGAGTTTTTAAATGGTAGTGGATTTTTTCAACTAGGGTCTCTATAGATACCCAGGAGTACTCGCTGCAGATAAAAGGAATTTGTATGTAAAATCGTTAAAGTTGAAAAATCAAGGAGTTTTTAACCAAAATCACTATTATGATATAGGATAATTACAGACTAACATCTGTTGGAAATGTCATTTGACGTTTGATTAAATATACCTTTAATTTTTAAGATGTATCAATAATCGATTTTTATATAAAATATCGATATTTATGTCAATAATTATAAGACTTGCATTACTATTGATTAAAATTTAACCATTTATTATATTTTAGTTTTAAGAGAAAAGGTTACATAAAATAAGTAGTAGTTTGCCTGTATTAACTTACAAAATATTTTATAGTATTGCCCGTACAAAATATTTTATAGACAAGAGAACCAAATAAAATATTTGAAACAACATAAATCATTATGTACGACATTTCCTCTTGTGGTTATTGCATTTTCACTTCCATATATCCATTTTTAAATATTTATTTGAAAATAAGAGAATTAAAGTTATTATGTGAATTATTTAAACAGCTGACGAATTTCCAATTTTCTTTAATATCATGCTGATTAAAGTATCTTTAATTAAGGAAATATAAGTTGTTAAGATAAGAACAGATCATTTTGTAAACAACTGTTTACATGAACATTAGAGAAGCATATTATATATGTTACATATTTAATGGCAAAATCCTAACAATGCTTCATTTCAAATTGGAGCAGTCGCTTTGTTCCCATTTCACTTTAAATTATATTTTTAGCAACAATATTTTAGTTACAGGCGTATTATTAAAATAATTGTAAGTTGAGTACTATTTAAGAAAATACGCAGAAATATAGTATACGTTATTTGTTCATCAATGTAGTTTAGGTGTAAATATTTATAACTTTAATATATATGTAAAGCATATGCATAATTTAATATTCAACTATATTTTTAAAAGTATAATAGGTAAATATTGGTGAAAAATATGGGTAAATATTAGGATAGGTGACATTTGAGAGAGAGAGAGAGAGAGAAAACAACCTCTTTTTCGATGCATTTTTGTGCATCTCTTTTTCTATGCATTAATATTTTCCTGCATTCTTAAAATTATAAGTAAATATTAGTAACAAAAGTGTAAGTAAATATTAGGCTTTTTAACAGCTGAGAAAGAGCGATATAGTAAGACAGAAAAAAGCGAGAACGAGAGAGAGAGAGAGAGGGGGGGGCAGAAAGATATATATATATATATATATATATATATACATAGAGAGAGAGAGGAAACTATTTCTCTACGCATTTCTATGAAAAAATGAAACTGTAGGACCAATGTTATATGTTAATTTAACAAAGCTATTACGATGTTTGGTGACATTTATATTTCATTAGATATAATTTTAAATATTTTGTATGAAGATTTTACGTTCAAATCTTGATGTATAATTAAATATTAATAAAAAATCAGCATAAGTATTGTATATTATGTATTATTAATGTGCATTTATACTTACTAATGCATAAATATATAATAGAATACTTCAAATTAAACAAGAACTGGCATTGGAAACAATTATTTATCATGTCAACTCCAATTTTAATCATCTCTTGTCTTTTCATTAGTTGCTTCAGTAATTACAAAACGAAAATTCAATTTATCAAAACTTAAATCTAGATTTGTCAATTTCTGAACAATTGTGACTTCGAAATACTTTAACTTACGTACTTACGCTACTTTTCAGCATCGGTTTTTAACATCATTCGCAGATACTGTTTTAATAAATATTAAATATTTATAATTAATCACTCATTTGGTCTACACGTTTCAAGGGTACAATTTGTACTTAGTAGATTACTGTTACATAGAGAAAACAACGAGAACAATTTTTTAAACAACATAAATACATATATTTCTTTTGAAGAAAAATATTTCTTGAACATTCTTTATCCATTTTCAAATACGTCTTTAAAAGCAGAAAAATTGGACGGATTATGTGGGATATTTGAACAGGTAATTTCTTTTCACTTCTATTTAAACTTGTGTTGAGTATGATTAAAGAATCATTCTTTTGTTCAAAGAAAGATAAGTTGCTGAGATCAGAGCAGATTACTTGTTAAGGCTTCTGTTGATTGGAAGTTATTGATTGACAGTATTAAATGATTGTATACCCTAATTAAGAAAATCCTAGAAACTAATTTTATTTAATATTAAATTAAATAACAAAAGCTATTTAAATTGTAGTTATAATAACATAATTACTTTATTGAAATCTTTGTAAATCATAGGTTTTAATATCTTGATATTTGTTTGTATATACTATAGTTAATTATTAATCATAAGCTATAATTATAACAGTTGTTTTTTATTAGCCTTTAAAGCTAAAGGCTATGGAAATCAGACGTATACATATATCCTTTTTAGTAGATATGACAGATTTAGTAGATTTTTAGTAGATTTGAATAGATTTTGTCCACACACACACACACACATCCCATGTTTTTTATATATACTAGTGAGATCCACAGGCAAATCTGCCCTATAATAGCAAGAAAGAACAATCATGCATAAAGCATTGATTATGAAACACTTTCCAACTTTAATGCAATTTTGTATAAACATCTCTAGAATGCTATACATTCCTCGGTAATATTTTTAAAATTATTACAATACTACATTAATTCTGTCGCGAACGTTTTGGTATACTCGACAGAGAAGACAAAGTTTTGAAATCAAACACATTTATTAAACATGAAATAACAAGGCAGTTGATCGAAAACAGTGGAGTACAAGCATTTCTCGCAATAACTCAGAGTTACACTCGGTAGGGTGACCATTAAGAACACCCCTGGAGGAAGAGGAACCAAGAGAATACACATATTTTCTGATACATAAAATAAACACAATATTCCTCATATTATACTTGACATTTATATATCACATTTGTATACTTTGAACATATACGACATTTTCATATAACATCATCAATGACTTGATGCTCACGAGGATTTGACAATTAACACTCTATTCGTTAGGTGGAAGACTAGATATATATAAAACTTTACCTCGTCTCTTTTAAATATAACATTTACAATTCTGTACCATGGGAAAGGATATCAGGATGGACTCTCGGCATAAACTCATCGAGATTCTTGCGCAGAACAAAATCCATAATGGTCGGGAAACTTGACTACACAACATCATGCTGGCGGAATTCGACATCTTGGTTGGTTACGGAGATTGGTTGATTCGTACCTTAGGACACAAGGAGGAGTCAGGCAAATACAAATCGCTGTAAAATGAGCTTTCCCTCTAGCCCTATTAGCGATTCAAGCCGACCAGTGAAAGAACCATTTTCTCCTTTCACAAGACTCATTATTCCATTACTACCAGGCTGATTCATTTAAAAACACGAGTGACTCATCTCTGAACCGAGCCAAACGACTCTACGCACAACTTGTCGAACTATGTTACATATTTTAATCACATCCTTCCACTTTCAAAATTAATCCACCTTTTCTTAAAATTCGCGATCATACGCGAATCAAACACACACGTCTACATTTCTCCACGACTCCTTCCAATCTGCCTCCAAAATCCTTTTTCAAACGCGCGCGTGCGCAAAACCTGCAAGTTCCCAACTAGCGACTGAGAAGCGAAAATACAAAACTATTACTATTTTTCTGGAACATAAACACTTTTGCGATTTTAGAGTTCACTTCCCTTAAAAGTCAATGTAATTGAAAACATGTAGAAAAGACATTTACATTTCGAAATTGACACTTTCAATCACACAGAAATAAAACAATACTTTAATATACAATTTTAACACAGAGGTGTGAAAGCCTTATCACAATTCATTATATATGAAAACTTAAAACTTCATCGAAAAAAAATGAACTTCATTCAAATGACGTCATTGGAATATAAATTGCCTGGTTTAAACTTCTCTAAAATGAGATACATTACTCGGTAATATTTTAAAAATTATCACAATACTACAATAATTTATTATATTTGAAAACTTCATCGAAAACAACTTTATTGAAACATTTACTTTATGGAACTTTATTCAAATGACATCATCGAAATATAAATCGCCTCTATATAAAATCAGCATTTCATTCATAAACATTTTTCCAATCCTTTCATTCATCACAATACTACAATAATTAATTTTATTTAAAAACATAAAACCATGGAGGTACAAGTAATTTAACTCTATGCTTAAAACACCATCGCAAAAATTGGAAAGATATTTATTATAAAATATATAACTTTTTTCCTTCTGGAGAAAATAGCAAGTGTCAGAATTTAATTGAATTTGTATTTCTCCCTATATTCAACAATTTTTATTTGAAAAACTACTTAACATATTTTACTGAATTTTTTTTTATATATTTTAGGGGATAATTTGAATATTTCATAAAACTTTCGACGCAATTTGTGAATTTAAAATTCGCTAAAAAAATGTTTGAAAAATCAGGTCTCATAGGGTTCAATATCTTTCATTTTTTTCAACCCGGGTTCTATCCAAAACCAATTGGGTGATATTATTCATTTATATTTCCACAGGTCCCACAGACCGTCTGAAAAACATACTAAAATATAATTTTGATAAAGTTATTTTTACGGCAGTTATCATGCTAAAGGACAGACAGACAGACAGAATGAACAAAGTCATAAACTCTTTTCAACCATGCTGGAAAGTGTTAGAAACACAAATAAATTTGGAATATTTTCAATGTTAAAAATGTTAACGACATGACCTGGACACTTGCTACACAAGTTGAATAATATCTCGAATAAAAATGTATAAATTGATAAGGAATAAAGTAACACAATGGTCTCAATTTCAGTATTCGATATCATACGCCACGTAAAGCTTTTTGTTAATTGTAGTTTTTCGCTGCAATATATGTATAAGCATTAAATTATGTATTGAACGGATTGCGCAAATCATAGATTCAATTTCAGTATCTGAAATCATATGCTCGTAAAACTACTCTTTATACATCGTGATTAAAAGAAGATGGGGCAAACTTTACGAGGTGGTAGAACACACCAAACCAAGCATTTTCCACCATACTTCACCGGGTCGGAATGAAACATAAAGGTGTTATAGAGCGCTTACTCATTAGGAAGCAGCCGCTTAACATCATTCTGGTTGTTATTTTCTGTTCAAAGAAACCATGTATGCACACGTTATCTGAGGAAGAAGAACCCGTAGGTAATTCCTTATTCCTCGCTCTCATTTTGGACCAGAGGTAAGGAACTATCTGAACGTCACTTTTCCGGGCTGATGGATTGGGCACGGTGGTTTTATAGTTTAGCACCCACTATCGCTCGAACTGGTGTGCCTTGACTTTTTCTTGAAGATACCTAAGAGTCTGGTCTATGGCTTGAATCTGAAGAGGAACTCGTCGCCAGAATTTCAGCCGCTGCTGCCAAAGTGCGCGACATGCTTGGGCTGTTCGAAAGTTCGGCAATCCCTCCATCGGCGCTGTGAGACGTGTATTCAGGGTAACGGTCGCACTTTGAAGCAATTACTGTAGTTACTGTTTATTTATTGTCATTTTATAACTTCTAAGTTATTCTTATCTTTTCGCCTCACCTCATCGGTTTCACCATTAAGCGCCCACTGGCGTCTTTACGTTTCATTTCATAAAAGTCGAAAAATTTATTACATAATAAAATATTTATAAAAATAACCTTTAAAATAGGTAAAATCCGCGCATTTGAAAAAGCAATCTCTCCAGACAATTTTAAAGGAATGATCTTATATTTTTTTTTAAACAAAAGCGAAGAGTATTTTGAATCTAGCTTAAGGATACATTTTACCCAAACGTCAATAGTTAATATTTTACGGATTTTTAAATATCGAAAAAATTTTCAACACATCCAAGTGTTTCATTTTTAACTTACCCCTCGTGTATACTTTTCTCGATACAATCTAAAAACTTTGCCAGCATCAAGTTACATTTCTTATCTCACTAACAGAAAAAATGTTAATTACTTTCACCTTTGTGTGCTTACATTAAAAAATTAACTGAATGGACGAAATGCTTTGAAACATCGTTTGTATTCATAAATATCACACTGTATTATTAAAATTATATTTTTGTATCTATCCCATTTTGCATATAAGTAGTTATGGTTTTCAAACTTGAGTTAGTAATTATCTTTAACAAATACATGAAATTACATTTTAATATTCCGTGCTGATACATTTATTATTTTAATATATACTAACGCATAGTAATTTTCTCAATTTCTTCATATTTGTTCTTGGAGAAATTTATTTGTAACTTAAGACCTAAATTTCTTCCCCAGTGACTCAATATCAAAATGCTTGCTGTAGCATTATTATATTCTTATCAAAATGTTTGACATTTTGTCATCCTCCGTAGAGAATATTCGCTAACCACTGTAGCTTATCCCTGGCATTAAATACTGCGTGTTCACTCAAGCATTTGACACCAGGGAGGGTGGACGCGATGGATGATCGTCGATAGGGAACACTTTACTTGATTGCCATCGAATACCGAAATAACTTAAGTGGAATATTTCCGAAATGTTAATTTTAAAGCATGTTTCTGATTCTTTTACATGAGCATGATTTCTATTCTTTTACATTTGCATGTTTTAAATGAAAATAAATTAGGAAATTAGAAGAAAATAATTTCGAAAATATAAATGTACGTACATGTACTAATATCAAATTTTAATTATGTTTCAGTTTAATAGATGTTACATTTGTTTCTGTTATTTACTCCCATTGGAAATTGATTACATACTGATTATAAAAATCTTGATATTCATACATTACGTTTATTCTGTACCATCATGAAATTCTTCCTATTTACTCCATACAGCTTTTGAAAAGCAGAATCAAGGCAAAAGTCCCTTGGACTTGAGGCAAGCACTAATGCCTTGACTTTTCAGAGTACAAACAATGAAAAATGACTAAGAGTAACAACAATAAGAATGATTAATAGTAACAACATAAGAATGATTAAGAGTAACACTTAACAAAATAATTTAAATGTCCTTAAATCACTATCCTTAGATATTTCTCAGTCTTAGATAATGCGAATTAATTTCACTTATCTTTACAAGTCTTTGCTAATAATATTGATGGTGTTTTACATTATTTAGTGTACACGTTAGGTCTATATATAGTAATGTAAACATATTCGATGAAATAAAGATGATTTCAGCGATCCTTGGGGATAATTAAAAACGTAGGTTAACAAACTTGACAACTAAGTGAAATAGACATAAAAATGCCTATTGTAAGTTTTAAAACAGTGTCCAATTAGTAGAAAATTGTAGTAAAAATCAATAAGTAAAAATACTTTGTACAAAGGGTAAGAAACTTGAGCAACACATTTAATCACAAATTTAATAAATATGCAGTATACAGCTCTTTCACGGATACCCTGGATCCCACTTCTCAGTGCAAGAGAACCATTAAACCAGAAGTGAAAAATACGAAAGGAGCCAAACCAAGGCGCTTTCTTACGGGATGCCTGTGTCTGTCGACACTTAACCCCACATCAAATGTACAGCAAATCCATCTGTTTTGTGCGGTGATGTGGTTAGACTTTGCACTCAGCTCTTGGAGGGTGCTCTGGTGAGGTTGCTTGCTATCCATATGAGTGTGGTGGAGAATCTGTCTTGGATGGCTGATCTGACGAGTAGATAGGAAACGGATGGGGGGAGGGACCAAGTAAAGCAGTCGGCCAATCAGAAATGTTTGGGCTGAGGAAAGTACTGAGTTATGAAATTTTAAAGTTGCAGTTTAAAAAAGGTTAGACAGTTACAAAATGAAGGATGCACGGAAATTAAATTAAGGTTAAAATAAAGTTTTGTTAAAAAATTAGTTTTGCAATTAGTTTTACTGAGTTTTAAAAGTTACAGTTTGAAAAAAGGGAAATGTAGAAAAAAAGTACAAAATGAGTGTAAATACTAGAAGCAAAGGGGTTTATATATCCAAGTCCTGGATACAGAGTTCACCTGGTAGAGACAAAAAGAAAGCAGAATCAAGGACAGTTCATCCGATAAAAAGCGAGAAGATTAGTGAGCTCGGAAACACTGTTATGACACAGTGAAACTATTACAAAAGGCATTTGCAAATTGCTGGTATAATCTGGAAAAATACAATAATCAACACTTACATGCATAGAAATCTAGTTTAAGGTCTTTATCAAAACAGCTCAACCTTCATGATTTTCAGCATTTTTTTTTTACTGCATACTTTGACAAGAACGTTTTGTGTCAGTGTATCTCTTAATCTACCAATGGATTAAGTTCGACTGTCATTTATCGCATTCATGCATATGCATTTATTCCCTTTCTAATGTCGATGACGCAGTTTTTCAATTTTGTAAAGAGCATATTTTGTCTGTCTCTCATTGTTGTGGATTTCGTTATATTATTTTTTTTAATTATTCCCTAGGGACTCTACGATAACTTTTATTCAGCCATGATAATTTTGTCTTAGACTTGTGTGTATACGTCTTGACGTGTATACATAAGACCTTTCCTTTCAAATATATATGGGTGCTTCTCTGCTTTCTTCGGAACCCTATACAGTTCAATTATTTATTTTTCCCAAGCATCAGGTTTCACATTATTCATTTTTTCCTTAAATCTTTGCTTGCACACTTTGTCAAAGTATGAACACTTTGACAAAGTCGACTATGTTTGAAAAATTAAAAAAATATTTTGATTAAGAAGATACATCTACAATTTGGTAAGATTTACATAATTTGCATAAATGTTTGGAATTACGATAATGTTACTTCCATTAAAAAATACATTAAATAATTTTCAATAATAGTTTAAATTATTATACTATACTGAATATAGAGCAACTAATTGCGGTTGTTATTCTGAAAATTTACAGTGAACATTTTTTGCCTTTAATTTTTATATTACTTAACTTTTAAAAATTCGAAATTAAAGAAAATTGTATGTAAATCGATATAGGTGTAATATTCGCTTAATTTCCTGAAGACATATCATTTTTTGATGAAAAAACAGATCGTCAGTATCTTTTTCTTTCAATATAATGATAAATATTTAAGACCATATGGTTCGCATTTAAGTTTAAATATACGTTCGCAGTAGAGTCTTTATACTTCTGGTAGTCTAGAATTTAGGCGGTCCTGTTCAGTGTAGGGATCACTTGTCTGATTGCTCTAAAACTTTACACATTTATAACATAAATTAATGTTTTACAAATTTAAGCTGACGTACACAACTGTTTTGTTTTAAATTTTTTACCGTCTGCATATTATTTATCAAAATTGCCAAATTATTATTTTATGGTCACAGTTTGCAATATTTTGGAACGTTTTACACCTAAATATAATCATAAAATGGCTCAGTTTAACTACACTACTTATAAAGGATATCCACAGAAGTTAAAATCTAGCAAATGTATTATTCTGATTTAACCATAAAATTATTCCACGTGCTTATAAAACTGTTGTCTATTAGATCAACGGTGTTTAACTGTCTTTCAAAAATTACCCCAAATATGTTTTTAGTATCTGTTAATTTAATCGCATTTTCTTTTCAGGAGATAAATATGATTACAAAAATAATATTAATATATAATATATATTTTTGCAATGTCAATTGTAAAAATTCAATCAAATGCATTTCATTAAACATGTTTACTTGGGTCTCGGACCATGAAATTACCTTCGCAGTGGGTTTGTAAAACAGCCGCCGTAGTACAAATTATATAATTCTTCTTCCTACAATTCTACTTTGAGTAGATCACATTAAACTTACATAAATTCTGTTGAACTGAATGACAAATTTCAAAGTTTCACGTAGGCGAAGTTTAGATAATCTTAATGAATTATCTTGCTCATTTGTTACCTCTTGTTTAGTCAAGCGTTTGACATCTTGGGACCAGAACAGTCAAAACGTTTGCTGGAAGTACTTAACTTGATTGCTATCCGCTATTAGAAGGAAGACATGATCA
This sequence comes from Amaurobius ferox, assembly GCA_951213105.1. Classification (NCBI taxonomy): domain Eukaryota; kingdom Metazoa; phylum Arthropoda; class Arachnida; order Araneae; family Amaurobiidae; genus Amaurobius; species Amaurobius ferox. The sequence continues at coordinate 5,284,127 of OX578134.1, read as the reverse complement.
ATATGTCATGCTGTGGTCATTGGAGCTTATTTCAGAAAGCATGCGGATTACTGAATGTGTGATTGACTCAAAATAAGGGTTTCATTTATCTATATGTCCTATATATTTACTCTATTTCGAGATTAATTTAATGTAGTGCTTCATATCGATAAAAATCATAGATATAATGAAGGATATTTCACGTACAATTGATATTTCGATAATATAAAAATGTCCTGATAATATATTTGATTCATATCTTACCTTGTTGTAGTTAGTCTAAGATGAAAAATATCTATAATACTCGTACATTAGAACTAATAAGTAACTTGAAATCAACTCCACTTGGAGAAAGACATGAGTGGTATCATTGTAGCCGTCCTGGTGCTGCTTTGATTGGGGCAGGCAGTAGGGAAGAACAGACGGCTCTGGCCAGACTCCGCAGAAGCCATCTTCGTGCTCTTCAGCATGTATTGGTTTCTAAGGTTTATCCCCTTTGCCGGAGGTGCAATTTGACTCATGCTTCTCCTGCCATGCCTTGACATGTATTGGATGCCAGAGGAACCAGTTTTATTCCAGTCCTGGAGTAGTTCTTCATCTTTTGAAGACTCACGGGTTCATGGACTTATCTGATGTTGCTGTCGGTCAAAGTGGGATAAGAAACAACAACAGAACTAATAAGTTTTATATGTACGGTTAAGTTGATTGGAACTAGATGAAAGATAATGCACATTTCAATACGATACGAATGCTCTGTAATAATATTATACAATATACCAAAGAGTAACAAAATATTATTCTTTGGTATATTGTGTAAGTATATCAAAGGGTAATAATTGTATATTGTATTTGGTAATTAAGATAGTTTAAACACTAGGTTTGTTTAATATAAATGCTTTCCATGATTTTTCTATTATTGATTATTTAATTATGAAGATATATTTAAAATCTCTTTAAAATCATTTATTCATTTTATCAATTTTCTAGTTGATATTTTATTGTTAATTATTTTTCAAATTTATTTCGTAGCTAAATTAACTATATACCAGTAACTAACATCGTGCACGTTTCAGACAGTGTAAAGAGTATTTTAAAGTGAACTGCGGCAATTTTTTTTAAACTGTTGATTGTAGGCACATAGTTTCAATTGCAAAACTGCTTTAAATAAGATTGCAAGTTATGAACTATTAATTTACATTATATGCAATATATTTATAAATATTAAAATCAAATCAAATTTTATTTCCTCTCTAGCGAAAAAAAGCCATATTACAAAAATGTTACCCCTAATCTATTTAGTGACACCGACACAAATTTGTCTATAATACGATCAAATTTAACATAGTTAACATTGATTAAAATTTTCATTGGAGAATAAGGGGGCATTCACAAATCAACTTCGGATGCAAATAGTTACTAAACCGTATACTACTTAGTCAATCGTATTTTATTTAAACATTTCAATAAGCTATTGTGCAAATTTACAGTATTCACTTACGTATCCAACTAACACTGCTACATAATTATAGTTTAAATTATGGTACTGTTTAGAAAGTATAAACTATGTGAGATGATTATGATTTATGGCGAATGCAAAAAATTTCGTAGTTTCAAAATCAACCGATCTTCTACCTATTTAAAAAATTTTGAGATATGCTTATATTTTATCAGGATAACATTTGACAGACCACCAAAATCATAATTATCAGCTTATTTAAGGATTAATTTAACTTTTAACCAAATTCGCCTATCTTCCCTTAATAGTTTCAAAGACTGACCTACCAAAATTCGAGTATGATTCTCAAGCAATATATACTTATGTAACTTAACTAATATAAAAATGAATAGTGGTAAGTAATAAGACGATCAAATTGATGATCTAAATAAATTAAACAATTTATTAGTAACAACACAAAATAAATCTTTAAAGGTACTAACATATTCCGTAAGCAGAACTGAGCCAAATTCGTCAAGAGCCCTTTATCCTGACTAAATATACTTTTTTGCCTCCAAAATAGGCTAATTCCATTAGAATTTATTTTATTCCTTTATTGACGAAGTATTTTAATTTTAGAGAAGGATTGTTGACAATAAAATTGACTAGAGAAACTATGCAATAAGAACGTTTTTATCCTCTTGCGAATATTTATATTTCTTAAACTTATTAAATTAATAGAATTTTTAACTTAATTTCAACAAACATGTTCCATACATATTAATCACAGAGTTTAAAATGAATATAACTGCTACTCGTGAGAATGTAATTATGTGTACTTCTTTGAAGTAGACATAAGATAATTGAGTGGCTACAGTTGTGTCAAGATCAATAAGACCCCTTGTCATCTAGCATTTTGATGAAGAAGGTCCAGTAGACTAATATTTTTATATTTTCCCGAAGTACACGATTTTGTAAGCACAATGTTATTTGAATCTTGCATTATACTTCTGATGTAGTTACTAATGTACATTGATCTAAATTTGTACTTTCTCATACTACATTGTTTCACTTCGTATCCACTGAAATATTCTTAAACCCCATAAAATAAAGAGTCATAATTGTGATCAATTAGACCAATGATACATATTTTTGATTTTGATTTTGTAAAAATTAAAAAAAGAAAGGAAAAGAAAAAATCAACAAGCTACTTATAAATGAAAGAAAGCTGATAAAGTTGAATGGAATTATGTACATTTCAGTTAATTACCATTGAAGACGTAGAGCGGATAATTACTTTTTATATGCATTTTGTATAGTCATTTCATCGAATAGAATTTATTAGTTTCTTCATCTGTTGTAGAATTCTCATCTTTCAATTTACTCTAGAAAGAGATACAATAAAAGTAATTTATTTTTGCCCTTAATTTCAACATATCCCTACTCCTAAACATTTGTTACCGTCAAAATATAGCATATTCATATCTGCTAGTTCTAGATCTTAATGCGTTTCTCAATTGGCTGTTAAATCAACGGAGATATTTCTTGCGAAGCATATCTCAATATCCTCTCTATGTTATGTGAATTAACATTGCAATGTTCAACATAGAATGAGATCCTAATACGGAATATCATTATCTGAAACTAAAAGGGAAATATTCCAAACAGTTCTAATACTATTTATGACTATGTTCAGGATATCTTGAAAATTCCGACGTTTGAGAAGGATGATTGCTATCTGTAGGCTTGGAATTTAAATGGCGGTCATTGTATTTCACTTATACCTTCTTCGAATTAATGATGCAATATGCAATCTAGCATGCAACGATGCACTTATTTCTTTTTCTAGGTGAATCGGACTTGATTTAACGAGATTATTTTCTAACTAGACTGCCTTAGCTAATATCTAAATGTACCATTTAATAAAGTTTGTTTTTCAAATAATAGAAACTTTAATTGGTGAAAATATTATAATATAACTAAAAGCAGATAAGGTGTTGTTGTTGTTGTTGTTGAGACCCAGACCGTCCGACCTACCAGAAAGGTGTAAGGTAACCGTTTGAACAGCCAGGAAGTGCCACCCAATTTAGACTGGAACCCAGTGGGGGAGGCATCCACAGGGACCGTACCCTCCTTCCCCTACCACCAACCTCTCGGAAGAACGCAGATGAGGTGTGAATGATCTTGAACTATACTTACTGTATTTATATAATAGGATTTCGTTTAAAATTGAAATATAATTTAGTATCTACAAAATAATGTAACACGAAAAAAAAAAGCCTTCACCGCAATTGCATAATTTGCATCATAGAACAAAACGAAAGATATCAGTTGATAGTTTTTTCAAAGCTGTACGTTCTATACTGCAATACATTGAGATAGAATTTGGAAAATGCCGTTTTTTTTAACTTTTCGACCAAGGAAATCATATCAAAAGATTTCAAAGATACGAGAGCACAAACATGCTAACAATAGAAGCATTTAGACACATTTAGCCAAGTATTTCATGTTCTGGCCTTTAGATCCATAGAATAAAAGTTTGATCTCGAGTATGTGTGGAATGCCCAATGGATATATAATTGGCTGTATTTCAGAATCCATATTAATCTTCCTGTAATCGTATATGTTTTCAACGCCATTTCTGACTAGGGTTTAGTTAAACCTTATATTTGGTTTCAAAAATTATTGACATTGCTTAAGAGAGGAAATGCATTTCAAGATTAAATACCAGTCTTATTAAAAATATTTATTAATGTGTTAAAGCTATTTTATTCAAACATTTTATTTGCACGTTACTTCAGTAAAGAACACTAGTTTTCAAAATAGAAATGTTTAAATAAAAAAAATGCAGCTCTTAAATAAATATTTATTGATAATATTCGTATTTTAATTTTAAACGTTCTCGTCACCTATTTAAATAACTGTTACAATAGTGAAATTATAGTTCGCGTTTGAAGAACCCATTGCGATAAAGGGAGTTCTAAAAATTCGCTCAAATAACAGAGCAACTAGAAGTATCGCATTAAGAAATATATAAGCAATTTCTACCAAATTCTATGAAGAACTGTAAAATGCTACATGTGTTAAAAAGTTAACTAAAATTAATGCAAAATATAATGCAATTATACAAAACAATAAATTTCGCTACAGTAAAAAACTAGATGAGCAGGACAATCCGGAGACTTAACATTCGAAACAAGTGGGCATTCGAGCTGCAATCTATACCAATGTACTTCAAACTCTTTTGGTCGGGTAACCCTTTTGTAACTCAATTTAATGGCGAAACATTAAAATGATAAAAAGTTCTGTGTTGTTTAAATTATGTATTCAAATTTTTCACGTTTATTTAACTTTAAGAAAATTCACAAGAACCTAACACGTCATAGGACCTCTCGAATATTGTCACGGAATCACAAGGTTTCGGTGAAACACGCTTTGGAAAACGCTCATATAAACTATATACATTTAGATACATGCTACATTCACATCTATACAATATACGCAGTTTACCACTCAAATATGGTATAAATAAACTCAACGCATATTGAGATTATGAAGGATCACTGATTTTGACAAAATCTCTTATTATACCTAAACTATTTACAGTTTTCGATTTTTTTCTGCGTCTGCATCTAAAAGATGCACGTTTTATACCACTCAAATTTGGTCAAATTCACGCACTTTTCGAAATTACATAGAGTGAATGATTTTAATAGGTTTATAGCAAAAGTGTATACATTTTTCAGTATAATATTTTTCAGCATTCAAATCAATATAATGTATGTAATTTGCCAAATTGGGTCCAATTGTTCCAATGCCATTCGATATTATGAATTGCAATTTGGCATACATACACATCCGCACGCATACACAGACCGACAAAGTCATCCACCAATGTGTTAAAGGTGAAAACTTGACTTGTGATTAAATTTTACATCATACTTTTCTAAATCGGTTAAAGTAAAATAATAATAGGTTAAAGTAAAATAATAATAGGTTAAAGTAAAATAATAATAGGTTAAAGAAAATAATAATAGGTTAAAGTAAACAGTTTGATTAATCTAATGCCTAAAGCATATATGTAGGGGAAAATGGCACAAGCCATAATCACAATCACCATAATTTTCTCTACATCTCTGCGAGTGTAAAGTAAAAAAAAACATACTTTGTCGCATTGGATATAAGATGATTTAAGATAAATATATTACATGAACGCCTTGGGTGAAGGTGGTTTTGTAAGAAAGGAATTTTTCTTCAGCACAAAACTAATGAATCGATTGTTGAAGAATACTCTATTGCAAGAAAACATAGTGCCATGGGTTGGCGTGTTAATGTACTAAATAATATCCATGGATTCATTGAACTCATGTGCAAGCAACGAAAAGTTAAGCAGTAACCTTTGGCTAATGTTGCTAACGTGCGAATGGAAAGAACAACAGCTTACCAAAGTAATATAATCTTGTCCAATATGAGAACAACGCGTTTCGCTTGAAAACTATTTTCTTATATAAGATAACCTGTAACTTCCTACACAGCAGATAAGAAAATTTAAAGTATGGAATTATTCAAATATTTGATTTTTAAGGGAACGTATTTACAACATAAACTATGCATATAATGCAAATTATATAAATAGGTTTATATAAGGGTAGTTCAACCTAATATTGGTAGAATCTAAATGTCCGATTTGACTTAATGTTTTCCAATCCCGCAGAAAATGTCTTAAGCTCAAATCCATATACATTGCCAAATAAATCGCTTAATCATTGATTTTAAGGAATATTATTATATTTTAAGGAATATGCTTTAATATATTACCCATGTCGAGCAGAGAAGCATATCTGTGTTTCAAAATTCGGATCATAGCAGACTAATATCTGAAAATGAAAGGAAGGCTTTTCAAGTGTCTTAATATGACAATTACAAAATTTCAAGTAAGGTAATACTAATACTTAAAGAGGAAGTATTAGGATTAAAATATATTTAGCTTTAAATGGATAGCAAATCGCAGAAACCACCAAGTAAGGTGTCCCAAAGTAAAGATTGCTTTCTTGCTGAAGTTATAGATAACATCTACTATCATCTAACTTTCCACGCTAAACATCGCATAAACGAGAAACCGGAACATATACTTTATTATATGCAAACATAGTGTAATCCTGCACAGTTGATTGTTTAATTTATATTTCTTACTACTCAATAATGAATTGACTCAGCATAGAAACACATGGGAACCATTTTATGAAGCAAGTATATAATCGAAATGTCTTTCTTTCATTTCAACATATTTAGACATTCTTCGTTACTTATAAAGCTCCTTAATAAGATAATAATAGGATACTTGAATCGATACATGCAATTATTTAATTAAATAATTATAAAAACATTTCTGGTGGAAACTTAGAGTATCTATTTTTACGGAATGGAAAGACAATCGGCATTTTTAAAAAAAGAACGTTCCTTATAATTATGTATTTCAGGCAAATTTATGAAAAATCCAGTATAATTGGAATGTGGATATTTTATGAAATAATATATTCCTTCGTAAGGATTGCAATCCCAGACATTTTTGACAATCTCGGAATTTCGGGATGATTAAAAAATTTTCTCTTCCGCGATCTCGCAGAATTGAGAAAGTTATTTTACTCTATCTAAGATAAATCATATTTTACATTCTTACGTTTCACTTTAAAATATTACTTTATTTAAATCGTAATATCCTGTAGAAATATCCTTGTATAATATTCTTTGTACAAATGACTTTCAAATATAATGGAATTTTTAATAGGAATATTTGGCAATTTATCCGCGTTTGTTACGAACAGTGACAATTCCCGTAAAAGAAGTTGAATTGGATTAAACAATATATATATCCAAAATTAAGTCATAAGAGTGGATTGAAAATGCGTCTTCTACATTAAATATGCATCAATGTAATTTTTCTGATAATTAAATTTTTCATAGTATTGCATTGATATTTCTTTCGGTTTGCATTCAGTATCTAGTCTAAACCATTACCATATACGATAATATTTGTCATTGATTGTTTAATGTATATTGATTATTTAATCTATTGAATTAATTGAAAATAACTTTTACAAATAGAAATATAACTCATAATTTTTAAATAAGTGTTCTTAATGTATGCATACATGAGAATCAGTTATAAGAATCAAAACTAATGAATTATATATCATATCAGCAAATTTAAAAAAATACAAGTAGTAGTTCTTATTGCTTGCTCTTTTATAGCTTTCGCCCTTAAACTTGTAAAATTGCACATTGACAATTTTGACATTCTTGCAGAACTAGAGATGCTATATTTCTGAAATTAAAATAATAACAAAAATCAAGGAATTTTTGCATAACTAATATCGGTATTTTGTGATACATTTTTGGCCCGAATTCCGGGACTTCTAGATATCTTGATTACAATCCTAGTTCTACAAATTTTAAGATGTCGATGAATTTTAAGATGCAATTGTTAAATTGAAAGTATTTAATTAATCGAATCTCGATTAGGGTTCAGGTATTACTTTTCTACAGTTCAATATACATGAAAACTGGCAAAATGAAGTACAACTTGTTCTTTTTTTTAAAAATGTAATTGAGTAAATTCATTGCAATTATTGAAATATAATATAGCAAATATTTTACATAAAATGTTTATAAGTTATATACACGGTGTATGTTTGTTACCACTACTCTAAGTGTAAATTAAAAATATATGCAATTTTTACATTCCCTATATGCAAAATATAATGTATAAAGGAAGTATGGTGATGGGGTCGAAAATTCGAGTTTTTGAGGGGAGAGCACGTTCCAAACATCCCTGTACAAGAATCAAGCGTTTTGGAATGGTGTCTCTGTATGTGTGAGTGTGTCGTTCGAGACGACATTTCACGAACGAATGTATCGATTCAAATGAAATTTGGAACAAAACTTTCAGTCCGTGAATACTAGAAGGTTCTTGTTTTTAAACGGAATCGAAAGTTCAGAAATCTCCCAAATTTCCAAGGGAAATTTTGAAAAAACCATCAAAAATCAAAACTTCCATTATTGTTAAGAAAATATTCATTTCTTATGCAATTTTTCATTAGAAAACGATTGACACAATATTGATTTAGAACGCTAGCATGAACCATTCTTAAGCTATAATTTCAAATACATTGCTCACATCTGAAATTCAATGCCATGAAGAAATTGTGTATCTTTATATAATTGTAACATGGAGATGTGCAAATGATCAAAAAATCATACCTGGAAAATGAAAACACAGAACTTTATTTACGTTAGATCAATATGAGATGGGCCCACCGCGAGAGGCTAGGCAGTATTGAATACGACGAGGCATCCAGTCAATGAGATTGTCAATGATGTGCTGAGGAATGGTATTCGACACAGCATGCAATTGGGCTTGTAACTGAACATGGTTTGCTAGAACTGGGAGTTCTCTTAATCGGCGATCTATAATGTCCAAGATATGCTCAATTGGAGACAAATCCGGATAATATGCTGGCCAAGGTCGGATATCAAAACTTTGTAGATTATTCATATTTAATCGTGCAGTATGTGGCCTGGCATTATCCTGCTGAAACACCAGTCCAGGCCTGGTTGACAGATATGGCTATACCACAGGTCTCACGATATCAGAGATGTATCGTTGTATCGTGATTCTGCCAGAAACGTGGATCAAAGGTGTTCTTCCACCAAATGTTATATCACCCCAAATCATGGTACTACTTAGGGGCTTGTGTGGTGATTGATAGAAAAAGTTTCCTGGTGGCGTTGTTGAAAGCGCCGCCGAACGCGAGTACGGCCATCTGGCATGCCAAAACAGAGTCGTGATTCATCCGTGAACAGAATGTTTAGCCATTCTGTCGACTAATTGCGTCTCATTTGACATTACTGTAGGCGACGTAACCGGTGAATACGTTGAAACGGTAAGTCTCGAATAGGTCGTCTACCTCGGAGTCCTGAGTCATACAAACGATTTCGAATTGTTTGCGTCGAAACCACGTTTCCTGCAGTGTGGGATAAATGTCGCTGTAACACGGTTGCTGAGGTAAACAGCTGCCGCGGAACGCTTTTCAGAAGCATACGATCTTCACGTGGTGTGGTACACCTGGAAGCTCCACTACCGGAGCTTCGTGTCGTTTCGGTGTCTCTCACAAACCTTAACACACACAGTTAAACTGTGCTCACATCGCGACTCAATAGTTCAGCGATCCTTCGAATTCTCTTTCCACTCTAACGTAAAACAATGATTTGCTGCCGCTTCATTGACGACAACTGAACGTTTGCGGTACGCCGTAGTACTCGTGGCATACTGAGATGAATTTTACAACCTGAAACCAATGACGCTACAATTTAGATGTGATATCGCTCCTCCTTGACCTGACGCTATTATGCTCCGCGGCAAGGTGTTACGTCACTATGGGTAACAAAACTGTGATATTTTGCATATCTCGTCTTGCTGTTTCTAATTCCTGATTTCCATAGAGCTATACCTGCATCTTTATGGTTTTGCGATTTCAGTTATGTTAGTGTAGTTTTATTAAAAAATCACATAAGATTAATAAAAAAATACTTATTTTTATGAAATATGGTCTCTTTCCATGTGTAATATTATGCGATAAATCTGTTGACACCATTCACGGGATCTAGCTCATTCTATTCATGAGAAAAGATACTGTGTGCAATAGTTTTGTATTTAGACGCCAGATGTCATTTATCCACTATATGAATAACCTATTTTTCCGTCCTTAACGATTGGAGAGATTTTGGCGACAAATTTGTCGAACTTTTAAATGTCGCTCAATTGTCGCCAAGTTGATAAAAATGCCACCAAATTGATAAAATGACTTTAAATCAATGAAAATGAAGACTACATTGCTGAAAATTCAACATCTTGGAAAGAATATAAGAATTAACTATAAGAAAATATTTGGATAATAGTTTTGTATTTGGACGCCATTAGTTGTTTAGCTACTTTAAGAATAACCTATTTCTCCGATCATATAATGCTTAACCAAATTTTGGCGACGAATTTGTCGGAATATCGCCAACTCGGCGAGTTTTTTAAATGTCGTCAAATTATAACATTGTCGCCAAATTGATATGAATGACGCCGCTAAATCAGTGAAAAAGAAAACTATTTTTTTTAAATTCAATATTTTGGATATAATGTAAGACTCTACCATAAGACACCGTCTGTAACGCTTGGCAAAATTCTGGCGATGAATTTTGGCGGCATACCACCAACTTGGCGACATTTTAAATGTTGCGAAATTGATATAAATGACGCTAAATATATTAAAGAGAAACTAATTGATTGAAATTCAATATTTTGGAAATAATGTAAGACTTTACCGTAAGACTTCGTCTGTAACGCTTGGCAAAATTCTGCCGACAAATTTCGGCGGCATATCACCAACTTGGCGACTTTTAAATGTTGCCAAATGGATAAAAATTTAATCAAATTGATAAAAATGGTGCCAAATTGGTGAAACTTCTGCCAAATTGATAAAAATATTATCAAATTAATAAAAATGTCGTCAAATTGATAACAGTGACGCGAAATGGAATGCAATATTTAGCAAATTTTTAATTTCGTCATAGGATAGGCATACCTTTTCTTATATTTGAAATGCGCTTTTAAATATCGCCAACTTGGCGACATTTAGCCCCACATTGACATTATTTAAATGTATGGACTATATTGCTTATTGAGGATGATACCAATATTAATAATTGTTAATTTAGAGTATCGTAAAATATAAATTAATTGGGTACGAAATAATTTTGCATGTTGTCATTCGGAAAACCACTAGATGAGCAATTTGAATTTACAAACACTTTGCCGTGGATTTTTTCATCACTTTTTTACCGTTAAAGAAGTAAATTCATTGCTTTATATAAGGAAAGTCATGTGCTGAAAACATCATATTTTTTGATTAACAGTAATTAATAAATAGAAATAGGCAAGTAAATAAACTTCTGATATTTAATTTAAAATTTAGAGTTAATTAGGATGTATTATATTTGTGATTTACACTACTATTTTGCTATTTATCTCTATCGAACCTAATATATGTCAGTGAGGTTAATGAGTCCAGAGATTTTACGAAATATTTCAAGGGCTGTGTTTAATAAATGCTGTATATGATTGGTCAAAACACTAATGTATTGGTATGAACAATGCGCTTTTGGCAAAATACATGTTTTTACATTTTTACTAAGAATGATTTTACATATATTACTTCGTTAGTAAAATTCTGTGATTTTCTACAATGTATATAATTCTGCAAAAGCATCCAACTATTTACAATATCTGATAAATCAATACTGCAACAACGTGTATTTCTCAGCTTTTCTAATCTTCCGTACTTGATGAATAATTTCCATTCTTATCTCAAATTACACACTAAATGATAAGTTTTTCCATTGTTCCAACCACTTACATTACAACTATTCATTCTAGATATATATACCCATTCCCCGATGCATTCAGTATTAAATGTTTAAGATATTTCAAATGGAATGAATGCATCGCAGACTGTCCCCAACTATGCGAATAAACTTCGAGACGTTCCACACAAAATGTAGGCAATAATTCTGAATAATACTGTCTGGAAATGAAAGGGGAGCGTTTCAAAGTGTCTTATTACGACTTATCAGCATATGGATACGGATAAGACGTTGAAATCGGTGTGCGAGAGGATATTTTGTCACAGGAGAATGGTGATTGAGTTTAGTATGCTTTAAGTTGAGTGGAATGTATTGCGTTTCAATTATACCTTCTCCGAATTAATAGCACCATTAGCGTGTAGTTTATGAAAATGTCAAAATATAAGTTGCGACAGATTTCATCTTCATTTGAATTTTTACGTATATATTTCTTCGGAATATACTACATGTATATTCTCCAGGAGAGTGCAGCGTTATAACTTGTTAAAATCATAACAATAAATTAACACAAGATCCTTATATGTTCTCAAATGGTGTATGTACTTCATTTTTGACAGAACTATTATGCAGTTTTCTAATCTTTTATTTCTTTCGACCCAGACCGTTCGACCTACCCGAATGTATAAGTTAACTGCTTAGACAAATGGGACAATGCCACCAAATTTAGAACAGGTACCAATAGCTGTGACATCCACAGTGACTTTTCTATGCCATGTACATCGCGGAAATATTTTCAGACCTAGTGATTTAATATCCCCGTACTTTGCGTAATCACAAGAATAGTTTGGGCAGATCCTGAAATCAAACTCGAGCCCTCTGAGTGTAATTACTGTGTCTTAATCACGAGGCTATTCCAAGTAGAGTTGACAAAATAATTCTGGGGTGGGGAGTGGTAACCAAATGTTTCTTTTTCTATTTCCCCTTAAATCATGTGTTCGAAATTCAATGGGTTCTATAAGTTTCTGGGTGAGGGGGGGGGGGTATGACTTCCAAATGTCCCCTCTTGTCGTAGCCACTCCAGCCATATATTATCGTTTACATACGTAGTTCGTACAATCATTCTAATTTTCGGGAAACCCGATTGGGACATCGTTAGAACTAGAAATTGAAATTCTTAGTAAACCGCCAATCCCCCCCCTCCATTCTGGAATTTAATTATTAATTCATATCAGTCATCAACTAATGTCTATCTATACCCAATCCTGAAAAACATATATTTCAGTGAAATGTTTTTACCTGGAAGAGAAAAAAATATCCCGTAAAGTAAATATTTAAAGGATCCTTCTTAACCTTTTAGAATTTCTGATTCCATATCAGTCATCGTCTAAGCTCTCTCTATAACCAATCTTGAGAAATGAATGGTTCAAGAATATTTTTTTCACCGAAAGTCAAAAAAGAACCAGATTTGGGAATTCTTAACGAGCCCCTATTATTTTCTCGAATTTAATGTTGAATTGTTGAATCCATACCTGTCACCATTTAAGCTATCTCTATAGCAGTTTCTGAGAAATACATATTTCAAGGAAAATACTCATTTTTGAATCAGAAGAGACCAAGACCAAGACCAAGACGCTTGATTACGGGGTACTTGTCTCAGAGAGACTCATCCTCACATCGAAAATAAATTGTCGGACAATGAGGTGTTGATTATATAATTGCAGGTGGTCAGCAAAGGCGCTCCACTCCAGTGGGCGTGTCGTTTTGGTCAGATGAATTTGTATTGGTGGCCCAGAAGATTGTCTTGGCATTGCGGAAGCCTGCTCGGCTGTAAGAAGGGTGGGAAGGGCAAGAAAATTGCAAAAGCGAGTCACATCAAAAAATTTTAGGAAAAGCAGAAGTTTACTTCAGCAAAAGAAAAAACAAAGCGAGATTAAGGCCTAAGAGGCTACAACAGAATAAAATAAAGATTTGAAAATTTGAGTTTAAGTCGAGGAATATAAACTTTAGAGATAAGAAATTATGATATAAATTTAAAGTTTGGAATCAATCAATTTAAGTTTGAGAATGCATTTGATTAACAGAATAAATTTGTTGAGTACAAAACGAGGTCACAGCGATTAATCAGAAGAGATAGCTACAGAACCGGAAATGGAATTCCTTGTGAGTCCCTTAGAGTACTTCAGAATATGGTACTGAATCCATATCATTTATTACTAAGCTCTATGTATACTATTCTGAGAAATAGATGTTTCAAGGGACATTTTCAAACCTGAAATGTAAACAAACAAAGAAGTGGGTATTCTTAATGGACCACCGTTTCTCCTCCAGAATTCTATGCTAATTCCATAACAATAGTAATATGAACACTATCTATATGTTGACTTTAGAAATAGATGTTTTAAGCAAAATGAAAATTGTTGAACCCAAAATTATAAAATAACCGCAAATAGGGATATTTGGTCCTCCCCCCCCCCTTTATCATCTCGAATCCGAATTATAATCGAATCTAAATTAGCCATTATCTAAGTCATATATATATATATTTCTATAGCAAGTTAAACAATGTGTCCCCTTAGAGCGGTATCTTGTCCCCGAGAAGGCAAATGACAACATTAATAAAAAATTGTATATCGGATATTTTTTACTACAATAAATGCATGTGTTAATTATCGTGATCATTAAACTATAAATAACCCGTTTTGTTGATAATTATGTAACAGTTTGTCTTCGATTTAAATATTAAAAAATATAAACTATTAACTAAATTACGAATTTTTAATTCGAAATTCAAAAAATTCTATCGCGTTCTAGATTTTTCGATAACAAAGCCGGATTTAAAATTCCGTAAAAGTTCATTAATATTTGTGGTAGCTATCGAGCACAGAAAGCAATCGACCCCACACAGAGAGATAGACGGACATCACTCTAAAAATAGTCAAAATGTGTTCAGAAGTTCCTAAAACACATATCGGCATCAAAATCTCGAAATCGAAATCGCAAATTTTCGTCAAAACAATACTTTTCCTATACTATATTCTATGGTATAAGAAAGTAAATAATACTCTTATTTTATGTGTCATACATAATCGCTGTGGGCCGCATGTTTTCTACAGTAATTTATATCCTAATATTATATATACAAATATGAACATTATATATATACATCCCATTGAATTTCATTACTTTTGTACTGCTGCTTTGGTAAAAACATCACGTATTGCACTTGTATAAACATGGTATACATATATGTATAAATGTTTTTGATTTAAGCTCTGTGGAATTTCCCAAATCGAAAAGAATCATTGATGTGTTTTCCTGCTTTAGATTTTTTTGTTAGAAAACAAAATATGTCTGAGCCCATCAGTTCCATACGCATTGCTTAAACCTGTATTAGGGGGAATATTGTTCTTTGAGGGAAATGCATTACGGAAATCTATGAGGCAAACACAGAAATTTAATGAATTTTCAGAAAGTTATGGTAGTTTCCAGGGAAATATTGTTTCGTGAGTAACGTCCGTGTTTCTTCAAGAAAATAAAAAAGTTACAGACAAAATATGCAGAGTGAAAAAGGAATGCAAACAGTTTCAACAAATTTTGTTTGTTTCCGACATAGGAATATTTTGAATAAATCTAAAATATAAATGTGGAACACGAAATGTCAAGTCATAATAGAACATTATTAATGTGATGAATATCCAGCATGAATTGTAAAAAAAATGCAACTTAATCAAACGAATTTTTAACAAAATATTGCTTATTACCAAAATAACATAATTTTCTTTACAAATGTATACAATGTCTACTATATTGGATTTTGAAGTTATGATGTGTTCATTAAGGTTGTAAAAACGAAATAAATCGCCAACGGCCCTACCGTGCTGATAACACCGGTTCTCGTTAGATCACCGAAGTCACGCAGCATCGGGCGCGGTTAGTACTTGGATGGGTGACCACTTAGGAACACCGCATGCTGTTGGCGCATTTCAGACGCGGTAACCCGGTGGTTTGCGTAAGATTGTTTCGTGAGTAACGTCCGTGTTTCTTCAAGAAAATAAAAAAGTTACAGAGAAAATATGCATAGAGAAAAAGGAATGCAAACAGTTTCAACAAATTTTGTTTGTTTCCAACATAGGAATATTTTGAATAAATCTAAAATATAAATGTGGAACACGAAATGTCAATTCATAATAGAGCATTATTAATGTGATGAATATCCAGCATGAATTGTAAAAAAAATGCAACTTAATCAAACGAATTTTTAACAAAATATTGCTTATTACCAAAATAACATATTTTTTTTTACAAATGTATACAATGTCTACTATATTGGATTTTGACGTTATGATGTGTTCATTAAGGTTGCACACGCGAAATAAATCGCCAACGGCCCTACCGTGCTGATAACACCGGTTCTCATTAGATCACCGAAGTCACGCAGCATCGGGCGCGGTTAGTACTTGGATGGGTGACCACTTAGGAACACCGCATGCTGTTGGCGCATTTCAGACCCGGTAACCCGGTGGTTTGCGCGCTGGGTTTGCACGCTGCCACAACTGCCGCCGTGTTCATGCGGAGTACATGTGGGTCCGTAAGTCCTTCGTAGAGGTTGTTGGTAGGGGAAGAAGGGTATGGTCCCTGTGGATGCCTCCCCCACTGGGTTCCGGTCAAAATTGGGTGGCACTTCCCGGCTGTCCAAACTGTCACTTTACCCCTTTCTGGTAGGTCGGACGGTTTGAGTCTCAACAACAACAACACGAAATAAATCATACAAGTTGAATCACATTCTCTGAGAACAGTATGCATCAGAGGGCTGGACTTTCTCTTGTTATAACTCTACAGCACTAAATAACCATACACATATCAATAACATTTGCTATCACACTTTTGAATACATTGAATTTTGAATTAAAACGACCTGAATGAAGCTGTATCCGACGTTACCATGGCAAATTGGTGATAAATACTACATTGGAACTCGCGTCAAATTGAAAAAAAAACAAGTAATATTTTAATATTATGTTCGCTTAAAACAAAAATAAAATAAATTCTGTAGCATGGATGTTCCCACGTCTACGCCACGACATCTCATTTTAAATCCTGTGCAACGCGCTGGGTGCAGTTTATAGTTAATAATGAGATATCAAACCAGAATGCCTACGAACACAAATAACTTCTGAAACTCAGAACGAACTAAAGTAATAGAATTTTTCTTACAATATGTATGTTCTAAAGCATAAAAATCGCATCGGTTCCAACAAAACGTGAGCAATTTTGAATTTGTACATGGCATCATCAGATATTATGTTCTAAGTACGGACTCTAAAGTACCTGTAAGATACGAAACGTATATATTTATTTTTAACCTACGAAGCCATGTAATGGAATCATATGGGTTCCATTAAAAATTTGTATAAAAGTGAGTTTCTCAAGCGTTTTGAAGGCGTTAAGATAGTAGATAATGCACGGTTATATTTTCGGTTCTTAATAATACTACAGTGCATAATTAACATTTTGAGAGTCGAATGCAAACAGACATTCTTCTTTCGATCAAATTAAATAATTGTTTCCGGAAATAATTTACTCTTAGATAAAAAAATACATATAAAGGGAAGACTACATTTGGTTTGCTTTATATTTTTTAAATGTACGTTATATTTTTTAAATGTTAATTAATGAAAGAAAGGTCGTACGTATAGTTTTACGTATAAAATGTGGTATTTTATGTTTAAGATGAAGGCACCAGAGGGCGCCATAAGCAATACTGTAATAGAATATATGACACAAATCTGCAGTGAACGGGATTTGTTTTCAACTTGAAATAACTAAAAACCTTATTCGAATTTTAAAAAGTCTCGCCGAGGCATATCGCCCAGATTCTGAAAAGCGTGTGTTCCAAATTTCATGTGGTACGACTTTTAAATTTTCGGTACAAATGGCGTAGACGAACAGACAGACAGACAACTTCCATCAGGCAGACATACATCTTATTATAGATTGATACCTAATTGCAAACTCAAATAGTAAAAGCTCCAATATTATGTTCGCAGTACAAACACTATCATGAGTGGAACAGGTATTAAAATTAAAAAATCCAATCAATGTATTAAATACATCGTACAGTTTTAAAGAAGTAATGCAAAGAGTGTAGATTTAATGATATTTCAAAGATCACGAATATCAGTATACTTTATCAAATGTCATTGCTAACCCTTTATTAGAAATATCCGTTTAAACTTCCAGTATTTTTGAGCTGAGATATCAATTCAAACCAGTAACAATATCATTATCAATCCAACCTGTAAATACTCAAACCTATATTTTCAATTATTCTATCAAACCTATATTTTCAATTATACTATCAAACCTATATTTTTAATTATAATTTCAAACTTATATTTTCAATTATTACTGATATCAGTAAAATTGAGAAATATCAATACATTTTTGACAGGTAAAATGAACGTATAAATAGTCTAAATACTTTAGTAATTTCAATTAAAATTCTGCTCACCTCCTACATACGCTATCATACAAAATATACTCTTTATCATGAAATATGTCTACATTCCTGTAAGCTCACTTATAACTATATTAGAATATGTTTTACATTTAACTAATTCTTGTCATGTATGCATAAATGCATAGTTCAAATCGAGATGATTTATTGAATGCCACTATTGGATGGCGCGGGTTGTTCATACCTCCCGTACACTTCACTCAATTTCAGAATTCGTCTGTAAATGATCCCCACTTGACCTTACAGAATGGCCATGCCCATTAGTCACTACATGTTCAATCACGCATTTGACATACGAGAAAAATATGTTCCGATAACCGTTCTCGCGGAATAGACGACACTCAACTTAATTGCTAGTCGGTATTGCAACAATGTGATCAATATCAGTCGAATTGGCAATTGAATATTTTCAATTTTTACTCATATCAGCAAAATTAAAAAATATCAGTACATTTTCATTTCGACAGACAGGTGAAAGGGAAATATAAATATTTCGAATATTATAAAATTACATGTAATGAGATTAGTTGATTTTCTTCTATACTCCTACCTACCCTGACATACAAAAATAAAATATTAATCATGAAATATGTCTACATTAAGTGTTCCTTTAATTTCTTCCCTATGTAAAGGAAACGTATTTTTATGGGGGACAAAATTCTGACTTTCGGTCTTTGCAGAAAACAGAAGATTTGCAGATCCATAAATAAGAATCAACTATGTATTCAATGCTGTCTGGCAGTCAGTATGTTGCTGTAAATTTATGATATCTAGCGAATAAATTAAAAAATATAATTATATTTTGTACGAATTTTGCACCTGGGGCCAGGTTGATTCCCACATTGATGTTCGGGGTAAATAGACCAATGAAAGATTCTCAATGGTTCAAAGATTTATTTTCGAAAATTTGCAAAATTAAAAAAAAAATTAAAATTACGTATTCAAATGTTACGAATATAAATATTTTGCATCATTTTGTATTATTTAAAAGAAAATATTACCAGAAAAATATACATAAATCAACACACATCAGTATATCAGAAATTTATGACATTTAGTATATATATATATATTACATACATACATATACGTACATATTTCTACAATTTAAGCATTGTGTAAATTTTAATATTATTAAAATAAATTATACATTTTAAATTTGTTCTCTATTATTCATTTTATATCATTAGACTGTAGCAGTGAAAATAACTGTTACAGTTATCTATGTAGATATATCACGCCACCATTTCTATCATTCTATGTGACCAATATACGTATAAATTGCAAAATCAATATTAGCCGGTCATGTTATGGACAACGCGTCCTTTAAAACAAAAAAAAAACTAAATACTAAATTATGTTAAATCAAGTATTCGTCAAAACTTTCAAAGAATAAGTATTCAATAAGGATTACCGCTCCTTCTATTTTGTTAACCTTTAGTCTATATAATAAAAGGCAATGTCTGTCTTATACACTATACGTTTCGCGACCGCGCGTCGGAGAGTTACGAAATTTGGCAATCGGAGACCCTGGGGGGTGGGAAGGGGACACGTGAAAACCGATTTTCAAAATTCTAATTATTTTTTTATTTATTTAATGTTTTATGCGATTTCGACCTTTTTTTGATCTTTTTGCCCTTTTTTCTCCTCGATCCAGACATCGTAGAAAAAAACAAATCACACCATCGGAAAGAGCAGAGAATTTCGAGTAAAAATATATCAATTTCAAATCTGAATTTCGATTTCTAATATTTTTTAAAGATTTTAAAACAAAAGTCACTTTTTGCTCAAGAAAACGATTTTTGGTTTTTAAATTCTCGCATCGTGAAAAGTACTCATAATTTCGACTAATAATTTACATTTTCAGAAAGGTCAAACATCTGGCATTCTTACAAGTCCAATCTGGTCCAGAAATAATGAAAATTGCCTTCAGGATGGCAATTTTAAAGACGCCATGATTTTAAATTTGTCGGCTACCGGCTCAGTTCCTCAAGGCATTTTCCCCCCATCCGCATTAGTTTCTTCCCCGTCTCCATGGAGACCGCGCTTTCGGTTTTAACTGAATTACGAGCATAAGTGTTGTATACATCGGGCGAAATTATTATATTTATATGATATTTTAAATGGATATTTTTAAATGGATATTTTAAATAATTTAAATGATTGAATTATGGTGGTTTGAATTGTGGTGATGTATTTGAAATTATTATATTTATGGATTGGTGGAACGATATGGTTGATTTTTTTATTTTAAATGGATATTTTAATTTATGGATATTTTAATTTATAGATATTTTAAATGGATATTTTAATTTTATGGCTATTTTAAATGATGGAACGATGGAACGAGGATGGAGGAATTAAGAGCCTAGCATATGGTCGTTATAAATTTAAATTAGCGCGCGGGAAGTTAGAGCGCGAGAATTGCACTCGGTAGGCCTGGGTTCGATTCCCGCCACTGATGCGGAGTACGATCACCTTAAACATATGGGTCGATAATTCCTTCCGAGAGGTTGGTGGCAGGGAAAGGAGGGTACGGTCTCTGTGGATGCCTCCCCCACTGGGTCCTGGTCCAAATTGGGTGAATAAAAAGAAAGTTATGGAGATTGTCGCGGAGGGCGCGGTAGCCCAGTGGTTAGCGTGCGGGAATTTCACTCGGTAGGCCCGGGTTCGATTCCCTCCACTGACAAAACTGCTGCCGTGTTCACGCGGAGTACGATCACGTTAAACATGTGGGTCCGTAAGTCCTTCCGAGAGGTTGGTGGTAGAGGAAGGAGGGTACGCACCCTGTGGATGACTTTCCCACTGGGTTCCGGTCTAAATTGGGTGAATAAAAAGAAGGTTATGGAGATTGTCGCGGAGGGCGCGGTAGCCCAGTGGTTGGCGCGCGGGAATTGCACTCGGTAGGCTAGGGTTCGATTGCCGCCACTGCCAAAACTGCTGCCATTTTCACGCGGAGTACGATCACGTTAAACATGTGGATCCGTAAGTCCTTCCGAGAGGTTGTTGGTAGAGGAAGGAGGGTACGGACCCTGTGGATGCCTCCCCTACTGGGTTCCGGTCTAAATTGGGTGAATAAAAAGAAGGTTATGGAGATTGTCGCGCAGGGCGCGGTAGCCCAGTGGTTAGCGCGCGGGATTTGCACTAGGTAGGTCCGGGTTCGATTCCCGCCATTGCCAAAACTGCCGCCGTGTTCAGGCGGAGTACGATCACGTTAAACATGCGGGACCGTAAGTCCTTCCGAGAGGTTGGTGGTAGGGGAAGGAGGGTACGGTCCCTGTGGATGCCTCCCCCACTGAGTTCCTGTCTAAATTGGGTGGCACTTCCTGGCCCTCCAAACAGTTACCTTACACTTTACTGGTAGGTCGCGCCAGCGAGTGTGCCACGGTTAGAATTTGCCAAGGTCAGAATTTTCAAGGGTAGCGAACAGGCTGGTCGCCAAAGGCGGGTAGTTGTCAATAAAGAAGGAAAATTATATCTAATTATGCTATACAAAATTACGCATAAACAACTGATATAAGAATGCTGAAAGTTTAAAATATTCATTAATACAGCAAATAATATGGTAATCATGTGATTTATTATTTTCTGGACTTATAATGTGATGTATCAACCGCGTGATATATCAATTGGTGTATTAACCATTAAAACCATTATGATTAAAACTATTCACCAGTTTCGAAGACAAAAGTGATCCCCCTTTTCTTAGGATAAAAATACGGAGTAGTCAATATAGGATCTAATGGACGTGACCCAGGATGAAAATCGTAACCAAAAGAAATCTACCAAAATAAAAGCTAAAATTTAAGGAAAAAGGGAAATAATGCATAGATTCAGTCGATTTGGATGGAAATCTTCCAAACTAACGTCAAACAGTGACTCCTTCCATCATGCAGCTAATTCTTGGATCAAACAACGAAATGATTCACATTACGGTTTAGTGAGTATCAAAATCCTGAAATCTTCTACCTTGATTTTAGGACTTCATCTTGGGGCAATAGAATATAATTCACCAGTTTACCACAACGACTGTTTCGAACCACAATTACCTTGATAACAATTTTTAATGTTGGTTCGAAAGAGTTTCTATACTGAATACGCATCTATCAGTTCATTACAATTCAGCTTTGTTTTTCATTACAAGTTTGCAGTTTTCGTTTAATAATCATTTTCTTCTAGGGCTACTAGTGGAACTTTTTGATAACAGAAACATATATTGGTTTCGCTGAAACTGCTGCACTTTCATGGCTCAGGAATTGGTTGAAGCCTTTAATGAACTATTTTAAGCGGTGCTAAAAAAGCATTTCCTCAGTTGACCATTATATAATTGAATTAATCTAGGATAGTCTAGTACAAAATTCAGAAATAATTTATGATCTTCTTAGTAAACGCATACACAAAATGAATGGGTTCAAACAAACATAAGCGTTTGCTCTTAGAAAAATTCTAGATATAGAGAAAGTTGTTTATATACGGTATAAAAATGAAAACAGCTAGTAAAATTCAAGCGTTTTATGTTGGAAAAATTTTAGTGGAAAAATTAATCAGCAGTTGCAACAGCTGGTTCGTTATATGTTGACAAATGAATAATTGACGTTCAAATTCAGATTAATTAAAACATGCACTTTTATTAATGTTTCCAATTCTATTGATACAGTAAATTGAAAGTACTGTGTACACACGTGGATGTACTGTGTACACACGTGGATTCACTAAATCTAAGAATGTTTCTCAGAGGCTTCGCATGTCAAAGGGTCTCATGTCTTCTTAAAAAACAAAAATATTTAGTAAATACGTTTATTAGTGAACACATGTATATTTAGGGACCGTGTATAATATATGGAATTTGCTGGACGATTTAAGGAATATAGAATGCAGTTCCCACATAAGTGTGCTCAGAATGGAACATGCAGAGTCTTAACAGCTTGTTAATTTACTAATTCAGGAAAAATGCATAGTGCCCCAAAATATATTATATCTATTCAGTTTTTAGGATTATGAGGTTACTCTAAATTCCAGATGCACACATATCAGCGTTTTTACTGCTATCAGCGACATGTTTAAAATCATTACTGTAAGTTAATGAATGTCATTAACAGTTTTGCAGGCATCTAATCAAAATTGTAAAAGTTGTTTTCTATAATACAGACAATTGCGATGATTGCAAAATATAGTGCTTTCAATAACATATCCCGTAATTTGTAATTAAAACAATTTTATTGATTTAAAATTCATACATTCCGTTTTAAAAAAATAAATGCAAGTAGGCTCATTTCAAATTGGAGCCGTCAGTTTGGAGATCAAGAATACGACTTGCAGGTAGGAAAGTTGAAGAAAAGTTAATAGGAAATTCGGGTATGGTTTCAAAGCATTGTTTAATCTGTTATAGTCAACAAAGGTTTGTGACATAAAAAATAGTTTGCTTTCTCAATTCTTTCTAGTTCTTTGGTCTTCAGTCTTTTGGGGCAACTTACATTCCTCACCACTTTCCCTTGCCTCTTATTCCGATTTTCTCCACTTTTGCTTGCGTTCATATTGCAAATTCCGCGAAATTGTTGGCAATGTTAGCACGTTTACACGAAGGCAATTTTTGGAAAGTTTAATTTAAATCACTGCGATATGTTTGTTATATATTTGAATAGATCGCATCAAGAGCTTTAAAAC
Organism: Amaurobius ferox; assembly: GCA_951213105.1. Taxonomy (NCBI): domain Eukaryota; kingdom Metazoa; phylum Arthropoda; class Arachnida; order Araneae; family Amaurobiidae; genus Amaurobius; species Amaurobius ferox. Next base: position 5,260,122 of record OX578134.1, on the reverse strand, counting down.
GATATCATGCACATTCATTTTTAACCACGATTGTCTAGATAAAACGCAATATTTTTAAATGTGTTCACCAGTTCACAACGAAATAATTTCTCTGATGTTAAGTTAAAACCACTGTTAATTGTTATTCAAATATTAAAATAGATCTCACCTAGAGATTTAGAACGATACCACACACAATCGTGTTGAGCTAACGTTTGTCGAAATAAATTGAGGTAAACGCGATGTACACCCAGAAATATTAATCTTTTCTGCGCACAGGGAGCGAAAAGAGAAATACACGCACACGATGTATTACATGTTATGCGAATTTGATTCCATGCCGTTAACGAATATGATAATACGACTATTATTCGACACGTATTTTTAAGGATATAATGACTTCAATTGGGAGTTTTTCTTGTCACAGGCAGTCGACCATAAGTCGCTACCTTACTATCCGCAGAGTTAGACACAATCCTGCGTCAAAAAAGTCGCGCGCCTACAACTAAAGAGAGTACATCAAAATGTGTTATGCAAACTCGTTCTATCTAGATATACAAATAATTAAAATTCAATCTCCATTGAGCAGATTTCCGAAGTGCATGAGAAGGTCACAATGTAGAATATTTAAATATAGAACCATTAGCATGAATGAACAAATCTTACTGGTTTTACTGTTTTGTTACTTAAAGTAGCATGGTAAGATACTTTTGTGGCTTATCACTTGACAATATGACTAATCGAACGTGTCTTGAGAGAGATATCATCAAAAGCTGATGGTAACAAACTGTTCTCTATTTTTAATCCTTATCGGCTTGAGCCAGCTCTATGGTTCCTTCCTCTTTCATTATTAGTTATTTAGAACACATTCATAGAATAACAAGACACTAGTTATTACACCTAAATATTCACACATATACAAAGATTCAAATCCATACTTCATAATACTTGGTACTTCGAGAGTATCATCGTCCGTTCAAATGAGAGTCCGGCAAGCAAGTATCTGTTCCTTTAGCCGCGATTCCAAGCCCTTCAGTTTTCCCACCTGACCCTCTTCAGTATCGAATTGCGGGACCAGCTAGCTGTACAAGCCTCGAAGAAGCAAGATGGCGGTATAAAATAACCTTCTTTCCAGTCCTTTTGGCATGAACAGAGGTTAGACAGACACTCAGGAAAAAGTTTGCTCATATAGACGTGTCAGATGGCATGGTGTTGTCATCTTGATCGCAGTGAAGTTGCAGTAAGAAAATACTGGCAGAGGTTACACTTAACCAACGCAAAGGATCTTGGTGTCCCAGATTATAAAGTACTCTACTTATTGTGCGAACAGCAGAACTAAAACAGCGACACCAGTGATCTTGCCATTCATCTAAAAGAAAATATGATCTTTTACATATTATACAGTATGAAGATACATCATTCAACGAGTACAGAAGAGAAAATGAATTATTTTCAGCACCCTTTATGACTCTTGTCACTAATCACCAAACATAGACAGTTTAGTCTGGAGTAGAATGGAACCTGGAAATCCTGGACAGTGTCCGATTGGATACCTGTATTTTTATCATCAAACCTGTGGTCGTATTCGAGGTGCGCAACATCGTCAAACTTGTTGTTGCAGTCTATGTAGACACTTCCTACGACAGATGATATCTTTTAGTTTTGCCGCAAGACTCTATGAAAGCACACACACACGTATGCTAGAAATGCATTGCATCCAATTGTATTGTCTAAATGGTTATATATTTTAAGCAATATTTACCAGTATGATAGCCAGACCTCATACAACGAGACGTTCACAATAATGTCAATGTAGGATTCATATACTAATACTGATAGTCAAGTACCCAGACCTCTTGCCAATTGAGCATACATGGGATATTAATATATACTCCTATAAATAATTTGAAGTATGCGCTTGTCACAACTAGGTAGATAAAACACATGGATATAAACAGCACATAGGTGCGAATTTTTATTACACAAAGCAGAATGGCAACGGTCATACATTAGAAAATAATCTGTATGTAATGTATAGCATGTAATGTTTTTTCAAATGGCCAGGCACTTTGACCTTCGTCATTCGCCTTTATTACAGCGGCCAGAGTGTGAACCATTTAGCCGTCCATTGATGTTGCCCCAGGCGCACCAGAGGGGGGCGGATCACATTGCGCCCACAACACAAACATCCATGCCTTACGTGGGGTTCGAACCCACAACGTGGCGGTCGAGCGATTTCTACGGAAACACTTGCCTTGACCACTCGACAACCACGTCGGCTAATGTATAACATAAATGCTTGTATATTTAAGCTTAAGTGCATTTAAGCTTAGGTAACTGAGCAGTTCTCAGTTAATGTTGCATTTTAGGGGTTCAAAATTTAAAAACAAAATTACAAAATTATGTCACAACATCATGTTTTAGGAGCATTTTAAATACACGGAATGAAAAAAAACACTCAGAAAGTATCACATCGATAACGTTTACATATATCAAATTGCTTGTATTAGTACAGAGACGATACTATGAAAAATATGCAAAATTTGATGCCGGCTATGTACTAAGACTGAATTGGTTGGTTTGCATAATCGATCGGCATATTGTAGGTTAGTCGACATAAAATTATGACATGTCCCTGCTATAAATCTATCGATGATACTATAGAAATAATGGTACTTTTAATGATAGTAAAATCATAGCTTTGGTAATGTCCTTTTTCGGCATGTTACAAAACACTTCAATTAGATCAAGGCCACTGACTGATTAGTTCTGCTACCTATCTATTCCGATTCAAATATAATTAGTTCCACAGTTATGCAGTTTAAACGTTAGAAAACGTATAATTAAACTCTCAGCTAAGAATAACTAGAACAGGAAAATAATCAAATACCATCAATAAATTAATAGGATATTAAAATGCATTTACATTACGTGACAATGAAAATGAGACATCAAGAAGGAATAGGCAGAATAATATGCAAATTGCCGGGTAGATGCAGCTCACGGAGTTATGTAAATGATGCGAAATGCGCAGATGTCCCGCGCACGTTAAGAGAGATATAAGGGAAAGAATTTGCAGAATCGGCAATAGTCGCCTGCTCTGTCTGTCAGGGAATTCATTTTTCATTTTTTGTTTTGTCTCAGAGGAAACGCGTAGTAGCAGAAAATGCCAGGCGGCCGCCAACCGAGACAATTCTAGCAGACAGGTGATTTCACGAGGTGTATGATAATAGGACTCAGAAAGGCAGGTTGGTCCATAATGCGTCTACAGTGCAAATGCTGTGGCGAAGATGGTTCGAACAAGGGAATGTGGCAAGTTTGAAGGGTGCCGGTACGGCCAGAAAGACGTCAGCACGGACAGACGCATCCGTCGGCGGCCTCGCACGCCACTTCCACAAATCGACCAGAACCATTATCAGCCGATTTGTCGCCGGCAACCTGCACTCATGGCTCCCACTAAAAATCTGACAATGACCCAACAGCACAGACGCCTTCGTTTGCAATGGTATCGGGCTAGAGCTACGTAGACGGCGGAATGACACAGGGTCGTATTCTCAGACAAGTCATGCTTCCATTTTAGCAATAACATTCACCGTGTAAGAGTCTCGCGCCGAAGTGGTGACAGGTCCAATCCGACCGCATCTGTAGAACGCCACACCGCGCGACAACGCGGCATCATGGTTTGTGGATCCATCGCCTACGTTAATAGATCACTTCTGGTCCATATTGATGGTACTATGACGGAACAACGATACGTGGATGACGTGCTGCGGCTGGTGACACCATCCTACCTTCATTGGGAGCCCACTTCCATTCATCAGCAGGATAACGCTCGACCACACGCGGCACGTATTAGCCAACATGCTCCGCAAGGTATACAGGTGCTTCCCTGGCCATCAATCGCCCTGATCTTTCATCAATCGAACACATCTGGGAAGTCGTTGGACGTCACTTACATGCCCTGCCATCGCCGCGTTTAGAACACGAACTCTGACAAATGGTTGACAGAAAATAGATAGTCATCCCTCAGGACATCATCCGCACTCTCATTGACTCTGTACCTAGACGGGTTGATGCCTTTATCGCCGCCCGTGGTGGTCCTACAAAAGACTGTCGTTGATCATACGGTATTATCGCTCAGTGTATAGGTATATCATGTTGCTATAAACATCACTTATTGTTCGTTGCTGTCTCTCTCTATGTTTGCCGATTTTCATCACTTTTTGCCCACTCCTTCTTGGTGTCTCATTTTCAATGTCACGTAGTTTTTTATTTAAGTGAAAGGTTTAGAATGCTTTCGATACTGGTATAATATTAACTATTTACTATAACAGCCTGGAAAAACCAATTAAAAAACGCGAAAGTTATTAAATAGTCCAAAATTATTCCTAAAGCATTAAAATATAAAAAATGTGTTTATTTTCTCATGTAAATCTTTCTACCATTTTCTTTAATTTCATCTTACAATTTTGATGATATTAAGCATAAATATTATTCATTATTTTATAAAATAAAAAATGTAATATTTACATATAATTCAATATTTCTTTCCCTGCTGTACAATAATATAAATACCAGAAACATAGTGCTCAATTATTAACAAAATCCAGTATATATACATATATATATTCGTCTGTTTATGCACAATAAATACAGTAAGATATATGTACAATAATATAAATACATGCTGGATTATACATGTTATATGTACAATAAGATACATACATGCATATAATTCATTTCATATGCCCCAAAATAAGGACAACAATATATATGTTTTAAGGAAATGAAATAGTCCTCCAAAATCCCATTCCTTCAAATATCAAACATCTATATATTATTTTTTCTTTTTTTGCTTTTCGTCAAATACTTCGATCTTTTATGCTCATATTTCTTTCTTATCAACTTGTCAGCTATGAGTACAGAAGCACATCAAGCGTCTTTGACAACAAGAAACATATCTATAGACAGTGAATTATGACCTGTCTTTGAATGAAATGCCTACGACATTCTTCATATTTGCAGAAGATATTGGAAAGCTTTTATGTTGAAGTAATACAGAACACTAAATAAAATGTAACTGAATCATAAATTCTAAAAGAGCATAAAATAAATATCTATAGTTACCTCAATATGTTTTTGCATTATTTAATAAATTTCTGTACATTAAGTTATTCAAATTTCTAGATTGAATTGACTTCAATAATTTTTAAATGTAACAAGAGCGCGAATTGGGCCGTAATCCAATGTAAGTAAATCCAATGTTTCAAGCTTGGTAAGTGAGATTGCGTTGAACAAAGAACATTTAGAATTCAACTCATTTAGAACTCACTTATGAACATTCTCCGCAAAAGCATCGGTGAGTTGCTTTCACAACAATATAGAAAATAGTTTACTTTTATTGCTTTCTAACCGGTGTGCTGCGACAGAGTACACCCGGTTAGAAAATTGTGCGGTAAATTAAGTGCTTGTGTGCCGCAAAATAAATATGTTATTTTTTTCGCAAAAATTAGTTACTAAATTATAAATTGATGAATCTACTTCTAGACTGATCAAGACCGCTTACCTCTGACTCAAAAGGTTTCCTTACAAGTATTAATTTTGTTTTCAAAATAAAATTCTGGAATTTTTTGACATTGCTTAAATATTTACACTGATTGATTCCTCAAATTAAATTTAGTTGAAATCGAGCTTTTACATTATTTCCAATGAGACAGTATACCTAGAACTATCAAGGCGGGTTAACTAACCCATAAGGTAGACGGGATTTGCTCTTTTACTTCGGTCGGTTTTAATTCCTAATTGTTCAGTGTTAGATTCATGATTTAAAAAAAAAATTTCTGAGGCTCTTGTCGATATCTCTTTATACCCGGCTTAAGTGCACCAACCTTCGATATATGTCAGTATTTGCAGACATGTCATTATTTGAGCAGAGCAGATTGGACTTTAGTCGGTGGACCATTTTAGCATGAAACTTTAGGTATGAAGAATAAAATGCAGAATTATAAAAAGAGAAAACGCATCGAAGATTAATTCAAAGCGAGCATTTAAAATATCAAAATTAACGCAGTCACCTCACGGAAATGAGAGTGGATAGAGGTGTTACCCACCCAAAGAGAATTTGACTAAAGCTGCTATCGATTGCACAATTTAGAAATTATCTTTCAAGCAAAATTTAACGGGAATTCATGCGTAAGTAAAATTCGGATTCTAATTCAGAAATCATTTTTAAGACGTCCCCGAAAACAGCATTTAAAATGTAATATCGCCAAATTAAACAAATATATTATTTTCCTATTTTAAGGACCCAAAGTATCCCAAGTTAATATTACCCAAAGTTAATATTACGATATAAAAAATATATATATTACACATTGCGTCATACGAAAAATTATGTTTCTTCTGTTGGAGCGCATGCATATTACACCTGAAGACGCTTAGAGGGATGCTTTTCTGAATTTTACTTGTTGATACACGTTAGACTTTGTTCGATAAATTAATGGCTGAAACATGGCGAGTTATTTGAAGACATCGTAGTTTGATTTTTTTTAATTATTACTAGAAGAAATGAGTAAAAAATGCTGAAATTTAATTATATCATCATATATCTTAAACTATATACATAATAAGGTATACGTATGATTTTAATAAACCGTTGTCCTTCCCTAATAACACTGTCGGCAAGCAAGCACAGTTTCGTAAGAAAATAGTTTGTTCCACAACACATATATTATATAATTAGTTTTATTACATGTACCATGATCTGCGATTTTAAGTATTTAAAATCATTTTAATTAACTTCAAACTATTTTTCACATAACGAAACATTAAAAGGCAGAAGTGGTGTTTTTCGAGTTATAGCGTACAAAAGGTTTAAAATTTAATTTCCCATTTAGACTTAACATGATCGCGTTGAGCCCACTGATCGAATTTTATAATTTAAGTGCCTTCACAACCTGTAAATTGGTAAATTTTATAAATGGTTTCTCAAGTCTGTCATATAAGTTGCTGAGAAACAACGTCAACAACAGAAAAGTATTGGAGTCAATCGCAAGGAGCTCCAATGACCTTGCTGCGTTTTAATAAATTCATCTAATTAAATCCCACATCAGTATACGTTTAACTTAAATATAAAATTTAACTTTACTTGTACTCTTTTAATGTATCCACCGTCAATAAATAGAAATAATATGCAGACCCTGATAGAGAAAAGACAAATGACTTTAAACTTTATTCCAAAAGTATGTCATTGATATTCTCTGTCCTATAATAAAAACACATTACGCATTCAAACCTGCTGAATTTTTGCAGAAATCATGCAATCTTTGAATGCAACTTCTGGAATGGAGACCAGAATATTCTCTCCAAGGTTACGACATCTGCGATGCTTTTCATGCATTTGCAAATCTCTGCACTTTATTCCTTTCGATTTTATGCATGAGTAATTTACTGATTTGCATGCATGCATGTCAAACACTTTGCATTAAAAAGTTAGGATACAATTCTTGGATTTATATTCTTAGAGATTTCCTCCTTTGTTGTTGTTTTCTATCGCCTGTAACTTCCGATACTTAATGATAATTGTAGTTCATCTTCTAGAGATTAAGGATTTGTGATCTTGAATACATTATCAAAAATATATAGTCAGTCGGGGTAAAATGCCATAGTTGAAAAATATTATGGAAATATGAACAAACCAATAGTCACAATGCTCCGAAAATTTGTAATATGATTTTTAAGCTTGCACGCAGCAGTGCTATAATTGGTCACCCTTAAAAGCTATAGTACATCTTTGTAATTTGTTTGTATGCATCAACCTAGAATCCGCTAAAGTTATCAAATTCATCCCTAAGATTACGCGATTCAATCCTTAAAGTAAATAAATGTTTTCCTGTTTGGTATCTGTAATAATTTGATGTCACAGATATGATTTACTCCGCACCTCGCGTCCTAGATCAAAAATTCAACTTTCCTAATGAGTAAATTTCAAACTAGCGTCAACAAAATTAGGGATAAATTTATGAGCATGTTATGTGTTCTAAATCATAAAAGTTAAGTAATAGGACAGTGAGGAAATTCATCGATATTTTTATGAATTAAACATATCACATACAAGTAAATATACCCTAAAAATATTATTTTAGCATAACATTGTACAATAGACTAGAGAGTTTTAGAATAAATTGTCGTAATTTGAATTTGTCGTAAATTGCCGCAATTTGAATAAATTGTCGTAAATTGCATAAATTTTTTATTATATTATTGAATCTGATTTCATTATTGACGAATAATATGTGGTGATAAATTAGTTTTCAAATGCTCCAGTACGAGCTGTGTTGGAAAAAACCCTCCAAATTTCTTCCAGTGAGAGGACACTTACCATTGCTGTAAAGGGAATTTAAAAAAACATTAAATAGTCTTTAGTTATATTTAAATTCATTTTTATTTGAGTTATTTGTAGATTCGTCTTATTAATATAAAACGACACGTGTGTTATTATAATAATAATCTTTAAAATTAAGGAAATGAAGCAGCTGATCTGCTTGTTAAGAAGGGAAATTATGTAAACATTAATCAAATACTTGTCCCACCGGAATCCTTTAAAAAGTTTGTACATAGAGACATGATAAACACTTAACCTTAAGACTTAGATCAAGATAACCTTATGACTAAATTTAGGGGTAAAATGTGGCTTGATATCCAAGATAATTGGGAAATTTTAAACGCTAGACCACGTAAAGAAGCGGTTGCCAATTTTAGATTGAAAACTGGACATGATTGTTTAGCAGAGCACCTAAATAGAACAGGTGTTCTCCCCACGAACATTTGCCCAATATGTAATGTTGACAGAATGAACTCAGAACATCTTCTTGGGTGTCCAGGACTGGATAGGGATGCCCAGCTCCAGGGAGATGTCATTAAACTTTATTGGAGTGGTATGAATCTTATGGAATGATAAGGATGTCTGCCAACTCTTCGCCTTGTGCTTCCCTTTTTTTTTCTTTTTTTTGCATTGACTGTGTTGTCTGTGTTCCCCTGTTTGCTTGTTCTTGGTAATTTTTTTTTGTATGTGATGAGATCTCTATTTGCATGGATTAGATTCCAATAAAGCCATATGTTACACATCTTTAAAATTAATAACTTGAGGGGTAGTCGTTTACAAAGTTTGGATAGGGCATATGTAGATAACAGTATCCATTGATCGATCTTGCGCTTTTTATGCTCTTTTTAGCATATAAACTTTGTACAGTTAGCAGCTACATTATACAGGTAGAACATGTAGTACATGTTTCTTCAATTTGATAATGATTTCTTACTAGGACTCAATTTGTCGGTCTCCATAGAGGTTCTTTCTGTTTGTCTACTCAGACTATCCATCCCATCCAAAAATGTAAAATATATGTTTGAACGTCCCTACTAGAGCCAGCAAATTTAGAGTGAAACCAAATGGAGTTGGCAACCACAGGGACTGTACCATTATTTGCACAATCCATAACCAATGGGTTTTTGTATTAACATTTTGTTCTAAATGTTGTTCCTCATGCACATATACTCCGTTAATAGACAAGGATATAGTTTTGCACGGCCACAAGTATTGAATGCTGGACAAATTGGTGCGATATTGCCGCCTTAACCACTGGGTTATCTAGACCCTCAATAGAGATTTGCAAAATTGCAGAATATAACATATTTTTTTTCTACCATTGTGAGTAGCTTATGATGATGGGTGTATAAAAAACATGCATACAGTCCAAACATGTATTATTTGCACCCGAATGATAATATTTGAAATCTCAGCTATTAGTGGGCTCAAAATAATTGTTTTCTGTAAAACTAGTGTATTCTTTTTATATAATATGGGGATTAATATTCCTTTATATTCATCAAATCTCATGAAATCTCCCCTGTGTTTTTCTCACATTTACAGATTTCCATATTTCTTCATTTTATGCATTAGAATGCAATTAACTGGGTGTTTACATACCTAATTTCTTCGTTGCAGTTAAACACAGGAAATAAAAGGATTGTAAATATTGCAGATTTACTTTGCTTTTAAAGACAATTTTCACCTGGGATATGCATATGAAGTAACGAATTTTCACTCTCAATTGACTTGAACATCTACCACTTATAATTTTTACATTATTTTTATTTTCATTCTAAGATTTGCTTCCAAATGTATGTATTCTGGTTTTCAAAAGAAAATGCAAGAGAAATAAAAAATATTTATAATACATTTCGAAAATTCTGCTGCTAATATTAAATATGTTTGCTTTAAGTCCCCCTAAAATTCCATCAAGCCGTTATGCATGCGAAAAACAATTGTTCGTTTTAAATGTCACATTCCATGTTAATTTTATTTATACACAGTTTTAGGTAGGGCCAACGGCCGTACCGTGCTGAAAACACCGGTTCTCGTTAGATCACCGAAGTCAAGCAGCATCGGGCGCGGTTAGTACTTGGTGGGTGACCACCTCGGAACACCGCGTGCTGTTGGCCATCTCGGGTGCGGTATCCCCGTGGTTTGCGCGCTAGATTTGCACGCTACCACAAATGCCGCCGTGTTCATGCGGAGTACGGTCACGTTAAACATGTGGGTCCGTAAGTCCTTCCGAGAGGTTGGTGGTAGGGGAAGGAGGGTACGGTCCCTGTGGATGCCTCCCCCACTGGGTTCCGGTCTAAATTGGGTGGCACTTCCCGGCCGTCCATACAGTTACCTTACACCTTTCTGGTAGGTCGGACGGTCTGGGTCTCAACAACAACAACAATTTTAGGTAGATTCATGACTTCATTTTAAAAATATTAGAAACATGTCAGACTTCACTACTTCTTGAGCGCATTAAATATTACATGATCTAGTTTTTATAAAGTACGAACTAGAAATTGTACCAGCTGGTCCCCGAAATTTAATTTAAAAAGTGAATGAATTAACCTTCTACTTACAGGTAGGACACCGTCTATCCCAAATCAAAACTCTCCTCAATAGCCATATATGTTACATACCCTATCTCAGACAGTTCGACCCCCTTTGCGGACATTGGAGTCCTTGGACGCCAATGTCCTCAATGGAGAATCGAACTGTTTGGAACAGGGTATGTAAAATACCTGTCTTTTTGGGAGGTTCTTCATTTGGTATAGACGCTGTCCCACCCGTAAGCAAAATGTTAATTCATTCAATTTTTAAATACACAACAGGGCTGATATTGGATAAACGGATCTATGTTGCAAATTATGTGAAACGCCGGTTACAAATTAAATATAAAGTATACGGATGTGTGTGGGTTTTTTAAGAAACCGGACATCTGCTGGTTATTTTCTGGGTTTTCCAGGTTGAGTTTTTAATACTTTATAACTTAGTTACATCATTCAGTCTGTTTGTCTGTCTGTCCGTTAGCACGATAACTGCCGTAAAAGTGACTTCATTAAAATTAAATTTTGTATGTTTTGAGACTGTCTATGAGACATATGAGAATGTAAATGGAGAATATCACCCAATTAGTTTTGAATTAAACCACGGTTGAAAAAATGAAATTCATGGACCCATATAGGACTTAATTTTTCAAACATTATTTAAGCAAAATTGAAATTTACAAATTGTGTCGAAATTCTTGGAAAATACTCAAATTATCTCATAAAATATATAAAAAAAATTCAGCAAAATATGTTCGATAGTTTTTAAATAAAATTAAAAGAAAATTAATTACACTCATACAATATGAAGAGATCGTATGACCCACTTCAAAAGAAATATGACAACCATCTTTTTTTCCAGAGTAAAAATCGTGATTTTTAAAGTTCTTTTAAATTTATATTTAGTATCGCATCCGTTCTAAAACCTATTTAATTTTGCCACATTTTCTGTGCATCTATATTCTTCGCCAACGCAATTACAATATTTTTGGGTTTAAATGATCATCAGACTTTGATTTTTTCTACAACGAAGCCTAATTTTAATGGATACAGAATGTAAACAAGTGATTGTAAGATGAGTCGTATAAAAGTAGTTGGATTTTTTCACGCAAAATTAATTAACTCTGGAGTCTGGAATAAAAGTGTATGAGTGAAATATTCACAGATTTTACATAGAGGGCCAGAAGTTCATTTTTATTGATGCAGTTTTAAGTTTTCATGTAAAATACATTTTTGTAGCCATTTGATAATTTAAAAATATCAGCGCTGAATGCATTGCATTTTAGAGATGCGATACATTCAGTGGATTGCATTACAGTTGGAAACTGTTTCATAATCAATGATTGAAATTTCCTGTTTAATTACTATAAAAATAATAATAATAATTATTATTATTATTATTAGTCAGGCGCTAGCTCTCTGCCACAAAACCCCCAACGATGTTAATGAACAAAAAAAAAATGTTAGGTTCGTTTTACAGCAGGGAATTTTGCTTTTGATGACAAAATAAAAATGTGTTTTCAAGGTCAGTTAAAAAAGAAAAGGATGTTGCATTTCACAACAATAGAAAAATGATTATGCAATATTTTGCTGACGTAAATATCTGATGGAATGTACAAAATAATCTAATTGAAATATGTATTTAATCTGAAAGAACGCTCAATATTTATAAATTTTTTGAACCAGATTATAATGGGAATAATTTAAATTTAAGGTGACGTTTATAACCACTCCGTTTTTGTCAGCAAATGACACTACTTACATATAACGTCAGAAACCCAAATTTATTATTTTTTGTTGTGTGATATCCTTAACAAATTCAAACACTTAGCAAAAAAGTCGACGCATCTTCAAAATAATCCGATAGTTATGAAACTTAATACTTTTCGACCGAAAATGCAATTGATCATAAATGCGCAGTCAATCAATGGATGAACAGTCAGAAATACAGTGCATTGAAATTGAGCACCATGGTGGTGTATATAAGAAGCGAAACTCTTTTCAGGAACAAAACATACAGTGGATTTTGATTGCGTTTACGTACCTTGATTGTAACATGCCTCGCCGGCGACGAGCATATCATCCCAATCAGCGTGAAATTGTTCGGATTGGAAACGAATTGTCTTTAATGATAAGTCCTGTTTTGCACTGCGTCCCGATAACCAGCGCAGACATGTCTGGAGACAGCCCGGACATCCTCAGGATCCTGCTCTTACTGTCACATGCCACAAGACCTGACAACAGGTAGTTATGGTCTGAGGTGCTATTTCGTTTGATAGCCGGACCCCTTTGGTAGTCTTTTGAGGCACCATCACAACACAACGGCGACACAACATTATACGAACTATTGTATTGCCATTCCTGTCGCCACACCCCGGCCTAACTTTTCAGCAAGATAATGCCAGACCACACATGCCACTCCTATCTTTTGATTATATACGTGCTTACGACACACTTCCTTGGCCAACCAACTCCCCAAATATTTCACCTATTGAGCACTTTTGGGATGAGATGGGACGTCGCTTGCGTTCATCCCAGAATGTAGACGAATTTGCTTGTAAATTGGAGGCCATTTTGAACGACATCCCTCAGAACACCATCCGGCAACTTTATGTCTCAGTGCTACGTCGGGTAACAGCTTGTATCAGAGGTGGACCAATACCACATTGACGTGCTCACTTTGTGTAGATCTTTCAGTGCAGTGAATCATCCAATGGTTCTGTAATTCTAATCATTTTTTTTTCTGTGCATACACATTACACGTACCAAATTTTGTCTCAATCGAATAATTATTTCTTGGTGCGCCGAATTTTTTTTTTATGTGTGTGTGTGTGTGTGTGTGTCGCAGAATAGTTGTAGTTTAGCAAGATGCAATACAAATCAAAATTCACCATTTTATTGGGACAATACCGAATTTTTAATATTAGTTTCATAACTTTTAAACTAGTTCTAATTAGAAAAATAAAGTCCAACGAGGTTTCCCTTTCTGAAGTCGAGGTACCTCTGTAATACATTTCATTTCTGTGGGTTGTTTAGATTTAGTTACGTGACCAACAAACTTTCTGACTGCATCCATTATTTATATAGATTTTTATGGAAACTATGTTTTGTTAGTACTATTATCATTATCTGTTTAAAGAGATTACGCAATCTACATACCTAAGTTGCGGGATTTTAGAAACGCCAGTGCTTCCAGCAGATAGATGTCTGATAAATTTTAAAGGATTTTCTTTTCTTTTTAATGGGCGTAACTTTATACAATCAGCGACTCCCACCTCATATTCTTCAATAAATGCACCGGAAACGTATGTATTTTATCATATATTTATATATTTTTGTGGTGTACCATGTTTGTTTACATGTATACCAAGTTCAATTTTTTATGGAATAGCTAGCCATGTTCTTGTAAGTTCAGGCAAAACGACTAGTTTATAAATAAAATATAATATCTAACAAAATATAGCATTGAAATAATGATAGCATATCGATACTTTTTTCACTTTCTGCTGTGTTGAAAACTATGCCTGACGATCAGTTAAAATTGCGAACACACTATTCAGCGGTCCATAAAGTAAAACATGCAATTTGTATATTACACCAATAATAATATTTATTCTGAAACAAATGTTGCAAAAGTTACAGCATATTTAGATTTCGCTAGTATATCTTACGAATATTTATATGAACAGTATCTTAAATAGGACTGCAGAATACATTCTATATTGTACAGCCCAACTCTAATTTACAATCTATGGCGCTAAATAGTAATATTAGAGATAAAAATCATTGGCACAATTGGTTATTATAATTATAAGTTGCGAAGTACAGTTATTACTAATATTTATTTAGAAATGCTTTACTTTTCGCAATAATTCGCCAATTTCCTGTTGCATCAGGATTAATTATATCAGCTACTGTAAAGTCGGTTGGATTAATGGGGAGATAGATTATGGAAAACATACTGCTTCCAATTCAAAATAAATGTCAATTCAAACATTATTGATATTTTACAGACATTAAACTTTTATTTTAGAGGGCATACTTAAAAGTTACTACAATCATGTGATGTGTACATTTGTGAAACGTAGATTTGAGGACCATCATTTTTACGGTACTGTTTTACAGTAAAATTGTAATATGAAGATCTCGATCTAAATTTTATCAAATAGGTATGTGCCTTGTTCGATTTGGGCAGCACATCGCGGTTCTTGCACACGCTAATGACTTGTTTTGAATATATTTAAAAATATGATTTATAACCACTTTCATGTCAACCCGAATTATAAAACATGTACTAAAAAATTAAAATATAGATTTGGAATGACATATGCAATTAAAATCATTTTTATGCTAGTAAAACCCTTGGAAATTGTGCTCTTTATGTACTTTCGAAAACTGGTTTATTAATGGGATGTGTTACGCGCAATCCTATCAAAAAGAGTCAAGGTTTTGTTTTTACAGAGTAGCGAACTGGAAATCGCTCAATTTGGATCTGATTGTTCAGGTAGTAATAAAATATCGTGTATCTGTTAAAGAAAAAAAAAATAACGTACTTTAGATTCCAAAACAATGTATTTTAATACTAAGTTAATAAATTCTTCAATATATATATTACGTAATATATCAATCGATAATTACGATCTGTGTTAACTTTTGTTTATAAGAAAAAAAATAATTAAAAGTAAAAATTTAAATTCGAGAATCTCTGACAATGTATTTTATAGCGATATTCATTGGCGCGCTTATATAATACGTAATCTACGCTTCACTCATTGATGTCACTTGTGAGCAAGCGCCATTTGGCGGAAGCGTTTTTGAAAAAGTATTTTTGACCATAATTTCACGAAATCAAATTTTTCAGGCACAATGATTTATGTTTTTGAAAAATGAGTTTAAAATCTATAAAATATCTTCATATATCAAAGTTGAGATTTTATGCTAGTTATAAAGACCCTCTTTTCCTATTAATATCATTGGGACGAAAAATTTTATAGTGAACTCAAAATGGCATCGATAGATTTATATATTTATTTTTTAATTGGATGTACTCCACCCATATAGCTTTTGATTCTGTTTACGGGGATAACTCAAATTTAAACTCCATCTTGCGGTTCGGCATATCTGAAATAAATGGAATTTAGCTAATTCGTTACTAGAACAAAACTAATGGAAATCATGTATTTTTATGTGCATAACCGTTCTAAATCTACAAAAATGTATCAAAGAATGGCATTAATGAAATTGTTGTATAATAGTATATATGATCAACCAACTAATTTAACGAACCTTAATTCTTAATTAATTTTATGCAACAATGTGTTATAAATATATTCGAAAAATATATTTTAGCTAATGAACGATTCCCGCTAGAGATCATGACTGTCAATCCTTTTCTTTAGTATAACATAATTGTCTAGTATAACATAATTGTTTAGTATAACATATTTAACATTATTACATTTAACATTATTAGTCTACTTAACATAAATGAATGTCCTGATATTTTAGAATTTTTGAAAACATCATTCTTAAATTTATAGACTTTAGACTATTTGATCGCGTACAGTCAATTATTCACAGATTGTGATAATCGTAACAAATTTCATTCGACTAACTCTCTTAGGTCACAACACATTGCATCCATAATTTCAAATCAAAACATTCATACATATATATAAGTAAATATACTTAAAGACAAATGTACAATTTCACTTATAAAATCTTCAAAATGTGTAAATCGGTCTAAACTCAAATATTTTCAGGCTCGTTGCAATACATTCTATATAAATTACATATATTGTGAATTTATATACATAAAATTGAAACTATGTATGTCTGTCTATATTTAAACCTGTGACATACATCCAGTGTGAGTTGCAATTTCTGGTATATAGGCTGTAGATACAAATAAATGAAATGCAGCTCTCTGAAAAGGACAATGCAAAAAAAAAATAATAAAATAAAAATAAAATAAAGTAAAAATAAGACATCCACATTTACACAGAAGATATGCCATTGATATTCACAGTTCTAAAAAAATGCATTATGCATTCAAACTATCTTCTGGAAAATTCCTGCAATCTTTCTACTCGACTTCTGGGATGGCGCTCTAGTTATCTTCTTTGAGGTTACGACATCCGCGACACATTTTTCGTCTTTCTACATATTTTCATACTTCCTCCTCTTGATTTTATGCATGAAAATTTTATTGACTTGCATGTATACATAACAAATTTCTTTTCTGCTGTTAAAAAGAAAAGAGGAACTATGATGACATATTTCTCATAAACAATCGCTCGAAATACTTGTATATATATATATGTATATATATATATATATATATATATATATATATATATATAAATATATATATATATATATATATATATATATATATATATATATATATATATATATATATATATATATATATATATATATATATATATATATATATATATATATATATATATATATATATATATATATATATATATATATTATATATATATATATATATATATATATATTATATATATATATATATATATATATATATATACACATACAGGGTGACCAAAAACATTGACTTCCGCATTTATTTCTTAAATATTGATCTTATACATATATGATAAATTACAAAGTTGTGTAGAAAAAGGTACAGAATTTTATGAAATCGATACACTTGTAATTTATTGTTGTTAATTAAACTTTGTAATTTATTATATATCAATATTTATGGAATAAAAGTCGAGGTCAATGGTTTTGGGACGTCCTGTATATACAGGGGGACATTCACTGATAGCATGTGGATATACTGAGCAAATCTTCGGAGTCGATTTTACAGCATTTCCATGTCGCCGAAATTCATAAATCATGATATGGCGGATACGTAGCTTGTCATAAGACATCATTTGTCTGCAAATTAAAAATGAATTATATGAAAACAAAGTGGAAAATAAAGGAAATGAAAGATTATAGAAATTATAAAATTTGCTATTACAGAATAAATTTATTGGACTGTTATGCATTTATTTTTTGGTAAGCAAAAGTCCTACATTACTTTTCGATCAACCCGATGAAGATGTAATCTCTAAACAGAGATATGAACAGAAAAGTCAAATAAATTTGAATGAATATTAGTAAAATTAAAATAATTTAAAATATAAACGCTAAAAATTTGACAAATAAATCCAAAATCAATAAGTAAAATATCCGAAAAAATATACGAAAACCATTTACATAGACATTTAATTAAAATGTAATATTTTAAATCATCCGAAATCAAAAGAATTATGCAGTAGTGTTTTCCCTGTTTCCTGCTGCATGATCTAATCACGATTTTTACATGCATCAAATTTTACGTGCTTTTTGCCCATTATGAGCTACAATAAAGAACAGATAAGTTGGTTCTTGGTACGAATATGTACTAATATGCGTGACATCAATGTTGATAAGCGATACGATTTTGTGTGTGTCCTCAGTTTTGAGAATCAATACGATTTGTTAAGTGACATCAGTGTGACAATCACTTTCTTTTATGTGTAATTTCAGTGTTATGATATCGCCATATATTACAGTTGCGTCTATATGCGTGAGCATATGTTATGTATACTATGGTAAATTTTTTATGTATTGTTCATATCTGATTTGAAGAGAAAATTATATTTAAATATGTAATATTCATTATTAAACTGTACGAAAGCCTTATGAAAATTTTATATATCGAAATGTTTGTAGTGAAAGAACATTGAATTGGGTTTACTTTTTTAAATGACTTTTGTGGGTTAAACTATTAATCTTATTAAAATGATCGTGAATCGTAACATTTGTGCATTGCTATCATGGCCCCAAAACCCACCATTACGTCTTTGCCCGAGTTCTTTAACATAATCATTAAATCAAAACATTAAAATCCACATTTCGACCTTTAAAATAAAACATCATTTTATTCACACCTTTATATTATTATGGTTAAATTTACATGAATTAATTAACAAAAACTTACGGAGAATAAAAACACAGGATGAGACCAGGTCTTTTCAATCTTATTCCAAAGATCAAAAATTAACCTACCATACATGAAGATTGGCACATATCTCTCTACTTCGGATTTGTAGCTCAGCATGATGGTCACCTTTTCCGATTCTTTTTCTGACATTTGGAGTCACACTTCTTTTCTATAACATTCTCAATAATCAAATGAATAACGACTATCTTTGAATAACACTGTTTGAAATTACTACTCTCTCTCTTAAACTCTTGAATAATCATTGAATTATATTCTTTGACTTCCCTCCTTACAGCCGCATCATTTTATCTGGGGTTGAGATACGCCTCCCTTGCTCTCATTGGATGATCATCGGTGTGATGTCGTATTTTTCATTATTGGCTCTTTCTGTTTCCAACGAACCTTGGTTTAAGTCTTGATCCTAGGATAATTTTCCCCAATCACACTTGCAATTTGTGTGATGTGTATTTGTTGGAGTCAAAACTTTCCGGTCTAAGTAATTTCAGATACGCCTTCCATGATCTCATTGGATGATACTCAGTGTAATGCCGTATTATTGCAGTATTGGCTATATCTGGTACCAACGAACCTTAGTTTAAGTCTTGATCCTAGGATAATTTTCCCCAACCACACTTGCAATTTGTGTGACGTGTATTTATTGGAATCATAACTGTCCGGTGTGAGCTTTTTTAAACATCGAAAACTGCATATGGTGACTCTTGGTCTCGCAATATTTTGTTGTTGCTGTACGTGATTATAACTTGTTTAAAGTTAATGCTGACACATAATCAATATACGTTTTAATAAACTAGTTTGGCCAAATTAAAATGACAATTCAATATACCCAGTCTACCTTCACCTTCTGGGACCTCGAGGACCAAGGTGGTAAATGCACTGCCAAAGGTTTAAGCCTCCACAGTAAGTCAAATTAAAGTGAATATCATTGATTTATCTTATAACTCTTTATTAGAGGACTACTTTCATTTCTAATGAAAAGGCCTTAATTCGAAACAAAGAAAGAATATGCTACTTAGGAAACTGAGATGTTTGTAATATGTTCTTATTTTTCAAATATACTATTTCAATCAAACTGAAATCACTTTATTACCTACTATGTATTAAATCTTTTGTACCTCATTTGACTCGATTATTCTTTCATTTTATTAATATTTGATACATTTCATTTCAAAGAATAATGATTTACGAAAATCTTAATGGGAGTTTTTGTGATACCTCAAACTTCTTGATACCTCAAACTTCGTGATACCTCAAACTTCTTGATACCTCAAACCTTTTTTGTAAGGCCCTTTTTTGTTTTTAATAATTTTAATGCTGTAAAAATAGAAGTATTATAATAATGAGGAATATTATAATAGTAAGGAAATTAATTACATTACATTTAAAATTTGAATAAATTAGACATACAAAACATCACAATAATACTTAAAAACAGCACAAATTTTTCAAATTTAAAGTTTCGGTGGCACCTCAAATTTTCGATCCAGACACTTCACATTTTAGCTCATATTATATGAACATGCAAACAGTTGACGTTGGATCTAGTTGCACTTCACCCTATCCTTTAGTGTTTTATAAAATATTAACATTTTCTCGAGTTAATGTGATGTTTCTTTCACAAAAGAACGAACATAAAATGTTAAAGTCCAAAAGTTAAAACCTGAGTATTTTGCCTTATATTCTAAACAGGTAATAAATGCATTTATAGTTGTACTATGTGTGCCTAAGCCTGATCTCGAACAAATAGATATGGCGAAATCTGTAAATTTTGACATGCTTTTCCTAAAAATGTGATATGTTTTCTACGATATTTCACTTAAATCAAGTTCCATTACAGCTATAAAATTTTGAAATAAAACGCAATGTCACATGATATGTCATTGAATTGAAATAAAGTACAAAACCCTGATGCGAAAGATGACATAAGCTTTAAACTTTAACCAGAAAATACTGCATTGTTATTCTCTACTGTAGAATAAAAACGTTATGCATTCAGACGTTATTTTTTCTAAAAGGCTTCCAAACTTTTTATTCGACTTCTGGGATGTAGCCCCGTTTATCTTCTCTAAGGTTACGACATCCGCGATGCCATTCTCTTCCTTTGAAAATTTCCATACTTCGTCCCCACCCCTTGATTTTATGCATGACCATTTTATTGACTTACATGCACACATATCGGATTTGTTTGTTGCATTTAAAAATATCAAGTGTGACGAAATACGTTGAGCGTTATAGATGTGGTCTTTCTTTTCTTTATTTATCCCCTTTTATGGTCGGCGTATTTACTTTCATGGGTATAATAATTGCGATGGATATAAAATGAACTGAAATATGTCTCAACTCGACTTTTTTATACCATAATATATTTTTAAATAGCATATTATTATTTTTTGCACATTGTGTGTTTATCTTTGTGTATACACTTAGGGGAATCATGTGTACATCTGGATGTTACTAGCTTCTCCCACCCCCGCCCCACCCCATCCCGCGAATCGAAAGCCTAATGATGTCATGAAAACAGAAATTATAAAGCGACTGCTTGTCACTACAATCATTGAAAGTGTTAAGTTTCGAAATCATTGTGCCATTAATAACCCTTTTCACGCATAATTATGTAAAAATTTGTCATATGCTATCATGTTAAGAATGTTTACCATTTCCCATAAATTGTAAAATTTTAATTTGAATTTTAAAATGTTTTATCTAGTTCCAGTTGTTTCATTAGCAAAGCCGGATCAAAAGTTTTGTGAAAATCCATTACTACATGTGGTCGCTGCCGTGTAGACAGGAAATCGACAACAGACAGTCAGACGGACATCACTCTAAAAATTAATCAAAACGTGTTCAGGATGTGCTAAGACATATATTGTCACTAAATTCTCGAAATCGAAAATTCTCGTGAAAACGATAGTTTCGATGTACTATACTGTATAGTATGAGAAAGTACACATTTGATGTGGAAGTCACAAGACTTCACCTACAGACTCGAAGTTTATGATACATTAAATTGAGTTGGAGATGGACACGGATAACTGAGATGGACATGATAACTGAGATGGACACGGATAGATAACGGATTGCTGAGAGGGACAAGAATAACCACTTAGTATTATACCGAATTTACAGTTTTTAAAAGTTTTCTTTCTCATTTGCAAACTTAACATAGTTTAAAACGTCGCCATCTCCTCAAAATTCTAATTTGGAAAACAACTTACCTTGAGTAATGGAATTGGTTTTATTCATATTGTCGTTAAACAATAAGTACAAAATAAGTATATGACACTAAAATTGCCACGATTTCCTTATACCTTTAATTAGATTTGTCATTGGATTGATCATTTTGAGAGTTAACTTTAGACATATTTTCTACACAATATAAAATTTTGACATACTTTATTGACCCATACTAGTATTTTATTTCAGACTTTTGTGGGCCATTTTGCAAAAAAGAAGAGTTCTATATTTAAGGATATTTCAATTCGCTTACAAATAATTTTATAATTATTTTATAAATTGAATTTTCAATTCAAAATTTTGCTGCACAATACGCCGAAATATGTAGAATATTTTGTAGAAACAATGCAACAACTACTGATTTATTTTAGTGAAATAGTTAGTGATTTATTATATAGCAGTGTTACGGGCATAGTACGCTCACACTTTCTTACTACGAAATGAACTCTGATTTTATCTGCCCCACGTATCTAAGTTCCGAAAAATATCTAAAGGAGTTATTGACGAACAATGTGTAAAAGCAAAACTAGGTAATCACGCGAAATTTTTATCAGACCACATTGAACGACAAACTCGTCTTATAAATCATCAATTTACACCACATACACCAAACCTTTTAAGATTGGATTAGATGCAGAAGAGTTATCGCAGACAAATAGAGAGAAAACAACGCATCGCAGATAATAGTAACTACACTTTCGCAGATAATAGTAACTACACAGTAAAACGCCTAGATTTTGCCATATGCTGCCCTGTTAAGAAAATGCAAAAATTTGTAATAAAATAATATTTTCGCTTGAGTTTCCGCTCGGATTTAAAATATAATTCTATCTAGTTCTAGATTTTTATGTTTACAGACAAAAAATCGACAAAGACAGGCAGACGGATAATGTATTCAGGAGGTCCTAAAACATATATTGGTATCAAGATTTCGAAATCCAAAATTATCTTGAATATGACACTTTTTCAATACTATGTATGAGAAGAAAAAATATATATAAATTGAAAATATGTAAGTCGATTTATATTTTGCATTTCTCTAACATAAAGAAAGCTATATGCGTCATTATGACCCGTCTGTAAAATTCAGAAATGACGTATGAAGCAATCTAAAAATTTGCATATCCTCTTCAAGAGAAAATACGTTATTTGTTCTCTAAAATCCTTTGAATCAATCATGCACTTCCATTTTTTTTAACAGTGTGATATGAAATACAATTTCTCTACTTTTTGACGTCAATGAATAAAGTGAAGAATTCAGATATGGAGAATTTCTAAATCTTTATACTTTAAGCAGAAAATATTCCACGGTTATTTTCGGTTCTTGAATAAAGGTATTATGCATTCAAAATGTTTCTTGGAAATTCCTGCAAACATTTTATATGATTTCGGGGATGGAACCCCGTTTATCATATCTGAGGTTACGACATCCATGATGGTTTCTATCTCTTGCAAATATCCAGTCTCTATGGTGTTGATTTTGTGCATCTGGGTACTATTGACTTGCAAGTATATATATATATATATATATATATATATATATATATATATAAATAATATATATAAATAAATTACATATATATATATATAAATAATATATATAAATAAATTATATATATATATATATATATATATATATATATATATATATATATATATATATATATATATATAATTTATTTATTGCACTGAAAACACAATGATAAAATACATTGAAAGCCACTTATTGTGATCTTATAAGGACTTTGACTATGCGATAATGTTAATAGAAAACGGTGAAAAATAAATCACTCTGAAATCATTCACGCAATGTCCCAAATGTAATAAAGATGTACTGAAATTAACTAGGGTGTGGCTCAACTCTACTGTCTTCTACCAGAATCCATTTTTCAGCAGCTTGATTTTTTCTATTTCCAAATATTTTAAGAAAAATTTTGAAAAATCTGTATCATTGGGCCAAGTGATCACATTTATAACATATTACCGTTTCATTTTAAAGAGAACGAAAAATCTAATGAAATCACTAATGAATTGGATGAACACAATGAAGGTACAAACACAAAAATTGTATCGCAGCTATTCTAATTGCTACAATGATGGAAACGTTTAATTTGTGTGATTATTGAGCCTCAAATAACTCCTTTTATGCATAATTATATTATATTTTATCCTATGTTGCCATGTTAAGAAAATATAATATTTGGAATACATTTCGATATTTTCGCTCAAATTTTAAAAGTCATTCTAATTCCAGATTTTTGTTAACAAAAACGGATATAAATTTTCGTAAAAATCCATTAATATGTTGTAACTATCGTGTACACAAAAATTGACCTCAGATAGATGACAGACAACAGGTAAATATATAGACAAGCCAACATTTATCTAAAAATAGTCAAAACGTATTCAGGAGGTTTAAAGCATATATTGACATCAAAATCTCGAAATCGAAAATTATCATGAAAACTATAATTTTTGTACTATATTTTATATTATGCGTAAATGTTTTGCATAAATGGCAATAAAATAATAAAACCATTTACGCAATATAACAAGTTTAATGAAAATGTACTAAACAATGCAATACTCACTTTTAAAGGTTTATTAACGATATAAGATCAGAAAATGTGTTAATAGTCAATTGTCTGTAAGTGTTTGTAAAAGTGTGTAAAATTAATAAAATGTTTGCATTCGTAAAATATCTGAAAATTTTTCAGATCGATGTTTAACATGTTGATACCGTTGCTCCTTTTATTACCTGTGGAGCCTCGCTCCTCAGTTTCATCTTCTTCTAAATCTTTATCATATACTGTGCTTGGATCTGAGGAAAGAAAGATAATTAGGCATTTCATGGTGGTATGTGTAATGAAAAAATCCGCAAACTAACGTCCTGGCAGAAATTGTGAGGTTTCTTTTGAAGAGGAAGAGAAATGATTTCGTTTACACTTAAAACATTAAATCGCTGGTTTTCAAAAGGTCATAAGTTCAAAAATAAGCATATCGAGTAAACAAAAAAAAATTATCCATTGTTTTAAGAATTATCAAAAATCCGCCATATATAAAATTTTAATACTTTTAGGTGATTGATAGTACTCAGAAATTTTCAACTAGGAGCACAATTATAATTTATTAAAGAAAAGTTTACTCACAATTTGGAACGAAGCACGCAAGT
Source organism: Amaurobius ferox (assembly GCA_951213105.1). NCBI lineage: Eukaryota > Metazoa > Arthropoda > Arachnida > Araneae > Amaurobiidae > Amaurobius > Amaurobius ferox. The sequence continues at coordinate 5,234,797 of OX578134.1, read as the reverse complement.
ATAGGACTTTAAATTCGAGCCTTTTTTATTGTATTGAAATAAATATATACATATATACATTGAGTCTGTGGCATTGGTCAAATGTTAAGTACTTTCATGCACAGGTATAAGGGGTTGAACATAATACATTCGCTATACCTTTCTAATTTTCAAAATATGGGACGGGATGACCCTGAACAAGATAAAGCAAGTATTAAAAAGCTTTAATGAGAAAGCGATAAAAGGCTTTGGTACACTGTGATATTTTTCTCAAGTATTTTATTGGTAATACTTTTCAGTAGGCAATAAATAAGATTTCACCGGGATTTACACCTCGATGGACTGTAATCCATTGAGGTATAAAGCCTGAGGTATAAAGCCCGGTTGGGGTCAATGAGTAATCCCGCAAAAGATTTCACTCAGGACAACACATTAGCGCGCGAAAGTTGCACTCGGTAGGTCCAGGTTCGATTCTCGCAATTGCAAAAACTGCCTCCGTGGTCACGCGGAGTACGATCACGTTAAACATGTGGATCCGTAAGTCCTTCCGAGAGGTTGGTGGTAGGGGAATGAGGGTACGATCCCTGTGGATGCCTCTCCCACTGGGTTCTGGTCAAAATTGGGTGGCACTTTCCGGCCTTCCAAACAGATACCTTACTTCTGGTAGGTCGGACGGTCTGGGTCTCAACTCAGGACAACATAATGGTAGGGGAATAGCTCCCTTTTCTTGTCGACATTGAACCAATAAGGCATTGAAACACAGCTTATGACTTACAGTTCATTAGAATCAACATGTCAATTCTAACGGACTGTAATCCATAAGCTCGGTAGTATAGAGTATGAGCTATAAGCAGCATATCAAGTTCATACGTTCCCTGTCCTACTCTAGACATGCCTATGATGAAGGAATGAAGGAATTACCTGATTACATGGATCCTCTGCAGCTGAATCTGAAGTGATGTACTATGATATTCTGCAGGATAATTTTTGTAATAATTCCTAGACAATATCCCCTATATTTTGATTTTTTTTCTATGTCATTTTCATCAATGTTCGCTAACTATCTGCAGAAAAGTTTTCTTCAATTCAATATTGATGAAATGGAAAGAGATTATATACTCTTTAGCAAAAAAAAAGAAGCACCATGAAGAAAGTGACTGTTTTAGTGAAAGTAAATATGTGATATACGTACAGCTCATACACAGGTAATGAAATGATTACACAATCAAGGCTGCTACCCATCAATGGTTAGTAATTGCATAATGAATTTTCAAATCAGTAATTAATGAAACCCCCTTGGTGGCGATTCATGCTTGTATAGTCTAGGTAAGGAGTGATAAAGTCTCCTAATGCCATCCTGTGATACATTCTGTCAGGCATTCCACAATTGTTGCTCTAGATCTGCTACATTTCGGGTTGTCCGAATCTGGTGGCCTAGCATGTCCCATGCATGCTCGATTGGCGAAAGATCTGCTGAACTTGCTGATCAAGGAACAGTATCAACAGCACAGATACAGTCCACAGATATGCGAACCGTATGTGGCATGGCATTATATTGTTAAAAAATGGCCTCAAAATGAAGTGCCGTGAAGGGTAACGCAAACGGCCGCATGATTTCATCAACATATCGTTGAGCTGTTAAAGCTGTATGAGGTATGACTAGAGTCGACCTACTGTCGTATGAGATAGAAGCTCTCAACATCAAACCAGGGGTAATGGCTATGTGCCTGTGTAAAACAAAAGCTTATTGGGACCATTGGTCCTGACGCCTCCACACACGTACCCGATGGTCATCTGCTGAAAGACTGAAGTGTGATTAATCGCTGAAAACTATGCGATGCCAGTCTGTTAGCAGTTATGATGCTCGGTTACGACACCACTCCAAACGACTCGGCCAATGTTGTGGTGTTTTAGACAGACGTCTTAAAGGCCGATGTGGACGTAACTCCGCCGCAGCCAAGCTCCGTGTAATGTACCAAGAGTGGTATGGAAGAGGCTGTAGCACGTTGGATGGCGGACGATGGTGCCATTGGGCCAGTTTAAGCCTGTAGCACAATCATCCGATCTTGACTCGCATTCGTGCACCTTGGCTTTCCAGAGCTTACATGCCACCAATGAGTTAGTTCCTTGCAGCAAACATTGCTCCCAGAACCTTTCCACAACTGTGTCCGTTCTGTGCAGTTGGCGTCCTATTGCTCGGAATGACCAGCCAGCTTCACGCATCCCGACTATACGATCACGTTCGAACTCCTCTAATTGGTTATGAGGTCTTCGGAAACGTCGTAACGGCATTATTGGTTGTGTTTCCATGGAACTGCAACGCAGATAAACCGTCCACATTTTTAACCTGTTTTATAGGATGTTAGTTGCGCAGTAGACACACGCTCTATGACCGAAGTTAACACTCATTGTCCTTGCAAATTTAATCATGTGCATACTTGGTATAAAGGAATTGGCATGCTAAATTTCGAGATGATCGGATTATTTTTAGGGGTGTTTCATTGTTTATTTTATTTTTTTTATTTTGCAAAAGTGTGTATTTACATTATATAGCAAAATGTATGCAATTAACAAGATAATATAATACTAATCGTCGTTACATATGTATGTGTAGTAATCGGCAATCGAAGTTTTCCACGCTAGGGTGGCATGGAAGCGGAGATGAGAAAATCGGAGGTGGCGTCAGTCCGTTGGAGCCGAAATGGTTTTGCATGAATAACATTTAGTAAAATTAAATCCCATTACTTAATATCGAAAAAAGAATCCAAAATCTGATTATATAGGCTTATGCTGATTATATATGCTTAACATTAAAAACTTGAAAAACGTAAAATTTTCGTACTTCTTCAATTTGACAAAACGATTACTCAAAAACTACTAATGCATTTTTTAATAATAAATATGTACTTTAATACTAAATTTTGTCATTTTAGTACACCACACGTTTGTCATACTAAATTAAATCTACTACGTAATTTATTTATTATCTACATGTAATTTATAGCTATATTGTATTATTTGCTATATCTTTAAAGTGAAAGTTAGAAAAATGATAAAAACACTCGCTCAGAGAGCAACTATTTTTAAGTTTATCCCCCCAAAAAGTTCAAAATATTAAATGTTGAATTTGCAATATTAAAATAATGTAATTTATTTATTATCTACATTTATTATTCAAAATATTAAAATGTTGTAATTTATTAATTATCTATATGTAATTTATATCTGCATTGTACTATTTGCTGTATATTTCGAGTGAAAGTTAGAAAGATGATAAAAACACGCGCTCGAAGAGTAATTGTTTTAGGTTTCTGCCCACCAAAATTTAAAATATTAAAATTCTGAAATTATTTCTCTATATTCGAAATATGGATCCTATTTTTGACAAAACAAGGAATATTACTTACATTTTTATCTATCAGATTTGGGGGTATAATGACCCAAATTGTTTACGTTTTTCGTAATGCCCCAAATTTCCGCCAGAGAATTCACAACCATAGATGTTATTAACATCAAAAAATATTATCAAATATATCAGTATTATCGACGTTCATCAGTGAATAAACCATCATTTAACTGAAAGGTCTGGGAGACTATGATTTAAAGCGTTTTCAAACAGTTTGATAAAAAAATATGTGTGAAAGTTAATGGTACAAACATCACCTCTCACTCTTCTCATAACCATTAGATAGAGCGTTTTATATACGAGTATAATAAAACTACATTTGTAAGTCAAGATTAAATTACGACTCAAAATCAGCAATTCAAACATAACTCATAGGATTTTTAATAATTCAGATTCAACTCTTCTTACCATGTACTAAATCATTAGGTGATCCTATTATGTTTAAAGATAGAATTCAACAACTGCTAAAATCGGAAAAAGAGAGTTATTAGTATGAAAAGATAACGAAGCACTGCAATATAAGAAATTGAAATTCTAACGATTAACATCAACTGTTATTATTAGCTAAACAAATATGAAAACATCTCTAAAATACTAATAAAATATTTTTATAATTAAATAAATATCAATGGATTCTCACTAAATGTCGTGTGAAGTACATCGTCTATGTAGTGTAAGAATTATTCCTTAGCAATGGTACAATATAATACTATAACAACATAAATGTTATAAATGTGTGCTAATAAATATTCAGCACACATTTAAAGTTTCTCGAACATGAGTATTGGAGCCAGGAATTCCCAGGCATAACGATAGCGACAAGCAGAATTGGAAAAAACATTTTTGAAAATAATGTAGAATATAACTCACAATTTATTTATAACTCAGATGACGATGAATGGAAATAAATTACATAGCGCATATGAGAGAAGAACAAAAAATTTAAAACATCCCACCAAAGCTTGGAGTTGATATTCTCTAGAATAAAGGCTTTCTGTTTTCTGGCAAAAATCCTATAGTATTTCTAAAACGAAACTGCGTTTATCTTCTATGAGATTATGATGTACGTGACACCATTTTTATTGTCTTTGCAAAACTCCATACTTTTCCTCATTGTATGCATGACATTTTATGGACTTACATGCATGCATATCCAATTTAGCCGCTGCACTTTAAAAGCAAAAACAAAAGTAAAAATGATTCTTTTGTTTAGTATCGTCGTTTCAGATATTTACTTTAATGATAATTTAAGTTTTACAGAATACAAAGGATTTTTTTTCTAGCTCACATAGGCATATTTGACATGCCGCGAACTCTTGTCTTAAACAAGAACTGAACCAAAGAGCTCAGACAATTAGTTAACGATCGTAAATGCTAATTAACTAATGAAAATAGGAACCTTGGTTTTTATGGATGTAAGTGTAGTGCACAAAAAATGTTGCAGCCCATACTAATGGTATTTCGAATATACAAGCATATTTTCAAATGGGCGTTGAGGATAAGTGTTTCGAATTATGCACGATAATACTGAAATACTGAAATATAAATTCTTCAAAAAATCTCAACCAGTCCCATTTCAAAAAGTTTTTTATATTTGAAATGCCCTTGGTATATACTACAAATATCGGCATAGCACTCGATTCTTAAATCGAAAAAAAATATAGGTCTATCTGTAAGATGACATATCTATTTAAAGTGAATCCTACATTATGAACCTTCATATTTCCAATGCAATTAATAATCACTGTAGAAATTTATTTGCTTAAATTTTTCATAGGATGACATTGTGTTTGGCACAAGTCCTTGTAAATCGAAATCACTCTCTAAGTCGTAGTTGCACGACAATTTATTTTTCCCTATTTTACGAAAGTCAATATCAACTGTATATATAACCTGCAGAGTTGATTTCTCGTTTGCTATTTTGCAACTGGCTATTATTTGAAATACTGATTGATCTTAGGTGGGTGGAACGACTATATGTCTTCCTATATTTAAAGCGAATACTATACACTGCATACATTATTGCACAATAAATCTAGTTCAAGTAAAATTGAACTTGTTATGTATGCTAATAATCAGCGAAATATGTGATATTAGTATTTCAGTTAGTAACATCATATATTTTTCTAATTTTCGTCTTTTCTTCAATATTTTTTAAACTCATAATGATTTTGAATAACAAAGAATGTAAGAGATGGAGTTTAAAAGCAAATTACTTTTGCATATTTCACAAACAGAAGACTTTTTAATGGCATATCTGAGGAATATGCTTTTAATTTAGAATCACGCAACCATTACATATAACTTCATCCTTCCACTGGTGTCGTTCGTGTACCAGCAATGAATAAAGAAAATAGAAGTAATACTCATTTATAGAAGATAATACTCGTCAATAAAATTAATACCTGTTAAAAGAAGATAACTGCAATGACGGTAGAAAATATAATATGCTCAATCTTATCGTGAAGTTTCCAACAATATATGTCCCAGTACGTAGTTGGTATTCCATTTTTATAATTTTTAGCTCAGACTGATTGAGTTTGAAAATATCAAATTGTTTAAGAGTACACTGTATTAATAAAATGTCGGCAAAATCAACAGAAATTTAAACGTAAAAAAAAATGTATTGAAGCTATTAGAATGAATTTTTTAGAGTAGAAAAATTAATATTTTCTTTAAAATAAAAATGGTATGTGTATATAATACATATATCATACATGTAGACAAGGGGGTCATAATCTCTCTCAATGGTAGTAAAAGAACCCATATAGCGACAATATAGGAAAATGAAATTACACATTGTATACCTCCATTGGTCTGCCTTTTTAACTGACCCCTGTGGTATATAATTTTGTTTTTAGTATTTAAGCTTACCGAAGACATGGAAACTAACACTCTTAAAAATGAACTTGTAATTTTATTTAATAAGTTTTACTTCGTTTAAGAGTACACTGCACTAATAAAATGTCGACATAATCAAAATAAATTTAAACTTTAAAGAAATGTATTGAAGTTCTTGGAATGGATTTTTTAAGAGTAGAGAAATTAATAGTATTTTTAATAGAATAAAAGTAAAAACATATTAATAAAAAACTAAAAAATATTATATAACAATAATTATAATGTAAATATGTTTTATCGAGGGCAAAATCATACCATTTTTTCCGAAAATGATGTTTTAAATTTTTATAATATCCATAAAAATTTAAAATATCATGTTCAAACTAAACAAGTTTCTGGTTTATAAATGATAACAATCATAATATACTTTCATACTTGGATTATTTAATTATTATTATTTTAATAATGCTAATAACACATATTTTAACAAGAAAGATCAATCATGCATACATAATTGATTCATGAAAAACTTTCCAACTGAAATGCAATTTTATTTAAATATCCCTAAAATGCGATACATTCAGCGGTAATATTTTTAAAATTATCATAATACTACAAGAATTTATGATATTTGAAATTTCAACACTTCATTGCAAAATATGAACTTTATTCAATTAAAATATAAATCGCCTGCTTCTCTATGTAAAAGCAGTCAATACACTACGTGACAGTGAAAATGAGACACCAAGAGGGAGTGGGCAGAAACTGATTAAAATCGGCAAACAGAGAGAGACAGAAACGAACAATAAGTGATTTTTATTGCAACATGATACACCTAAACACTGAGCGATAGTGCCGTCTGATCAGTAGGTTGTAGACCCACCGCGAGCGGCGATACAGGCAGCAGCCTTCTAGGTATAGATTCAATGAGCGTGCGGAGGGTGTCCTAAGTGATGGCTGTCCATTCTCTGTCAACCATTTGTCAGAGATCGTCTTCTAAACAGGACGGTGACAGCGTACTCAATCGACGTTCAATCATGTCCCAGACGAGCTCGATTGGTGAGAGATCAGGTGTGACTGGTGACCAGTGAAGCACCTGGATACCTTGTAGGACATGTTAGTTGGTGCGAGTCGTGTGTGGCTGGACGTTATCCTGCTGGTAAATAGTATTGGGTACCCCTGAAGGAAGGATCACCGGCCACATCACATCATACGCGTATAGTTGGGCCGTGATAGTGCCATCAATACGGACCAGAGGTGACCTGTTATCGTAGGCGATGACTCCCCGAACCATGATGCCGCGTTATCTCTAGGTGCGACTTCCAAAGATGCGGCCGGATTCGACCTATCACCACTTCGGTGGCAGACTCGTACACGGCGACTGTCATTGCTAAAACAGAAGAATGACTCGTCTGGAAACACGACCATGTGCCACTCCGCCGTCCACGTGGCTCTATCTCGACATCATTGCGAACGGAGTCGTCTGAGCTGTTGAGTCAATGACAGTCTTCTTAACGGACACCATGAGTGCAGGTCATCGGCAAATAATAATCCTGGTCAGTATGGGAGCATCAAGGATGTCCTAGACATATTGCAAAAGGGTGACGGAAGTGGTTGTGGGGCCGCCAACGCTTGCCGGCGGATACTTGGCTCCACGCGTTCTGACGCCTGTCTGGCCGTACCGGCACTCTTCAGACGTGCCACATTCCCTTATTCCAACCATCTTCGCCACGGCCAGTGTAGCGTGGACTCGTGTAGGTGGCTATCCGCTGAGATGTGACGTATGGACGAACTTGCCCTTCTGAGTTCGATAGTCATACCTCTCATGAAATCGTTTGTCTGTTGGAACTGCTTCGGTTTGCGGCAACCTGGCATTCTCTGCTATTACACGTTTCCTCTGAGACGAAAAAATTGTAAAATGCTTTGCCTAGCAGACAGAGCGGCTCACTCAACTTGAGCGAGACAGCTGCCCATTTCGCATCATTTACGTAACTCAGTAAACTGCGTCAACACTGCAATTTGCATATTTTTCTGTCCTCTCCTTCTAGGTGTCTCATTTTCACTGTCACGTAGTGTATTTCATTCCTACAATTTTATTCCATTCCTTTCATTCATCACAATACTACAATAATTTATTTTACTTAAAAACATAAAGCATGGAGGTAAAAGGAATTTAACTCATGCCTAAAACTTCACAGAAAATGTCTGCTATAAAATTATCTGTTTCTCTGTGTAAAATCACTGAATGTTTCATTCATATCAGCTATATTGCAATCTCTAGAGCTAAATAATTTTGTGTTAAAGAAAGTCAGCAATTCTTTATAACTCATCTTACAGCTTGATGTATTTACATTATCCATAAGTGAAAATTAGGCTTCGTTGTAGAAATAATCAAATTTTGATGATCATTTAAACTCACATATTAATTGCATTGTTTGAGAATATAGATGAAGATAAATTATGCAAAAACAAAGCGGTTTTACGATGGATACAACACTAAATATTAATAAAAACTTTAAAAATCACGATTTTGACACAAGATGGATGCCATATTTTATTTTGAAGTGGGTCACCTGATCTCTTCATATTATATAGGTTTAATTATTATTTCAATTTTTATTTTAAAAAGTACCGAATATATTTTGCTTATTTTTTTTTCATATTTTTATGGGATAATTTGAATATTTTCTAAAACTTTTGAATCAATATGTGAATTTTAAATTCGCTTAAAATATGTTTGAAGAATTAGGTCCAACCCATAGGGTTCAATTTATTTCATTTATTCATCTCAGGTTCAATCCAAAACTAATTGGCTGATACTATTCATTTATATTACCATATGTACCATAGACCGTCTGAACAACAAACTAAAATTTCATTTTGATAAATTTCTTTTTACGGCAGTCATCGTGCCACCGAACAGACAGTTAGAATAAACAAAGTCATAAACACTTTTGAACTATGTTGTAAAGTGATAAAAATAGAGACAACCAAAAAATTGCCCTTAATTAAAAGTATTTTATTAATATCTCCTTTTAATTCTTTTATTAATATCTTCTAAATCCTTCTTCTTTTATCAATCCCTTGTTCTTTTATTAATATCTCCTAACATTACACATTTTAGTACGTCGTAAAAATATATTTTAATAAAAGACTTTTAATTATGGTCAATTTTTTGGTTGTATTTATTTTTCAAGTATTAATTATTTTGACGCGTTTCCACACAATTTTATCAAAATAACACATTTTTCATTTTTTTTTTCAGAATTTTACTCACACATTTTGGCTTCAAAATTTTTTAACACTTTACAGCACAGTTAAAAAGTGTTTATGACTTTTTCATTCTGTCTGTCTGTCCGTTCGCACGGTAACTGCTGTAAAAATGACTTTATTAAAATGAAATTTTACTATATTGTTGCGACGCTCTATGGGACATATGGGAATGTAAATGAATTATATCACTTGATCAGTTTTGGATTGAACCCGGGTTGAGGACATGAAATACATTGAATCATATGGAACCTAATTTTTCAAACATTAAGCAAAGTTAAAATTCGCGAATTGTTTCAAAAATGTTAGCACATATTCATATTATCCCATAAAATATATAAAAAAATGTCAGCAAAATATGTTCGGTAGTTTTTAAATAATAATTAAAATATTAATGACACCCATATAATATGAATAGGTCACGTGATACACTTCATAAAGAAATATGGCATCCATCTTGTGTCAAAATTGTTGATTTTAAAGATCTTTATAATTTATATTTAGAGTTGCATCCGTCCTAAAATCGCTTTATTTTTGCCTTTTTTCTGTGCATCCATATTCTGCCCCAAAGCAGTTACACTATTTTTGTGTTTAAATGATCATCAAACTTTGATATTTCTACAATGAAGATTAACTTTAATGAATGTAAAATGTAAACAAAACTTGATTATAAGATGCGATGTATAAGAATTGCTGAATATAATATCGCTGCTGAATGCATCGTATTTTAGAGATGTTTATTAAAATTACTGTTGGATAGTGTTTTATAATCAATGTTTAATGCATGATTGATTTTTCTTGTATTTATATTTAGTGCTGCATCCGTCCAAAAACCGCTTTATTTTTGCATATTATATGTATTTCTAAATTCTGTGCTTACGCAATTAGAATATTTTTTATTTTAAATGATCACTAAACATTGATTATTTTTACTACGAAGCCTAATTTTAAAGTAAGGGAAAAGTAAACTAAACAAGTGATTGTAAGATGAGTTGTATAAGAATTGCTGAGTAATTTAACGCAAAATGATTTTGCTCTGAAGTCTGGAATATAAGTGATATGAATGGAGTTTTCATTAATTTTACTTAGATAGAGAAGCAAGTGATTTTAATGCATTGCCTTTTTTGGTGAAGTTTAAGTTTCCAATTATTGTACTATGATAATTTTTAAAATATCGTCGCTTAATGTATCGCATTTTAGAGATGTTTAAATTATATTGCATTCCAGTTGGAAAGTGTTTCATAATCAATGCTTTATTCATGATTAATCTTTCTCGTTATGTTATAAGTTACACATATAAATATAATATACTTATTGCATAAATATGTCAGAACTAAACATGTAAAAATTTATTGAAAATCGTCAAACGGTTCTTGAAGTACCATGCATACAAATTTAAAAATCTGCATTTTGAGAAAAATGCGGTCAAATTGTGCTTAGTATCCGTATTGTATTTCCTTAATATCTCCTAAAATAATTAAAATTTATAAATACAAATGGTACCAAAATGTTCAGAAATGACAAACTTTATAGCCAAGAAATAAGAAAAAATTATATAATTTCATAAATTTAAAAGTAGCGTTTCCCTTTAAAAATATGTAATCTTAGTGTCGAAAATAGTTATTTTAATCGAAAATTAGCTCTGAAGATTCCAATCCATTCCGATACAATCAGTGTGAAAATTTTCAGCATTCTGGATCACCGGTGGTCATCTAGAACTTATGTAAATACCTTATGAATAATGTAATTATGTAAATACTTTATGGATAATGTAATTATGCAAATACTTTATGGATAATGTAATTATGTAAATACTTTATGGATAATTTAATTATGTAAATACTTTATGGATAGTGCAACTATGCAAATACGTTATGGATAATGTAAATATGTAAATACTTTAAATATGATGTAATTATGTAAATACTCTATGGATAATGCATATATGCAAGTACTTAATGGATAATGCAATTATGCAAAATTATGCAAATACTTTGTTGATAATGTAATTATGCAAATACTTTATAGATAATGTAATCATGTAAACACTTTATGGATCTTCCCTCATTCTGCCCATGTTCGGAACGAAATTGAAAATACGGCTTTGCTAAGTTCTGTGCAATGGTCGACATATAAGAGTGGAAGGAATGCAGGCAGTCATCGGATACCTCTGGCCTAGGGTTACAAAAAATCCGGGAATGTTGAGAAACGGAAATAAAGTCCGAGATTTGGGGGTGGGGGAATAGACCGGGGATTTTTGAAACTTTGATGGGAAGGAAATCATATACGAATTGTATGCATGTTCATGGTAATCCGAGACTGCTTTAAATCTGAAATATCTTCAACAAATATATCAGTGTGATGGTTTTCATTTTCAAAGCAGTTTCATTAATGTAATTACAGTATGTAGATAGAATCTGTAAAATGAAAATTTATTTTTCTAATTTTGTTATTAGAAAAATTCTTTGAAGAAAAATTTGCTGTGCAAATTGTAATCATTATCATAACGTTTTTGACGTTTTATCTATGTAAATAAAATTGAAAATATGTCTGTCTGTCTGCATGTTTGTCTCATCATCATGGGAGAAGAACTAAACCAAATTTAATGAAATTTTGTGGGTAGCCTTGAAATAGATCCACATATAATTTAGTCCATGTTTCGAGATTTTAAGACTAGGGGTTGTCAATATGTTAATGAAAGATGAATTTTTTTTCTAAGAGTTCTACTCTTCGTTCGTTCGTTCGTTCGTTCGTTACTAATCCCCCATGGTGAAGGAGCGCCTACGCGCTATATCCATAAGACCTTCCAGGGTATCCCATGGCGAAGGGGAGGAGATTTACAGCTTCACTTTTTATAGCGGTTCCCCGAGGGACGGAAGTCTAACTTGGCCTCGACATGACAACATCCATTTCCGCTGCGGGATTCGAACCCGCAACCAGGCAATCCAGCGATAAGACAGAAACGCATGTCCCTGACCACTCGACCACCGGATCGGCAGTTCTACTCTATAACTCACTATTTCTTCCAAACGGAAGATGTTGGAAATCGCTGGACAAAAACGTAAAAGTGAATTAAAACTGGGGGTTTATTGCGCTTATTAGTCTCTTTTGAAAACCTTAGGTTTGAAACATGAATTTCAATGGAAACTCTATCACCATAGTTTATATTTCGCAGGCTCTTACTCAGCAAAGAAATGTATTAAGAAATCAAAATGGCTATTTAATTATCAGCATTTTATGAGGAAGATTCTTTCTTATATCATGTTGCTCAGCAACGCAATTAAATCAAATGCGCTTGTAAATTTTTTTATTATTTTTTCGATTTGAATAATACATAAATGGATACATGTTCAGTTTGATTTTTCTTTTAATTATATTAATTGCGGATTGCGTACAGCACTTTCATTTATTTTGGCAAAGAGTTTTCAAACTTATATATTGTGTTTAACCAATTATTTAGCGGATAGTTGAAACAGGACAAGAGTAGAACGGGAATATCTTCTAATACAATTTCAGTGTTTTCCTTTAGTATATACAAACAGGATCAGGATGTTTTATTCTTCAGATCTACAAATTCAGATTTACGAACTTAGAGGGATATCGATAACATGGCAACTTTTCTTAAACGTTGCCAAATTGACTGAAATGTCACCAAATTCATGAAAACGAAGCTAAATCCATTACATTAATTTTGTTTTGATAGAAGAGAGTACTGGAATGATGTTGTGGTGGCATTTATCTACTAGTCCAACCGTCATACTTTGTAACACATCTAGCGAATTTTTAAAATGTCACTAAATTGATAAATATGTTTGTAAATCCAGAAAAATATCTTGAAATTGATAAATTTGCGATAAATAAATGAAATTAATTGTGTTTTGTTAGTTGATAGTATTGTGGTGATATTTCGTAAATGTGCCGTGACGTGGGATTGTCAGTTCTACAGTTCCAATTGGCAATACATTTGGCGGTTTTTAAAATATCGCCAAATTAACAACATTGCTTCTAAATGTATCAATATGACACCGAATCGATGAAGATTCAATTTTTTACATAATTAAGTATGATTTTCTAGATAATCTCTGTCGTTTTGTGACAATTAAAAATATATATTAACACTTTACAACAAAGTTGAAAAATGTTTATGACTTTGTTCATTCTGTCTGTCTGTCCGTCTGTCTGTCCGCTAGCACGATAACTGCCGTAAACATGACTTAATCAAAATGAAATTTTAGTATGTTGTTCAGACGGTCTGTAAGACCTATGGTAATATAAATGTATAATATCACCCAATTAGTTTTGGATTGACCAGGGTTGAATAAATGAAATACATTGAACCTTATGGGACCTAATTCTTTAAACATTTCTTAAGCGGATTTAAAATTCAAAAATTGCTTCGAAAATTTCAGGTAATATTTAAATTGTTCCATAAAATAAACGAAAAAAAATCAGCAAAATATATTCAGTAGTTTTTTAAATAAAAATTAATATATTAATTACACCTCTTATATGAAGCGAACACGTGACAATGATATGGAAAGATCACGTGACCCGCTTCAAAATGAAATATGGCATCCATCTTGTTTCAAAATCGTGATTTTTAAAGTTCTTTTTAATTCATATTGAGTGTTGTATCCGTCCCAAAACCGCTTTATTTTGTTTAAATGCGGTGCATCTACATACTGAAACAACGCAATTACAATATATTTCAGTTTAAATGATCATCCAAATATCATTATTTCTACAACGAAGCCTATTTTTCACTTATGCAAATTGTAAACAGCAAAATATGTAGAATGAGTTGTATAAGAATTGCTGTATTTCTTTAACGCAAAATTATTTATTTCATGGAGTCTGCATAGCTGATATGAGAGAGAAAGACGATTTTTTTCGATGAAGTTTTAAGCATAGAGTTTAATTATTTGTAGCTCCAGTGTCTTGATTTTTAAATAAAATAAATTTATTATAGTATTATGATGAATGAAATGAATGGAAAAATGTTATGAATGAAATGCTGTTTTTATAGAGAGAGCCAGGCGTGTTATTTTTTCTATGACGTCATTTGAATGCATTTCAGTTGTTTTCGATGAAGTTTTCAAATATAATAAATTATCGTAGTATTAAGATAATTTTAAAAATATTACCGAGGAATGTATCACATTTTAGAGATGTTTAAACCCGGCAATTTATATTTCAATGCCGTTATTTGAATGAAGTACATTTTTTTCGATGACGGTAAAAGTTTTCAAATATAATAAATTAATGTAGCATTGTGACAAATTTTTAAATATTACCGAGGAATGTATTGCATTTTAGAGATGTTTAAATAAAATTGAATTAAGTTGGAGAGTGTTTCATAATCAATGCTTTAAGCATGATTGATCTTTCTTGTTTTTTCTAAATTTGTTTACAAACTGGACCAGATGCTTTATACATCCGATCTGCCTGTGAAGATAATTTTGTATATTGAGCCCAAAGATACTTACACAATTTTTAGAAGAATTACATTAAATGTCTTAACAGAATATTTTGAATAACAAAGTTATTTAGAATATTATTGGAATTTACATATAATTGTGAATGTTAAGTTTCTTTATAATCCTTACGATGAACGGGTATACTGCTAGTATTAAGTAAATGCGACTGATATAATCATTTGAAATAAATATTTTATAGTTCGAGGTTTTTTGTATTTGTCAAATTAAGTGAAAGAGAATTTTTACAGTGTAATTTTCTCTGTTTTACTTTATATTGAAAAATCTTCAAATATTATTTTTTATAGTCCAACGAACCCACTCAATTCTTGATAGGCTGACAAAATAAACCTAAAGTTTGTTTTTCTGCAACATATCTTTTGGCAATTTTTATTCTGAAATAATATTTCTCTTTTCATCTACAAAGCCAACCAAAATTTATGGCACACTGAAAAGCGTAGCAGATTTTTGAATAAACAAATTTTGAATATTCCCACTTTTTGGATACTTTTACAGTTCCCAATTTTTTTAAAATCCCCTTCCCCAAAACCCAATGTTTTCCTGTTTTTGCAACCCTAATCTGGTCATTAGGGCTTTAAGGTGTGTCTCAGAATCACGGAGAGCTTCTGAGAAATCTGGAAAACGTTTTTATTCCTCCTGACTTTTTACGCCTCCCCCTTCCCTCCCCATGGGGTGAACAATTAAGCCATGTATTGAATCTTTGGAGAAAATATAGAGAAATGTTACTGATTAAAAAATAAAGGTATATTTCACGAACTTGCTACTTTCCCTACATATATTGTATAATGTTTAGGGAACACATTGTGACTGGGTCAGAAATGTGAATTCAAAATCAGCACTTAAGAGCATGTTTTAAGTACCGTTGATACCGAATCTAATATTTTAAGGTGACGTCTGCATGTATGTATGCTGGTGTGCTTGTACGTATGTCAGTATGTGAGCGTGTGAATATATGTGTTTGTCTATAAGTCTGTGGACGCGATGTTTTACGAGCGAATGAATCGTTTCGAATATAATATATTTCGGTTGAATCAGGGAATAATGGAACCCTGCTTATTTGAAATACAATCGATTGTTCGGAAGACCCCCTTAAATTTCGAATGAATTTTTGAAAAAAAATGATTACAAATCAGAACTGTCAGTAGTAATAAAAAATTCATTATTTCGATCGTAATTTTTATTGCAAACCAGTTATATAAAATTTAGAACTCTAGTATAAACCGTTAACATGTCCACGTAGTAATATTAGACGCTTTCCAAATAAATGTATCAAATAAATTGTCTAAAATTAATAATGCAATAAGGATCGCCAAATATATTTACTTTCCATATGCGATAATATACAACATCATTCTCATGAATCCGGCTCGATCATTCTATTAACGGAAAAATATAATTATTTCCTATATTTTTGTATTCTTACATACGTTGCCAATAGCGCCTAACTTCAATTTAAGCAGTGTTAATTCAATCCCAAAATATTGGTTCTATGGATCGTTTACAATATTATTTGGCTCGGAAAGAAGTAAAGTCATTGTATTAGGAGACACAGTCGCATGATGTCCACTATAGACTTCTTGTATTTCATTTGAAATATATTATTACCTATGGGAAACATCGATACGTGATTGAAATAAGTAGTTCCTATTATGTGTACATTCGTGCGTCGGCCATGCAAGTATAAAAAATCAATTGATATATCTAATTAATCATTTAGATCAAACAATTATGATATCACCGTATTTGTAAAATTATCACGCCCATCTATTACGAAGATATTTACTTATCTTTTGATTAAAATATATCGCTCTCTTGTTAAAAGATTAAATTCCACTGCTTGAGAGTAGTTGTTGATGGTAACAAAGCAATAACCTTAAATTGAAGTCATTAAGGTAATGAGATTTCGAGAAGTTACACAATTAGAAAGATGTCTGTTTAAAATTGGTTTATCTGCTATCATTCAAGATAGTTTATTGCTTCACCATTAGAGGGACTCGTTTAAATTATTTTCACATTCAGATGTCTTTAGAATAATTCACATGTTTAATCACCAGTATTATAATTAATGTTTTAAAAATACACAAATACATGTGAGAATACTTTAATAGATGTATAATGAACATTGAAAAGTTAATGTCACTAATTTATGAACGTTCTATTTTACTTTTAAAACACAGACGTGAAAGAATCCACTCGACTTTCTAACACTATCCGAGTTCTCTTACTTTATAATGTATCATATCATGCCTAATAAAAGTCAACATGATAACTGAATGCTAATATAATTTTACTGGTATAATGTTGCTGGTAGATATGCATGTAACTTTCATAATATGTTACTTTCATAAGTAATTTAATACATGTATATGTCAATTGCTTTGCAGAGAATATATTTTATCGCAATTATACACAAAATACTCTAACTAAAGGAAAGGATTAAATACCGTATTTAAAAAATATTCTTTTAAATGTAGTCTACACTATAATTACTCAACAGAACATGAAAAAATATGGCTATAAGGCGTGTCGAAGACCCAGATCATTCAATTGGCCCTAGGGCATATAGCAGCTGTTTGAGTGGTCCAGAACGAACTGTAAGACGTGTGTATTTACTATAAGAAACTATTCGGCGTTGTCAATTTCCTGAATTAGCACTCACTACTTATAAGTAAAATGAATTCTCGCTACTTAAATAATATAGATACAGATAACATCATGCTCAATTTCCAAATATCCTGTTTTGAACTATAATTATTCTCATCATACAAATAAAATTTCCAAATCACAAAATGAGAATCACATTCAGCACACCGCGCATGAACGCGTGAAAGGAAGTAAATGGCTCCGATTCTCCAATTTATGCGCATAAACGAACCTATTCGTGGCTTCAGTAAGTCGAAAAACTTCAATTACACGATGCGAGCGAAAGAAAGTGATTAAACACTTTTAAGAATTATCTCGTGTAAAAAGATATATAATCCATGAACGGATGATTTTAGAAAATTATTTAATTGTATTGGAACAGTGTGTTATACCTAAAAGACCTGGGGTTAAATTATACTAAACTTCGGATTGCCGGTTATTTTTGTTTATATCGCTGTTTAAAAATAGGGATGTAAAGAACGTACGGCAAGCATATATTTCATATTTAATTTTACGACGGAACGGCATCTATTAACTTATGAATTCCATTCAAAGTTTGTGAAAACATATTTTTCGGCCTTTTCCATGGTGTCAAGATGGAATTCCGTGATAATATTTTCTGTCCCAAAGGAATTGATTTCCTTGAGTAGTGCTCAACATGGGGTTTAACCGCGCTGAAACAGAAAGTAATTAGGAAGCTAATACTAATTTAAAAAATATAACGTCGATGAGCACCTTATCAAATCTTGGTGTACCCTACAACATTTCGTGGCCGTGCGACTCTCAGAATTCCCGCTGTAGACAGTACACAGACAGACAGAAACACATATATTTTTCTTTATTATATAACTAAAGATAATTAGTCACGTTGCCCGGGTGATTATTCAATGCCCATTACTACTCAATTCATCAAGCGCACGTTCAAATACACGTTTTTTGTAAAGAAGAAAAGAAATTAAAACCTATCTCCGGAAGTTTTTTCCCAAATGCCAAGAACCCACCCTTTATGCGCAACCCTCCAACCCTTCTATAAAATGAATCTGATTCACAGATGTGGAACCCGGAATCTCCGTTGAAGCGCAAGACTACATTTGATGACTGAATACGATTACTTAAATTACAAGAAATAAAATTACTTGTGAAATCAATTTTTCTTGTTATATATATATATATATATATATGTGTGTGTGTGTGTGTGTGTGTGTGTGTGTGTGTGTATGTACCATATCATATAAAAATGCAAATTTTATATTAATAATAAATAAATATGGAAAATGTATATCACAGATTCGGTTGAACTATTAGCGGAAAGAACTTTCTCCAATCTTTCCGACTGTGCCATGGTAGAAGTTATGTGATAATATATTTCAAGTCACAATGACTTTATTATGTTTCCGGCTAAAATATAAAATAACTAAACTAATTTGAAATAAAAAAAATATATTGTCCTCAATTATCTGTGTACCAAATTACATGGCCGTAGGATGCTTAGATTTATTGCTACAGAATGCCCACATACGCGCACGCATATATCTTCTTTTTCTGTGGAAATGGAAAGTATACACACAGTTACCCTAAGTTAAAGCAGGGCAGTTTTATAAAAAATCAAAATGAATACATTTTATTCGTATAAATAACATTGAAAATTGCATTCAATCCATGTACAATGACGCAACGGACATGATACGACTCCGCCCCGCCCCCACCCCCCAATCACAACACCGAAACCCATAACTTGCGGACATAAGATGGCATCGGATAAAGTACCTCATTTTTCGACCAACATATCTGGTTATAAATTCCGGGCATCGAAAATTTTAGCAGTTTGCCCGTTTAAGAAATGTATAATTAATGAACTGATGGCTTCAGGAAATTATTTGTTGTATAAAAGCAATGTTGAAGACCCAGACCGTCCGACTCGTCCAAAGGACTAGGAGCAACTATTTGGACGGCCGGGTATAAAAGCAATGTGTGATATTTAAAAAAACTAGCTTTTAATTATGAACTTCGGAAATGCCGGTCATTTTTATATAGCAATTTAGAATTCGTGTATTAATCATATGGATTCCGTTCAAAGTATGTTTAAAATATAATGTTTTCGACTTTCCGATAATGTTAAAACTGTAACAGTGTAATAATGTTTACTGTCGCTAATGAAATTGATTTGTGTGAATATTGCTCAAAATCAGACTAAATCGCGTTAAACAAAAAATTACTAGAGACTGGTTCTGAATAATAAAATAATATTGCTGAGGTGCACTTTACCGGATCCTGCAGTACCAATGTACCAAATTTCATGACCGCACGTCACTTAAATTTCTGTCTACAGATAGCACCCATACACAAACACACATGATTTCTCTTTGTAAGATATGTCTCATTTAAATCGATAATTACTAACTTAGAAATACGCGATTTTTAATTTGAGCATATGATCTTAACATATGATCATAATATATTTTTTTATTATTTACTATTTTCAAATTTTAGGATAGATGTTAAACGCTTAATACGCTTATTTTGTCCTAGAAATTGTCATTTCTTTTTTTGTAAAAACTTTTTAAAATTAAAGTAAAAAATAATATATTATTAATTATACACAGATACAGTGGACTATTGCTTGAGTATTTGGCATATTTGCTTTAGTATATATTGACTGCTACACATTACATATTTCATTTCCGAGAACATTGCAAACAGTCAAGATAGTTTGAAAGATTGAGCTAATCAGGTCATTCATTGAGCGAAGTTGAAAATACATAATTCTAATTTCGTGAATTTTATATCTAATTATTTCAAATTCGATACGCATGCATATTTACTGAACACAAGTCTCAATGAAATATCAGGCCAATCAGATAACAATTACCAGGTTTAGTAGTTTATTCTGATGTTTTGTTATTATCAGGAGTGAGGTTATTGCATGTATTTGCAATTTGCATTGTGTCCGTCCTAAAAGTGACTGATTTCTATTTAAATTTCGTCCATAGTGAAAATGACCTGCATCGATATAGTGTTTATTGCAAATGTGGCGGCCTTGATTTAAAGTGTCTGTCATAAGGGGTTTAATTACCGATATTTCGAATTTTAGTCACATTTGTATATCGAACGTGCATTTCATTTACTGTTTATGCGGGCTATGAGGCCGCGTAGCGTCTTCATTTATTTCATTTAAAAATGTAACTGCGAAGAAAGTAACCTTAATAAAATAGATGATCGTTAACTCGGGGCACCTATGGCTTGCGTAGCGAACACATTACTTTCCTTATATACATAGTATAATAATGTATAAGGAAAGCATTGTGAAGGTGTCGAAAATTCGAATACGAGTTTTTGACGGGGGAGCATGTTTCATACATCCCTGAACACGAATCAAACGTTTTTGAGGTGGTGTGTGTGTATGTGTGTGTGTGTGCGTCAGTGAGACTACTGGGAGCCTTTTGTTTTTAAAATCGAATGTGCAGAATATTCCTAAATTTCCGAATGAAATTTTGAAAAAATTATTAAATATCAAACCTTTCATAAAATTACATAAATAGTCTTTTCTTGTGTAATTTTTCATTAAAAAACAATTGACATAAACTTTTGAATACTAGCATGCACCGTTCTCGAGATACTGCATATTTTTTAAATACATTTAGCACAAAATTACATAAAATAAAAAAATATTAACTATTGCGAAATATGGCCACTTTTCATATGTAATATCATTCGATAAATTTCGTGACATCATTCTTGTGGATCTAGCTCGTTCTACTCATGGGAAAAGTCACTTTGGGAAGTACTTTTGTAGTTGGGTGCCAATAATCATTTATCTGCTACAAGAATAACTTATTTTTCCGACCATAACGCTTGGTGAGATCTTGGCGAATGTCACCTAATCACCAAATTAACAAAAATGTCACCAAACTGATAAAAATGGCGCTAAATCAATAAAAATAGTGATAAATTGACAAAAGTTCAATATCATTGAAAAATATAAGAATCTACGAGTACTAAAGTAATAGCCTGTTTTACCGTTAGTAACGTTTGGATAAAATTTTGGTGACGACTTTTTTTGGAATATCTGCAACTTGGTGACTTTTTAAATGTTGCCAATATGACCAAAATGTCACCCAATTAATAATCAATGAAATGACGACTAATTGATGAAATTTCAATATCTTGGAAGGAACATAAGAACAGACAATAAGAATAACTCATTTGTCCGTCCGTCCATCCGTAACGCTTGACGAGAAATTTAACGAGACGTCGCCACCTTTTTTAAATGTTGTCAAATTGTCAAAAATATTGTGAAATTGGTAAAAAAGGACGCTAAATGAGAAATAATGTTTTGAAAATTCCGATTTCCGTCATATGACGGGCATATAAACCCCAGTATATAAGAAATGAATATATTCTTCAAAACGTCTGTCGGTAACACTCGGTGATATATTTGGCACACTTGTCGAATAATATAACAAAGTATCGCCAACTTGGTGATATTTCGCTCGATATTGATGAAAATTTCGTCAAAATTGCTGAAATGATACTCAATTAATGAAAATGATACCTAATTGATGAATTAATTAATAAAATATTTTAATATATGGACTATATCGCTAATTGATGATGCTATCAATATTTTCAATTGTTAATTTAGAGTTGTGTGAAATATAAAATAATTGGGTACTGAAATAGTATTACATGTTGTCATTCGGAAAATCACCAAATGTACAATTCAATGTTAAAACCACAGTACCGTGAATCTTATACATTACTTTTTGACTGTAAAAAGGCGTAAATTTATAGCATTATATAAGGAAAGTCATTTGTTGCCCACATCAGATTTTCTACAGTGTAGAATGTTTATGAGATCAAATAGCAATCCATGGGATAGTGTATGGGAAATATAGTCAATACTTTTAGTTAATATAAGCTGCATTTTGCTGTGTTTAGTTCGAGATAAGGAAACATAGCTGTAGCATATTTTTAGTTTATTTGTTTTAAAAAATTAAATGGATGTACTAAATAAGTGATCCCTAAAAATTAGTGACCTCCAGTTGCGGACAACCGTTTTTGGCTTCGTCATGAACTTGTCAATTAAGTACATATAGTACTGATATGTTGATTTGTGTTAATGAATAATTTTCTTAAAAATAATTTTAAAGAGTAAAGAGCTGTACTAGTAAACCAAAGCAATTCAGCCAGACTTAGAATTAGAAAATATTTATAACCGCACGAACATATTGATAAGTATATCATGTTTATATTATTACTTGTTCATTTATATCTACTAATATTTTGTATTAAATAATACGGTGCACATTTTAGAAAAACAATTGTAAAGTACAATACAAAGCGCAATCTTAACTTTAACATAAACATTTATTTAAAATATTTAAACTATGTACAAATATCGTAAATCATTATAACATTAAACACATTGCGTTGTATGCTGCTATTAAAACCCACCATAGTAATTTTCAGTGCGAGTTCCAGAAATAGAAAATATTAACATACTACCATAATTAATTGTACCACTTACCTTTAAAATAAAATCATTTATTAACAACATAGATTACTTATTAAATTAATTACAACAATTATTCAAATCAATTGCGGCGGAGAGAACACATGTGAGACCATTTAATAAAAAATGCCTAAAATGCATTGATGACCTTCAACAATTTTTGATAGGAGCGCATACCTTCAAGTCTGCCTTTGGATTTTGTTACCTACTCGTACTTAATGTCGATTATATTGTACTGGAACCAACTCGCAGTATGGTACTCCCACTTGGAATCGTCGATCATATCGTTCTGCCATCTAAGTGTTAATCTCGAACACTTCTGGAACAACTGTATATCAGGATAAAATCGTTCTTCTTTGTTTTCGTTCTTACGTACCAGTGGTCGTGAATTCTGTCGTAGAAATTATCGTCTGCATTCATCTGTTCTTAGGTCGATGTTATCGTGAAATTTCGTAGAAATTGCGTCTGTTGTCATGTAGAAGTTCTGTATATTCTTTAAGAATCTTTTGGGTTGATATCTCTCTTGCCTGCGGTCTGTAATGCCCCTTACGCTACTATTGGCTGACCTTAGGGCAATGTGACCAGTCATCTTAAATAATTGGTCACCGTTTTTAACCATTCTCGTGGCTATATGTAGCCTCATAGGTTTATGGCTTAATTGATATTTGTGATCAAAGTGTTATAAAAACTTGCGTCGGTATGTCTGCTGCCATTGTCCAATATTACAGCCTTAATAAATAAAGAACATAAAACTATCTCCGCTAAATCTTTCTCAAATCTGGTCTCACAAATAATATGTTAGTAAGATTCTGAAATTTTTATTCTCTATCATATCAAAACACTATTATTTTATTTCCAATTAAAAATATCCTTCTAGTTGGAAATCGTTCTTGATGGAAACCAAGTAAGAACAATCAATTGAAGCCATTTTGGTAATGCGAGTTCGAGAAGTTAGACAATTATAAAGATCTCTGTTTAAAATCGGTTTATCTTCGATCAAATACCTTATTACTTCGCCATTAGATGAACTAGTTTTAACTATTTTCAAATAAAGTTTTGAAAGAAATCTTTGTAACAATGTATTTCAGCAATCGGCTTAAAATCAAGTTTTATGTTGCTACTAATAAGTGTAAATTATATTTATGTACTGAACTATATTTATTTAATTAAACATTGAATCTGATGAATTTATTTTCTTATATATTTTGTACTTTAAATGATTTATTTTAACAATTCTGACTGAATGGATAGTCTTATCAAATGACTGAATATTTTTCATGTTATCGGACATAAATCTTATAAATTTAAGAATATATTATAAAATATATTCAAAATGGTATATAATTTTTTTTTCTAGAGTTAATTAAGAATTCTGATGCGAAATTTGCAGAACGTAAATAGAGACACTTGGTCTGTCAAATAATTAATTATGCTATATACCGTATATAATAAATAAAGATATCTGGTATGTGTGTGTGTGTGTGTCTTTTTGGTCTGTAGCGAGAAATCAAAGCGTCGTGTAAACATGGAATAGGATACATCGGCATTTTAAAACACAAAAGTTGCACCTTGGCAATATATTTCAAATTTCGAATTAATTTTCTAGTTATTTTATGTTTTCACACAAATTTCATCACTAGCATTTTCACACAAATCTGTTCCTTAGGGACCACAAATATTATCACATAGTTTCCATCCTGACATCATCGGAATGACAACCTATATCCCTATCCTTTCGTCCGTAATGCTCTGAAAAATGCGTCGGGATATCGCCAACGTAACGATTTATATACAAATTTTGCCAAATTGATAAAAATATTACAAAATCGATAAGAATGTCTCTAATTGATCAAAATGGCGCTAAATTAACGAGATTAACTTTGTTTTATTAGGAGACAATTTTTCTCTAGGACCTGTCTATCAGTCCGATTGTCAGTCAGATTGTCGTAATAAAATTATTTACAAGTTTGGTACCTTTTTGAATGTCACCAAATTGATAAATTCACGCTAAAAAATGCAAATGACAATATTTTGTAAAATTCAGTTCAATTAAAATCCACTCATTTCTCCGTCCGTCCATGACGTTTGTTGAAAAGTTTAGGGACGAATTTGGAGGCATATCACAAACTTATCGATATTTTTTAAATGTCGCCAAGTCGATAAAAGTCGCCAAATCAATAAAAATGTCGTCAAAGTGATAAACATTTAATCAGTGAATTTATGTTTTATTAGAGGATACGTTTTAATGATGTTTCCATAGGGTCTGTTTATCAGTCCAATTAGCGACTTTTTAAAATATCGCCTTATCAATTAAAATATTGCCAAACTAACGAAATTGATAAAATAACACTAAATTAATAAAATCGGCTCTTAATTGTTGAAAATTTAATATTTTGCAAAATTAAGTTCAATTCCTTTGTTAATCCCTGTCACTTTGAGGAAATTATTAATTTAATATACTTGATACAATCGTATGGAAAACGTGTCAAATAATTTATATTTGAAAAAGAAAGACAACCAAGGTTGGCTATTATTAAAATATCTTTAACAAAATCTCCATCCATGACGTACATATTAATTACAAAATAACACAACATAAGTCAATCACAAAAGAATAAAGTTACTAAATATCGAGAAAATCAATGATTTTACAAACAGTGAGTCGGGAACGAGGCGCCAACCATAACCCTCTGAACTGGATCAAAAATACAAATAGAATCACGGTAAATACAACTGAAAACGGATTCATGAAGTAAAATATTACGGGGGTTATTGCAGAAAATTAAGTGAAAAGTCTTATCGAACATTCGGTGAAAATTATCTTTAATAGCAAAATGGTCAAGAGCCGTGGACAGTTCTCTAGTTTTAACATCTCGGACATACTCAGATAATTGAATACCAACAGTGCAGTTAGTCCTACCAATGTAGAACAATTATATGTTCCAAAAATAATTATAAGGTCTATATTGGTAGTACTAAGCGTACTGTCGGTATTAGATTATCTGATCATAGGACTCTGATCGTGACTCTATAATCACTATCTAAACATTTGCAAAATTTACCTCTATACTAAGTATATTGAGAATACTATTATTAATAATTTCAAATATTCAGTATATTCATCATAGCGATATATGAATAATTTTCCTTAATAGGCGATGACTCCCTTTTATGGATATCAGTCTTTCTTTTCTCCATGTATTCCTTCATATCCTGAATCCTATCCTGAATATTATATTTAAAAGTTAGCAATTAAAACATAAATTCCGTTCACTTTCTAGTTCATTCCGGTAAGCGTGCGTATTGAAGGTCGGAATGAAACTCGTTTTCCGCCTCTCACTAGATTTCTTGTACCATGCGAAATAATCCCATGTAATGCATATTTTTTTGATTGGTATTTTATTTTAGTTTCATTTTTATCATTCATATTCTATCAGCCAATTGACAGTGCCAATGAAGTTTATAGTGATATACTATCGCCTATGTTAGAAACTGGCTTTTATTTTTGGATGATTTATGTCGAAACTGGCTATTATTTGACTTAATATATGCACAGTTCTGTTAGCGAGTGCATTTCTAATTTGACGTTCACTTTTAAGCTATGTTTTTTTTAATCTTTTAGCGTAGTTGCTTAACACCTTCTATTGGTTAGAATTGAATGTCACTGTGTTCGATAATTTTTATCAAGTGCTTATTGCTATTACATTTTCATTATTAATATATTTATACAAGATGCGATGGTAAACCCAGCTCATTTTGTTTTGCACGTATTTTTTAACCTGTTTTTAAAATTGTACCCCATTTTATATTAGTAAATTCTCTTACTTCATATTTTGCTCTTTTTCACTTTCATATTTTTTGATAAATTTTTGCATATGTTTTTGATCTGTGTTTTTTTTCTTAATGTCTATATTGCTTGTGTATACACATTCTAGTCAACTAATTGCCTACCCACTTTTTCCCTTTCTATAGATAAATTAGCTGCTAATATTTTCCATGATTATATATTGCAGTTACCTATGTTAAAATTTATCTTAACATATATGCTAGAGTCGGTTTATTAGCCTTTTCGGTTGTTATTATATAATATTCGTTCCTAAATATCCACATAATTTATATATATATATATATATATATATATATATATATATATATATATATATAAGATTCATATGAAAAAATGAGGGAAATGACCAAATGCAAGGCATAAAATGGTAGAGGGGGATGGCGACCCCTCTTTCCCGTTTAAAAGACTGCTTTTATGCCCGGGCAACACTCACGGTACCAATGCCATGCAGAAGTCATACTTCCGTATATGTGTCAAATCAAAAACACTCGAAAAAGTGCAGAGTAAACAAATAGGAATCAACCAGGATTGCAAGGGAAGGAAAAGAATGGAAATGCAGCAAATGCCAGAGTGCCTTATATATAAAAGCAGTTTACGCATGCGTAATACGTTATTTTTACTTTCATCGTTCTATACCTCTGCCATATCCCTTAAATAAGCATTTTCTCCCTTTTTTGTATTAAATAATACAAAATTATTTAATACAAAATTATTAATACAAATTTAATACAATAATTTAATACAATAATTTAATACAAAAAAGGGAGAAAATGCTTATTTAAGGGATATGGCAGAGGTATAGAACGATGAAAGTAAAAATAACGTATTACGCATGCGTAAACTGCTTTTATATATAAGGCACTCTGGCATTTGCTGCATTTCCATTCTTTTCCTTCCCTTGCAATCCTGGTTGATTCCTATTTGTTTACTCTGCACTTTTTCGAGTGTTTTTGATTTGACACATATACGGAAGTATGACTTCTGCATGGCATTGGTACCGTGAGTGTTGCCCGGGCATAAAAGCAGTCTTTTAAACGGGAAAGAGGGGTCGCCATCCCCCTCTACCATTTTATGCCTTGCATTTGGTCATTTCCCTCATTTTTTCATATGAATCTTGTATATTACTTTAGGAGAGTGTGCTGCTTTGCGCCAACTTCTGGAGAATAATTGGATAACTGTGGAAATAATTTTAATTTTTTATGTTTACTATGCTTTATATATATATATATATATATATATATATATATATATATATATATATATATATATATATATATATATATATATATATATATATATATATATATATATGTATATATATAATGTGCAATATTTTTTCAACGTTTGCCCAAGATAAACAAATAATTCAGAGCAGGTAATAAAATACCCTTTCAAATGAAGAATGCATGTCTAGGTGTTATAAATTGCGGGTCATAAAACATGTTAGAAAGAATTTCGTTGAAAATGAAAATAAAATATATATTTCTGTGAAGATTTATTACACACAAATGAGACATATTATAGCAGTTTTGAGCTGTGTTATATATCGGTTTCTAATATTTTCTATGGAAGGCTATAAATGAGATTGCAAAAGTAACATAAATGAAAAACGAAAGAGAATTAAGATTATTATACATTTAGATGATAAAATTATATTTTTATAATTGGATTACAACTTCTTTAGAGGGATCTTTAAGTTGTTCATGTCTACTTATTCCCGTGCATTTTTTATGAACTAACTATAAATATCCTATATGGGATTATAGAAAGTCTTACGTGGGACATTGTTAACACACTTCCCATATGGGATGGACAGGGAAAAAGGTTACGGTCTCTGTAAAAACCTCCCCGACTGACTCCCTCTTTAAATTGGCTATTACGAGGTAAGCAATTGATCAGGAATGGATTAAGGAAATGATGATGGTCACTAAACATTATTAAATTGTATACATCTTCTTGAAAGAGAATATATATCTTCTTGAGATCTTTCTTAAAATGTTTCACTCAAAGAGGAACTAAATGAGTTTAATTATGTTTTTTATATAGTCAAGTCGCCGCGTACTTCAGAAATACTATAGGGCATAGTCTTTTGAATTAAGCAATCCTATTTTCTAACGCTATACGATATTTTCAGACATGGCAGACTGAATTATTCAGGGACCCATGGAAGATATTGGCTTGTAAAAAATCCGTGTCTTTCCAGGATTGAAATCAGTCTGTGATTCACCACGTAGCGACAGCATATCTATATAAAAAAAATGAAAATCTGTCTGTATGTCTGTCCGTCTGTCTGTCTGTCTGTTTGTCACACCATCACGGGAGAACGGCTAAACCGAATTTGATGAAATTTTTTGGGTAGCCCAGAAATATCCCCACTTAAAATTATATCCGTGTTTTGAGTTTCTACGACCAGTGGTTCTCGAGATATTAGTAAAAAACGAAATTTTCGTTTGTCTCATCGTCACGAAAAAACGGCTGAACCGAATTTAATGAAATTTGGTGAATAGCCTTGAAATATCGCCCCATAAATTTTGTCCAAGTTTCGAGTTTCTAAGACCTGGGGTTGTCGAGATATTAATGAAAAACGGAACTTTTTCCTAGGAGTTCTACTCCCTAACTCCGTGGTTTATCCAAACGAAAAGCTTGAAAATCGTTTGAAAGTGAATTAAAATTTAATCTCTGAGTTTGATGGGAGATTTTTTGCGTTAATTAGTCACTTTCTGAAAACATGAATTGTTTGAAACATGATTTAAAGGGGAAATCTATCTCCATGGTTCATGGTTTATTTAAAACAAGCTTTTACGGAACAATGAGAAGTATAGAGAAATCAAAATCGTTATTTAATTTCGCAGTTTATGTTATAAGACATGACATATTTAACATGTTATAAGATTCTATCTTATATCATGTTACTCAGAAACGCAATTAAATTAAATATGTCTGTTAATTTTAATAATTATTTTTTCGATTTGAATAATAAATAAATGGATATAAAAATATATTTTAGAAAAGAACGATTTGATTTTTCTTATAGCATTTTTGACTGGATAATATCAATTACGGTCTTCAGGTTTAAAAATTATTATTATTTATATTTTCGTGGATTATTGATTCAAGGATTATTGATATTTTCAAGTTATTATGCAATTATTTTATTATGACAAAAATTGTTTAAACTCATATAATGTATGTTGTACGAATCTTCTACAAATACACGTGTATATATTTTAATCTACGAGAATATAAGTAGTACAGGTATATTGACATATGTTTTGATATATATTGGTATATATTGGAATTAATTACGACCTTCTGGTATAAAGAGTACGGATATTATTGATGTTTTCAATTTATTACGTCATCTCTTTTATTTTGGCAAATATTTTTGAGACGCATATTGTAATACGGGTAATCTTCTACTAACACCTTGGCATATTTTCTGATCTGCGACAATATAATTAGAACGGGGTTGCATATATTCATTCAATTCCTATTTTTTCTTCTGTAAATTTGCTTACAAAAGGGGGCAGGATGTTTTATTCTTCAGATCTGATCGTGAAGATAATTCTGCATAGTGAGAACATATATTCTTAAACTTCTCTTTAGGAGCAATAAATTTAATATTTTAACAGAATTTGCACATGATTGCGAACTTTAAGTTTCTTTAAATTATACACTCCGTACGAATAACGGGTGTGCTGTTAGTGGTTAATAAATTTTAACATTTTAGGAGGATATATCATGTTGCTCGGCATCACAATTAAATTAAATGTGTTTGTTAATGTTTTTATTATTTTTTCGATTTAAATAATAAATAAATGGATAAATGGATGTAAAAGTATATCTTATAAATGGACGGTTTGATTTTTCTTTTAATTATATTAATTGCTGACTGCGTACATCAATTTCATTTACTTTGGCAAAGAGTTATCAAGCTTATACCGTATTTAGCTACTAAACTCATATATTGTGTTTAGCCAATAAATTCATATAGCCGATTGTTGAAACAGAAAAAGAGTAGAGCGGGTATATATAATTGTAGTGTTTTAATACAATTGTAGTGTCTTTAATACAATTGAGTGTATCTTCTAATACAATTGTAGTGTTTTCATTTAGTATATTGAAACGGGATAAGAATGTTTCATTCAGATCTGCAAATTCAAAGATACGAATTTGGAGGGATATCGCTAATTTGACAACTTTTCTTAAACTTTGCCAAATTGACGGAAATGTCGCCAAATTGATATAAACGACACACAAACAGCTGCCATAAACCTTCGGGTTGGTCGTGTGGCTTGGGTCTTCTACATATCAATGAAATTTTTTTTTTTTGTTAGAAGAGAGTACTGAAATGATGTTTGGTTAGCATTTATCTGTCAGACCAACCATCCTACTTAGTAATACATTTAGCGAATTTTTAAAATGTCACCAAATTGATAAAAATGTTTTCAAATCTATAAAAATATCTTGAAATTGATAAAATTGCGCTACATAAATGATATTAATTGTTTTTTGTTAGGGGATAGTATTGTGATGATATTTCGTCAATTTGTCGCAAAGTGGAACTGTCAGTTCTACAGTCCCTCTTGGCGATAAATTTGGCGATTTTTTAAAATGTCGCTAATTTGACGAAACTGTCGCCAAATGTTCCATAGAAATATAACTATTTAGACGATATTTTTTCTACCAATTTATTTGAAGCAAATGATATCATGTCGCTTAGCAACGGATTTAAATCCAATGTGTTTATGCGGCAGACGATTTTTATTAAATCCTTTCCGATTTGAATAATGAAGATATGTATATAAAATAAATTTCATTGCCATTTCATTTTGGACTGGATAATATCAATTATACTCTTCAGGTTTAAACATTATTATTATTGATATTTTCCGGAATTATTGATTCAGGGATTATTGATATTTTTAAGTTATTACGCCATTGTTTTATTGCGGCAAAAATTGCTGACACACGCATATTGTACGTTGTACGAGTAATCTTCTAGGAATGCACGGGTATATCTTCTAACCTACGAGAATATAAGTAGTACAGGTATATTGGCATATATATTGGAATCAAGTACAGTCTTCTGGTATGAAGATTAAGGGGATTAATTATATATTCAATTTATTACGTCGTCTGTTGTATTTTGCCAAAAAACATTTGTGACTCATATTGCAAAACGGGTAATCTTCTACTAATAATCGGACATTATAAGTAGTACGTGTATATCTTCCCATATAATTTTAGCACTTTAATTTTGACATATATTGGAATAAATGACTGTCTTCAGATTTAAAGATTACGGGTTTATTGGTATTTTCAATTTATACATGTAATCTACTAATACAGGTTATATTTTCAAATATTCGCGTATATAATTAGTACGGGTCCCATACAATTTTAACGCTTTTATTTTGCATATATTGATTCAATTCCATATTTTTTTTAATATTTGCTTACATAAGGGGTCCAAGATGTTTTATTCTTCAGATATGTCCATGAAGATAATTTTATATAGCGAGAACAGAGATTCTTAAACTTCTTTTTAGGAGCATTATATTAAATATTTTAACAGAATATTTTGATTAAACATGTCATTTAGTATACTATAAGAATTTGGGCATGATTATGAATTTCAAGTTTCTTTATATTATATACTCCGTACGAAGAACGGGTATGCTGCTAGTAAGAAATAAAATTGACTGCAAAAATATGTTGTCACGCTAATATTTTTAATCGTATAAAGCAGTTGTTTTAAACATTTTACTTCTGTTTACCTCTTGACGTGATTGCAAGTATCCTATAAAATTATAGAATGATTAAAATTCAAGACGTAGTACTATAATATATATTATAGGGATGCACATTAAAAATAAAACGGTCATCAAGTTAAAACAAACTAGGCAATTCCAGGAGATTCGAAAAACTAAAAACTAAAGTAATTCAATACCTTCTGTCTGCATTTAACAACATATTAATTACAAGAAACCAGCCTTTTTCAATATGAAACCACGTATAGCATATAAAAGTTTCCACAGTTTCCGATATAGAACCCCCTATACCATAAAATAGTTTCCGATACACTTCTAATATTAAGCCCGGTTGAGAGTACCACCCATTTAGAAACTCAATATTTTTAAACAATAATAAAACCAGCCACTTTTCAATAAATGGCATCATACTTCTGACTCTTGGAAAAGTTATTTGTGAAATATATCTAAAACTTTGGCATTCGGTAACATTGTTACTTTCATTCGCAATGCGATATGCCGGTTTTTAATGACAAAACTTTATACCTGAAGAAAAATTTGACAAAAACCTTAAAATATATTTTTCGAAATCCGAACAAAGCATTAAGAGTGACTTCAAAATTATCCATTGAATAGCATTAAAGGACAACTGCAGAAAAATGGAACGATGAAGAATGAGAGTTTAAGTATATGAAGCATGACATTAGTATCAGACCAGATGTCTTCAGTAATGAGCCAATTTTTTCCTCCACTGTATCGATTGCGTCGTTGCTATAGAGATGACAGCAACCAGAGTCTTTCAATCCTTTAAAGACATTCCTCTTAAATAACTTTTTCCCCTTTCTGCGCTTTTTTGGGGGTTGTTAAGAACACATGGACACAAGATAATGTTATCCTTTGTATTCTATTCAGCTGAATATTTTCAATGTTTTTGAACTTTATCTTTTGAAGCGTGCGTTAATGAATTTTCACCTTGAAAAAATGTGGGAAGTAAGGATTTGGAATTCATTCTTTAATGCTTATTATAATAAATAAGTTATTTACTATATAAATGGATAAAATAAGTTTTAATCTTTGTATTGAACAAAATAAAATAATATTTATTTAATAGTGCTGTATATGTAAGCCTTTTATATAAGAAAAATAGAAAGGGAAAGCATGTATGTCAAGATTATTAAACAATTATTCTTAATAAATGATGTGGATATCAACGTTTTATATATGATAGTTTATATAATATTTACAACTACTTATGTTTGCTTAGCGTGTATATTTTCTAATTCAGATGATGCTATTGAAGTTTATAGAATCCACTCAAATGTCATTTATGTCACCGCTCTTCTCAAGAACGGATAGAGCTGAAAATTTAAAATTTAGTACAGTGGTCCCAACTAATACGGGCTGGAATTTCAGTGATAGAAATAGAAAATACGAATAGTATAAACATTTAAAACATAATATAAAATACTTAATACATGGGACAATGTTTTGTGGGTTTACACACATACAAAAAAAATCAAACAAGCTTTAATATGGGATGTAACCGCACCTGACCTCTAAAACGTTTAACTTTATCAAATATACGAGGTGTAATAAACATAGTAAATTTTAGGTTAAATTTTACGAGTGTTATCGTTAATGTGTCAGAGAAAAAGGCGTAATACTTGCCATTATTTTATAATCGCGTTCATCAAAGAATTTTATCTGTGAAACCTTAGTTCAAACCATTTATTCAAATGTTGAAAATATGTTCTGTTACAGGGTGATATCCGAAGAGAAGACATGTAGATAGACAACAAAAAATTGAGTGTAATTCAAACTTTCAAGATCTATGTACATCGAGGGTGTTGAAAGCGCAATAATTATTCGGCCACGTTTATTAAGTAATACAGCTCGTAAATCACTAATTTAAACCACAAGTTCAAATTTCCTAAAATCTGTTTAAGCTTTAGAGGAGTTATCGTCGAATGTACTATATCCGCACAAACTTTTGGATGCAGCACGCGACATTTTTGTCTATGTTCTGCAACGAATTCAACCTATACAACATTTATCTTCACCACATATCCAAGTTGTATAAAATTGTTTAAGTGTAGTTTAAATTTTCGAGATATTTTATCTAAAATAATATTTCAGCAAAAAGACGTAGGAATAGCATTTGCTATTCTATCTCGTACATCGACGACCTGCACATGCTAAGCATTAGTTTAAGTCATTTATTGACATTTTGAAATAATCCGTTCAGCCTTTTAATACAGATTTTTGTTAAATTTCAGAAAATTTGATTAAGATTCAGAGGTGACTTTATTTCTTCTAGAGGAGTCATCGTAGGAGAAAGCATGCAAACAGACAGAGAGACAGTAGGAACTGTTAAGTGTTAACTCAAAGATAAAGATCACCTCCTGTGTATGTGGCGGCCAATGAGCAAAAAAAATTTAGTCACCATTATTAAGCAAGACGGTCTGTAAAATATTCATTTAAACCACATATCCAAATTTCAGTTAATTTGGTTATTTTTAGAGGGATTACCGTCGAACGATGTATATCAATAAAAAATTTGGACACAGCACACGAAATTTTTTCCTAACCAGATTCTGCAATGAATTCGATCTGTAAAACATTAATCTTCACCATATTCAGGTTATAAAATATATATTAAGTCCAATGTTACGGAAGTTATATCAGCAAAAAAGGCGTAGCATGTGCATCTATTATTCGATCACATTCATCAACAAACTGTGCCTGTAAATTATTGGTTTAAACCTTATTCAAGTTTTGAAATAATCGATTTAATTTAAAGGTGTCAACGTAGGAGAAATCTTGTAGACTGACAGACAACAAGAAATTGTGTATAATTCTCAAGTCAGAAGATTAATCACTCGCTTCAAATATTTTTATTTATTTTTATAAATATATTTATTTTTGTATATATAGACATAGACATTTGCATTTTTTTAACCTGAGAGAAAGCGCGCGGAGTATGTCATGCACAACATAGCCTGCATAGTTGTCTATTTCCCTCACCTTTCTTCAAAAATAGATGAAACATTTTGTGGCTGGATTCAAGATTGCATCCTTTAAGGGAGCGGATTTCCAAGGGTAGTAGTAGCATCTTGTTCCAGGAATTTTGGAGAAATATACTTAAAACCATTTCGACAGAGGATGAATTGATCAGAAAAGATGATAACTAGATTATGACAAAGAATATTGTAGCGCTCATTTTATCTGCAGAAAGGGATACGGAAAAATAATTAGAGTGGCACTTCGGCGTTGAATATTTGCGAATTTTATTTTAGAAAGAAATGGGACGAAATGGATGAGAAAGAAGAGTTAAACCAAAGTATGTCTGCCTGTACAAAATAATATGTTTCAACTTACAGAAAAAACAAATTAGTCAATAGATTTGACGACTCCTTTGAAGTATTGTAATCTTTTTATGGGCGAGTCTATGATAAAAAATTACAGTTGATTGTACCAATAATTATATAGAAAGCGGGATATAGATAAAACTTACCAATCTTAAATTGGATTTGTCTATCAATGTAAAACAAATATCAACACTAAAATGTAATAGCAGTATTTGTATAGAGCATATGTCCAGAATTTGCAAACGATGTGAAAAATAAATGTAATTAAAATATTTTACATGTGCAAAATGTGTTTAATTTTTTTTTATTGTTTTTATTTAATTATATTTACCATAATAAATAATGCATATACACTGAGATGTTTAAAGTGTGATAACATATCTTCGGGTATATGATACCCTGCGCGACTTTTCTTGCACGATATTTTTTTCCGAATTTTCCTGGGTTAAAAATTTCCGAAGTGTAGCGTAAAAGTTTTGAATGCATATTTTATTTTGTAGCAGTTTATAAATTATATTTGGAAACACATACCTACTCCAAAACATATTTTATACACACTAGTAATAAACAAACTTCTAAAAATGTTCTTATATTGCTCAATAAAAATGCCATGCTATTTCTTAAAGATACTAAAATGATATTTTTATGATCTTTAGAATCGTAAAGATGTAGTGCGTTGGATAACTATGGTGCTGGAGATGGAATAAAATGTAATCGTCCATTTATTTAAAAGCAGTTCATGAAATATTATTTTCACCATATCGAAGCAACAGTATCTGTCCTTCTTGTTAATATATGAATTAAAACTATACACCATTGTCTTTCAGGAATTGTCGATTAATATCTATTACTGTTTTTGATATTCACTCTTAGAAGATTTTATGCCAAACTTAGATTTTCATTATGTTACATTAATGTACTCACATTATAGTAATGTACCATATGGTGTTCAAAATATAAACACATACGTAAAAATCTGATGTGGGCAGTACATGACTTTTTTTATATAATGCAATAAATTTACTTCTTTCACAGTGAAAAAAAAAGATGTATTATACCCATGGCACAATGTTTTTAATCATGAATTACATATTTGACGCTTTTCCTGATGACAACATATAAAACAATTTCCCAATCAACTTTTATTTCATGAAACTCACGTAACTCACGCAATTCTTGACAATTATCAATATTGCGTCACAATTGATGTAATAGAATTTATACATTTAAATACTTAAATAATTAATTCATTAATTTCGCGTCGTTTAGTTAAAATGGCCTCATTTTTGCAATTTTGACGATATCTTTGCCAATCTGGGTCGAAATATCGCTAAGTTGGCGATATTTCGTTAGATTATATAAGAAGATCACCAAATGTATCGCTAAGTGTTGGAGATATATGGAGAAAATAGCAGTTTTACTTTCTAGAAGACATGCCCATTATATGAGGGAATTCAAAATTTACAAAATATTACTTCCATTTCATCAGCGTTATTTTTATGAATTTGGTGACATTCTTATTAATTTGGCAGCATTTTCTTCAATTTGGAAAAAGTTTAAAAAGTCACCAAGTTGGTAACCTCCAACCGAATTTGTCGACAATTTGTTTGCCAAGCGTTACGGACGGACGGAGAAATCGGTTACTCTAATAGTAGTAGATTCTTATATTCTTTCTAAGACATTGAATTATCACCAATTAGTTTTAATTTTCATACATTTAGCATCATTTTCCTCAATTTAGTGACATATTTGTCAATACATAAACATGCAAAACTGTCTAGTTGGCGATATTCCGCCAACTTCGTTGCCAAAATTTTGCAACGCGTTTCGGAGAAATTTTTCTCAATTTAATGACATATTTGTCAATACATAAACATGCAAAACTGTCTAGTTGGCGATATTCCGCCAACTTCGTCGCCAAAATTTCGCAACGCGTTTCGGAGAAATATATTATTCTTCTAATTAATTCTTATACATTTAGTCAAGATATTGAATTTTCATAAATTAGTGGTAATTTTGATTTAATTAGCTTCATTTTATTATCTTTCAGACGATTTCAGATATTTGGCGACATTTTTGCCAAATTGGCAATGTTTAAAATAAGTCACCAAGTTGACATTATTCTGACATTT
This sequence comes from Amaurobius ferox, assembly GCA_951213105.1. Classification (NCBI taxonomy): domain Eukaryota; kingdom Metazoa; phylum Arthropoda; class Arachnida; order Araneae; family Amaurobiidae; genus Amaurobius; species Amaurobius ferox. The sequence continues at coordinate 5,196,551 of OX578134.1, read as the reverse complement.
TTTGCGCCAAAATTTTGCGAATAGTTACAGACGGATATCTTGATTATTCTTATAGTAGGTAAATGAATGCTGGCGAATTGTTAGACGTAGAAATAGAAAACTATCTAAAGTATCTTCTCTAGTGAATAGAAAGAACCGGATCCACGAGATCGCAATTTAATTTATCGTATATATTAAATATGAAAAATGAACATATTTCACAATAGTTAATGTTTTCATTTTACGTGATTTTATGATAAATTTATATAAAAAAGTTCAATGTCTCGAGAACAATCCATGCTAGCGCTTTAAAGTTTATGTCAAACGTTTTCTAATGAAAAATTACATAATAAATGATTATTTACGTAACTGAGTTAAAGGTTTTGAATTTTTGTGATTTTTTTTCAAAATTTCATTGGGGGTCATCCGAAAATTCGATTGCGTTTAAAATTATTAGGCTTCCAGTATTCACTGATTATAACTATTGTACCAAATTCCATTCGAAACTCTACATTCTTGTTTGAGATATCGTCCCTACTGCCTCAGGGACACATACACATACATCACATCTAAAACGATTTATTCGAGTTCAGGGATGCTTAAAAATTTGCTCTTCCTTCGAAAATGCGAATTCGAATTTTCTGTCCCCTAACAATACTTTCCTTATACATTATACTATGTATGTAAGAAAAGAAAAGTACATATTTAAAATGAATATAACTGCTGCTTCTGTAAAATTCTTAGGACTGTTTTTCACATTTTCTATTAGAACGTGATACGCGCACACTTAAATATCCATTATATTCCATTAATATATCATATAACATTACAAGTAATATGCCTTAGAGTAGATGAAACAGTTAATACATATGTAACTAGTGGCAATGAATATAGCTGCTACTTCTTTAGAACACAAATTCTTATTAGTTTCTTGACAGAATACAGACTTGAGAATGATTGGAGACATAATTGTTTGTAAAACGTTATAAGCCATCATCATAAGGTTGAAAGCAATGTGTACTGATCAAGAAAATAAACTAATAACTGTAGTATCGATTGCAAGGACAATTCTAGTTGTAGTTGATCCTGCGACTAGCCCACACTACTTTTGACCTGATGATGAGGCCTGAAACAACTGTAGGTGGCCCATGAAACAACTGTTGTCACCTAATTTTTTTTACGTCTGCTTTCTGTTAACGACATAATAAAACATTGCATCAATGTAATTATTTCAAATAGATGAAATCAGCTACGTTTGTACTTCTATACGACCTTATTTACTTTAAATTTAAAATATTAAGTAAGCTAGTATTTAATCCTATCAAAACAAAACTATTCGCACTTTAAAAGACAAAGTTTTGACTATTTGTGATAAGTTTTATGTTGCTTAACATCTTAACTTTTCTGCTTAAATTTTTTCAAACGCATTTCCTGCAATCAGAGCTTCTTAAGCATCTAAATGCAGAATTATAAAGTTATTTCTAATCCCACGTACGGTTATGAAGTCATTCACTTCACTAAAGAACATGTAGTATTTTATAAGAACATAAATGCACCTACAGAAAACCAGGCTTAAGTACAAAATATAATAGCTGCAAAATATTCAATATATATTGAATAAGGTTAAATATATATTGAATAAGGTTAGACGTTTTGTTGAAGGTGATTTAACTAAATTAATAATTAATAATAAAAGTTAACTAAAAGTTAACAAAATTAATAATTAATAATAAAATTTAATTAAATTATTAATAAATTACTAACAAAAGTAATAACTTAACTAAATTACTAATTTATTTCATCATACTGTAAATAAATGGAAATCAAAATTGATTGCATGCACGATTCATGGTTTATATTATGAAAAATAATTATTTAGTTATTAAAAACTATATATCCATACAATATATTTTATCATATTTATTTTTGGATTTAATTTACTTGTCATATTCGTTGTCTCAAAATTTTAATTTAAAGGCATAAATCTAAAATAAATGAAAACTTAAAATGTTAAGTAAATATTAAAACTATAATATTATATTACATTACATGATATTATATATATTATATTATATATTATATAATATATTATATAATATATTATAATATATATATAATATATATAATATAATATATAATTTAATAATATAAAAAATATAGTAATAAATATATAAAAATAGAGTAAATATGCACATAGTCCTAAAGTATGCATGCTCATACTCTCGGTATACGTTCAAAAGTAATTGCTTCAAATTAAGACATTCATAGACTCAATAAATTTGAAAAATTAATAAATATTTTTTAAGTGGACGATAGACATCCAAAATGAGTTTCTTCAATTTTGCAGCAATATTTATATAACTTTGCACAGTATATATGGTGTCTAAATAAAGCATGAGAAATGTTTATCTGATATGTCCATCACGTTTAAAATAATTTTTCTTATTATATATTTTGTCGCATTTCATGTAAAGCATTAAATGTTCTAGACACATCACAGTTGTAGATATCATCATAATACATATCTGTTTCTTATTATTGCAACTTCGTGATAAATAGTAATTAGTATTTTTTTAAACTGTGTAATTACAATCAACTTGCGTCAAAGCAAATATCTAAGGGGATTCGCTTCATCGGAAATTCGCTTTAACGAGAGTCACTATGATTGTAAGGCTTTGTCAGCGGAAAGGCAAAATTCGCCGCGAGAAATCGCGTTACGCGAGAAATTACCTCAAAATCTGTAAAATTACATGAAATACTATTTCATGCATATTATTGAATGTAATACACATGCATTATTTTTAAAACCATACTACAATCCATTTAACACATCATTATAAAGGTGCGTAATTAGTTTTGTGCTAATATATAAAGAAACTAATACATATGGAACATTCTATGAATAGTAATATCACAAAGTCTCATTTTGAAAAACGAGCTTTAAAGTAAAAATAATCTTATAAAAAACTCTGCAAACAGAAAGCTTAATACTCAACATTTATCACTAGAAAAATCGGAATCGAAATTTTTTAGTGATATAAAAAATGCATGCACTGGAATATCTTAATATGTAAAAGTTTAAAAGTGGTGATTTCGGTTATATTTGGTTTTTGGCCGTTCAAGATTCCTTTAATAGATATAACATAAATATGTCCACGGATTTGAAAACAGTTACATCGCTAGAGAGATAGGATATTAACCTTACTGTTAGAATCGTGTCAAAAAATGGCTATATTTTATAGATAATCATTACAGATACTTGAAAACTGGTCTATTTCATGTCTAGATTTACCTATTTTGTAGTGGCAAACGTTCCAAACAGTTCCTAGATCTAGCCATAAATAGTTACATTGGCAATCTTACAGAGGGAAGCAGATTTTAATTCAAGCTTTATGGCAACCTTCGGATAAGCATCGTAAATCTACTTGGAATTAAAACTTCAAATTATTTTTTTATATAATATTTTCTGAGTTTAACTTTTTATTTATTTTTTTATTTTTATGAAACTTTATTTAATTCGATTCTCGAATTCACTTTTTCGACAAAGTCAAATATCGTTCTATCGCATTTGCAATTTTCCTTCAATCCGTTGTCCAGGTGTCAGTTATCTGACAATTTCCGATTCGTCTCTCCAATAGATTTACTGATGATATATTTCGTGGGCATTTCTTAAAATGCTCAAGCCCATTTTTATACAAATACAGCTTATTTATTAAAAAAAATATTGTGAAGATAGTATTGATGCGTTTTAGGATTAAAATATTTTTACTTTATGCAACGAAGCAATATGTCCATTCTCATAAAGAAGTACTTTATTAGATGGAATATTATCTGAAGGAGAATGCATAATGATTAGGATATGATATAATATCTTACAGTCTTACACTTTTCATATTGAAGAGATATAAATTGTTTTATGTGGCTAATATTTACATGATTAATTGATAAGCGGCATATCCATTTTACAATTGGTTCAGAGTAATAAATTATAAAGATAAAATAAATCGTTCAAATTGTTGTAAAATTAGCAAATAAATAGATTACAGCATAAATTGCATTTCAAATAAAGTAATTGATGGCACTTACGTACAGTGACACTTGCGTACACATCAAATTGCGTACTTTTCAAGACGTTCCAAAATTTAACATGTACAGTATAGAAAAAATGTGGCGCTTCCGTAAAACATGGGTATTTTCGTAATGTCGCAGAGAAATGATAAGTATTATTATAATTGCGAATACTTAAGGAAACTTCAGAAATCGGTTGATATGGTCAACCAATTGTTAATGCTGTAACTAATAGCAAAGTATTTTTAATTTCAGAATATTTAGGTCATCAGGTTCAGCTAATATTTTATATTATGATTCTATATTATAAAATTCTATTTCAGCAGTTTTAACAGTCAGTATCTTAAATACATTATCAAATAAAATAATATTATGTATTATACATCTTTTTAGCGTTGAATTCATTATATAAGTCAAACAAAACAGATGGAAAAGCTATCGTACAGTCTCAAGACCGTTTATCTCAGAGAGGTACCAAAATTACCCTACCAAACCACACTTAAATTTACACCAAACAAGATCAACGAATCTTTAGAACTCTGCGACGTTATAAAAGATGTAAGGAAATGTTTGAAGTATTTAGCTTATATTCTTAAATTATAGTAAATTTTTCAAAACGTGAATTGAAATATCTTTAAAGAACATGGGAAATCTAATATTGTACGTAAGCGTCACCTCTTTCCCTATACTGCACCTGCTAGATTTGAAAAGCCTTGATATGTACAGAAGTGGGCTCTAAATCTGGCATGTACGCAAGTGTCACTATACTAAATAAAATGTAAAATCAGACGATTGTTTCGGTAATACGTTACGAGTTTCTTTTTTTTTAGTTCGTGCAGATGAGGTTAAAAGCCTCACAAAATATTGGGATATAATATTGTAATATATTTATTACTTTCCCTGCAATATATGATAATGCATAAGGGAAGTATTTGGAATCATGCCGAAAATCGCAACTCGAGTTTTCGGCGGATGTACATATTTCAGAACCTCTAGAATACGAAAAAAACTATTTTTAGCATGACGTCTCTGTGTGTGTCTGTCTGTCTGTGTGTGTGTCGGTCTGTGTGTGTGTCTGTGTGTGTGTGTCTGTTTGTCTGTCTGTCTGTCTATGTCTCTGTCTGTGCAGAATTTGTTTCCACTCATTTTTCTGTCCTTGGGAGGAAAATTGCAAATATGGCTGCGTTTTATAATTCTGCTTTGTTGTCAAATCTACGAGTATATATGCAGAAAAAATCGGAGTTCTAGGTCACTGGGGAATGTTTGGAATGGCTTAAAAGGCAAAATTCTGTTAGTTAATTATTGTATTGACAGAGCGTAAATAGTCTCTCCCATTTCGATTAAAGAAACTTGGTGAAAGAATGTCAATTCTTTATATCATGTAATATATAATTGCCATGGGCGTAAAATAGTAATGTCAATCATTACAAGTGAAGTACCAGTCTCCATTATTAATTATTGTTCACAAAATAAGCTGCAGGATAAGACACTATTTCGTTAATTTGCGTAATTACATATGCCTTTTTCCCACTTTTTTATAATTACAAACTCTTATTTAATATGATCTGGTGTTTGTGTTTGTTTATTAGTCAGTGTTATTCAAATGTTGAGGACCTAACATATATAGTTCCATTATTCCTAGTAACATTCAATTTGAGATATTGTTGTATTCTGTGGTCCATCTTATCTAATTTCAATTGTGTCACTATCGGTCCAGCCCGTCCTGTGCCCGCCATAGGAATGTACCAATTTTGGAAGAATAACTCAAGAACGGAAGCAACTGAAAAATCTTAATTTGGTATGTCGTTGTCTATTACTGTATATGCTGACTTTTTTATATTGATCATTGTCGTAATAATTCATCCTGAATCCGTCGTAGGGACTCATGTTTTGGGAATATCTCGAAAACCCGTCCAGCCCAAAATTTTAAATTTAATATATCGTTGTCTATTGATGTATATTTAAATTCTTTCGATTTTGAACCTTATCGGGCTTGTCCGTTCTGGTCCAGTTATATGAAAGTGCTCCTATTCGGTCCGAAGAAACTTCTGGATTTGGTAGGTTGGTTTTCTGTGGTATATTTTAATTTAGGGGATTTTATACCTTAACGGACTAACCCTTCCTGGGTGCGCTATAATTATGTATACTCGTTTTTCGGATGTAACATTAGTATTGATGTAGATAGAAAGATCATATCTGGTATAATGCTGTCTTTTGGGGTAAATTTTATTTTATTTTATTAAATTTTTTTACGATTTTGAATCATACTGTCCTAACCTGTCCTGGTTCAGCTATAAAATTATACACATTTTTAATGAATAACACGAGAACCAAAGCAGTTGGAAAGTCCAAATTTGATATGCCGTTGTCTTTCATGCATTTAAGTTACATACATTTAAATAAATTCATTTTTCATACATTTAAGTTACATGAATTTAAATAAATAAATTTTTCATACACATGTCTCATAAAAATTAGACTTTAAAAACTACGTGTTTTTATTTTACTTGTTTAAAAACTATATGCTTTTCGTTTACTTGTTACTTTCCTTATATACATAATTCATAAGGAAAGTATTGTGACGGGGTCGAAAATTCGAATTGTAGTTTAGACGGGAGAGCACGTTTCAAGCATCCCTGATCACGAATCGAGCATATTTGAGATGATGTCTGTCTGTGTGTGTGTGTGTGTGTGTGTGAAAGTATGTGTGTGTGTCAGTGAGACTGAGGAGACGATATCTCACGAACGAATACAGCGATTCTAATAAAATGTGGTACAAAAATCACAATCCGTGAATACTGAAGCCTATTGTTTTTAAACACAATCGAATGTTCAGAACCCCCCCCCCCCAAATTTTCGAGTGAAATTTGAAAAAAACATCAAAAAATCAAAACCTTTAATAAAGTTACGCAAATAGACATTTGTTATGTAATTTTTCTTTAGAAAACGATTGACACAAACTGTAGAACGCTAGCATGAACCGTTCTCGAAATATTGCATATTTTTCAAATAAATGTATTAAAAAATCAAGTAAAATAAAAAAAAAGTATTAACTGTTAAGAACCATGTTCACTTTTCATATGTAATAAATTTGGTGACATCATTCATCTTTACTGTGAATTACACGCATCTAACTCGTTCCATTCACGAGAAAATATACTTTGAGTAATACTTGTGTATTTGAAATCCAATAGTCATTTATCTGCTGTAAGAATAACTTATTCCTCCGTCCATAACGTTTGGCGAGATTTTGGCGACAAATTTGGCGGAATGTCGCCAACTTGGCGACTTTTTTAAACGTTGCCAAATTAAAGAAAAGCTCGCCAAATGTAAAAAAATGATTCCAAATCAAAGAAAATTACGACTAATTGAAGAAAATTCAATATCTTGGAAAGAAAATAAGTATATACAATAATAATATTATTCTTTAACTGTAAAAGTAGTAAATTCATTGTATTATATAAGGAAAGGCATGTGCTGTCCACATTTTATTTTACTTGCTACTGTGTATGTGTATCAGATGCTGTACATATCAGAGAATCTATCAATAATATTTACAATGTATATACATGGCAAAACCATGGTTTTAATTTTAGGAAAATAATCTATGCTATTCCATTACATTTTAAACAGATATTATCTAGCTAATGTCTAAAGTTTCGTTTAAATTAGAATGCTTTCACTATATCATTTTACTGTGAATTACACGCAGTGAAATTTTACAGAATTTCACATAATATAAATTCACCTTGCAATTACTCTATCAACGTAATGTCGATAAACATGGATATTAATTATTTTAGACAAATATACATATCATTTCAAATCAGGTGGATCTGGAAACAAAATAAATAAAATTGTATAGAATGCATACCGTTATGCATAAATATATAGCCATGTTTTCAATAATGTTGACATCCCCAGGGATATTTTGGCCGCGTACTGCTTCATGATGCTAAGTAAGTAAACATTATTCGGAATCTGAAACCCACTGGATTTTGGGCAAAAGCCTAAAATTGCGACAATCAATAAAAGTTCACAAGAATATTTTAAGATCTCATTTACATATTCCCAAGAGATCAATATATTTACTTTATTTCTGAAGTCAAATATCGTTCTATTGAATTTGGATTCATTTTTTTCTTTCCCTTTGGCAAGGTGTCAGTTTTCTGACAATTTCCGATGGTTTTCTGAAGCGAGTACGTTAAGGGATATATTTGAAATGATTTTTTAAATAACGGGCAGAATTTTACATTATAGAATATCATTTCTTTTTAGAAAAATTTTAATGAGAAATCCGAACACATTTGAAGGAAGAGGAGATATATTTTTTTAGTTAAAAGATACTGCCTCGCTGATAATAGGTAATTGGCTTTCCTGTTAGAATGGACACACAAATGAATTGGAAGAAAACGGAAACACGAAAAGGGAAGAAGGATAATCTTAAATAATTAAAATAATCTGCTAGAAATAAAATAATAAATTTTGAATTAGACAGATGTGGCAGATGTGGCAGAATGAATACGCAGACATCTTTTATTAAAAACAACAAGTTTATTTCTAAAACTATAAAAATTCATAACATACACAAACACCCATTAACGTAATTTACAAGTAATGAATCAGAATGTACATGGTCCACCTTTTCTACCGCCTGTTGTAGCCACACACGATACGTTCCAACTCATAATTAGCGCTTCGCATCTTTAGAATCTGGTTGCCAGCTCCACCAGCTCCACCAGCGTTCGCAATTTTTGCGGCTGCTATTTAAATTTAGATTCTTCTTTCCCCAGGGAAGACACTGAAAAATAAGAAGTCGAGAATATAAATTGTTAAACCTTACCACATGTTCAGTAGCAATGAGAACCACACAAAATGCCCATTGATATTATTCTGTCACAGTTCAAGGTGAATCCATGCGAAATTAAAACGAACTATAATATATCACAAATGGTTGTTATGAGTGTAAGGCACCCTCTATAAATATCCTGAAACACATTGGATAAAACTTGGCCGTGACAGGTATGTCTGGGATTTCAGATACGAATGTAAAGTACACTTTTTATTGCAATATAACTTCATAAAGCAACAATGGTGAATATGTAAATGTGCATTAAAATACTATATAAATGTATGTACTGTGAACAACTATGCAAATGTATATATACTATGAAATGCTATGCAAAGGTATTTCATTGCATGCTATGCATATCAATGAAAATAACTTTTGAAGCCTCTCTGTTACTCAGTTGCGCATGCACATATTTATCTATATGTACATCTTACATGTGAACTAGTGATCAAGAGATTGTATGCTAGTTGAGTTTAAGATTAAAAAATCTGATGTGGGCAACACACGACTTTCCTTATATAATGCAATAAATTTACTACTTTTACAGCTAAAAACGTTATTCTTATAGTAGATACTTATATTCTGTCCATGAAATTGAATTTTCTTCAATTAGTCGTCATTTTCATTGATTTAGAGTCATTTTTATCAATTTGACGAGATTTTTGTTAATTTGGCAACAATTAAAAATGTCGCCAAGTTGGCAACATTCCGCCAAATTCGTCGCAAAAATCTTGCCAAGCGTTATGGAAGGAGAAATAAGTTTTCTTACAGCAGATAAATGACTATTGGCGTTCAAATAAAAAAGTATTACTCAAAGTATCTTTTTTCATGAATGGAACGAGCTAGATCCACGTGAATGATATTACCAAATTTATCGCATGGTATTATATATGAAAAGTGAACATGATTCTCAATAGGAAATATTTTTATTTTTTATTTTATATAACTTGATAATTATTTTTGAAAAATGTGCAATATCACGAGAACGGTTCATGTTAGCGTTCTAAAATTTATGCCAATCGTTTTCTAATGAAAAATTACATAAGAAATGTCTATTTGCATAACTTTATTAGCAGTTTTGATTTTTTGACAATTTTTTCAAAATTTCATTCGAAAATTTAGGGGGGTTCTGAACATTCGATTGCGTATAAAAACAACAGGCTTCCAGTGTTTATAGATTGTGATTTGTGTACCAAATTTCGTTCGAATCGGTCCATTCGTTCGTCAGTTATCGTCTCCAGTCACTGACACACACCCACACACACACACACACAGACATCACTTCAAAAATATTTTATTTGTGATCAGGGATGCTTGAAACGTGCTCTCCCGTCGAAAACTCGAATTCGAATTTTCGACCCCGTCACAATACTCTCCTTATACATTATGTATATAAGGAAAGTAATAATTTATTGGCGCATGCCATGGTTAATACAAAGAATAGACAATTGATTTGGACGAATAAAAATTAGCATCTCTGTGAGCTAATGTAGCAGATTAAGCAAACTTTTTATTTTCTTTGACAATATGTTTTTGAGGTTGCAGAATGAAATTTATCATTTCAATCAAAATTACTCATTAGAATAAGCACCGTTTTCATTACGTTCTAGTACAATTTAATTTAATTATATCAATGTGACAATTCTGTTAATTTAAATTTTCGCTTGATATTGATAATTTAATCAGATTACAGAAATTATAACTACTGATAATTGTGTTAGAATACTTTTGTTTATAACTATAAACATCTGAGTATTACAATGATCTAGTATATTTAATTAAATAGATAATTAATCCAATTGATTTTCTGCGTCTTACTTTTATTAGTGAAAAGATTACATATTTAAATAATTTACAGCTTCTTTCAGGAGAATATTATTGAGTTATAGCGCCGTGATAATAACGTGAAACTTAATTGGGAGTTGAAAAGTCATTTATATAATTGTGAATTAGATTAAAATTGAGGTGGACAATAACACAGTTGTTTTCTTAAATACTTTTATATCCCTTTATGATTTGTTATGGTGATGCAAAAACCTATGAGAAATGATATAGAGGTACAATTTAAAAATATAGTTCATCCGATATTAATTAAAACTTTATTTTTACAAAAATATGTGTTTTATCAAGCAATTTATTTTACAAACACTTTTAATTTTTTACATATTTACATATTTTTGGTAACAAACTCTTCTATTAAAATTTGTGTGTGCATAAACTAGCAAAGTATAACTTATACAAATTAGTAATATCAAGAAATGTTTTAGTAACAATTTAGTAATAGCAAGAAATGTTTAACGAAAAATCAATTTTGTAATGTTGAATAAGTCACAAAATATCTTCAATATTTCCCTACTTCGTCAAACATGTTACTAAAATTTACGAAAGTTATTGCAGTTAAAACACAATTTTGAGTTTAATACACAGAAAGATAATCGATGAAAATGTTTGCATATTTCGTAATAATTAAAAATATTAATTTTTTTTAAATAAGTGTTAGCAAAACTGGGAATTGTAAAGCATGCAGTTTTGATTAAATCTGAAGAGAAGCATTTATTTGTAAACTGTGTTTTATGAAAGTGCTACCGATTTTATTAATAATGTAAAAACTCCTTGCGGATTTAAAAGAAAAAGGTGGATTTATAAAAAAATTGCGGATTTAAAAACATTTTGTGGATTTAAAAACTGCTTGAGGATTTATAAAGAAAAGTGTTCAGGTAATCTAAATGTTAAAAAAGCGCAAACCTATTTAAAAAAATAGGAGTTTGCCCACTTTAAGTAATTTTTATTTTGTTTCTAAAAATGAAACTGGTTCCCAAGAAAGCCATTAAGATTCTACAAAACTCCAGCACATTAATCGGCTCGAACAAATCAATTCTATTTATCGACATATTTCATTAAATACGGTGTATTCATTTTTTCATTGAAATACATCAGTTTTATGTTGTATGTTACAGAAAATGCTCAACATCATTATAATTTTAGCACATTTTGAGCTGTTTTATAACTTTCGTTACAGAAGATATTTTTTTTAATACTTTAAGAAAAATGTGAATTTAATTTGAAATTACATTTTATCGATATATTTTAATAGAATTGTTCAGGGAATTTCATAAAGGCTATGTTTAAACTTTGCATTCTTTATAGCTATTCAATTTAGTTTATAGATCTATATGCAATATGGGTAGAGAAATACTCCTCCTTCGGCGGCAAAAGAACGAGGTGGCAATTACGTGGAATTTTATGGGATTTAAATGGATTGGAGTAAAGTTTCTTTATATAGCTTTAATATTATTTAAATTCCGGGACATTAGTTGTTATAACATGCATCTTTAATCAACCATGTTTAAATATTTTCATCAGCAAATGCCAGAAAGTAGACTTAACTTTTAGATTAAATTATATATTGTAATATAGCGTTACCTTTAAAGAAGTATATATAAATATTATATCTGGACCACAGCAACGATAGTAATTTGACCTGTTAACTATATAAATTTATTATTTTGAGAATGCCGAACCTTGTAGTGTTATATTTTGAATAACGTGTACAATTAGATTAACTCATGGAATAATTGAACTAAACTGATTTAAATAATTATTTAGGATACTAGACTTTCATAGGTTTTATAAATGAAATATATGCAATTTTATGGAAGGTCCCTCTGGAACAGATACATAAAACAGGTTTTCAATACTACCTTGATTTATTGGGGAGTTTTAGATGCAGATTAGTGCTCGGAGATTATTTCTGGACCAGAGAATGTAATCGACGTTGCCCACGGTAGTAATATTAAATATAAAAATAAATACATTTTAATCGTATAAAGAACAGGGCACATTAGATGCAATCCGTGTACGTAGGCGCAACGGCCGTGAAACGTCGCCCCCCTCCTCTCATGAAATTATAAACCGAAACCAGTCACTTGCAGAGAATCTATACGTTCTATGTTAAAGTTCGCCGACGGACACAATTTGCAAATTATTTAAACAATATCAGCACAATTAGACCCATTTATATATTGACAATAACTTTCGCAAGCAGCGTCAGTTTTATATTTCCAATAAATTAGCGCTGGCTACTAAAATAATATAGAGACAGATAACAACACTCAGTTTCCAAATTGTCTGTTTTGAAATAAAATCCTTCTTGAGACATAAACAAATGAAAATACATGATATTTCAAAATTTGCGATTTGATATAAAAAAACATTGGTAACTCAGCAAATTTTTACTCAATATCAGTCAGATTTCAGTACAATATTCATAATGATAATATAAGAAAAAAATAGCACGACATATTTTGAATTCGCCAATTTCGAAAACCCAAAATATAAATGCACTTGGTGCTATCAGCTGTTCTTCTCCAGATGAAATGTGTGCCAAAATGCTAAATCATCTGCAAATCTGTGGCAGCATAGAAGTGATATATTTAATTTAACAAAATGGCGAAAAATCGTGATTTTAAATTTAAAAACTTTGTAACTGAAAAACTAATTATAATGAAAATTAAAAAAGAGTCGTGGTGCACCTTCTCTAGTTTTGAAGTATATGTGTATCAAATTTCATGGCTGTATGACGCTTAGATTTTCCAGCTACAGACTGCACGCACGCACACATACACGCGCATATTATTTTATTATGCAAGATTACTGACAATTATTTTTTATCAGCCTCTTTTTTTACTTTTATCTTAAAATATTATTTTCAGGAAACTTTTGTCTTTCTATCTGTACTCTGCACCAAGAGAGCTAATTAGGCGTAGTATCAACGGTAGCAGGCACAATATCAATCTGCCGAGTTGAAAATGTCGACCCATTTAGAAACATCCATTACCTAAAATATAAGGTTTAATGTCTATAATAATGATCTAGGTGATCGAACGGTCAAAGGCAAGCGTTTCCTCATACTCGTTCGACCTCCGGGTTGTGGGTTCGAGTCCCACTTCAGACATGGACGTTTGTGTTGTTGGGCGCAATGTGTTCCCACCCCCACTGGTGCGCTGGGGCAACGTCATAAGACGTCATAAGAGGTTCACGGTGTTCAGAAAACAAATATGTTTGTTTCCAAGGCGTCTGAGATGTCCTGAATTAATTGCGTTTTCTTAAGAAGTAGAAACCCCTTAAGAGTTAACTGTTTATCTCCCAGGTTTAGTACGACGCACGTATAATAATTAAAATGTTGATCGATAGGTTTACATGGTTCGTATGGGACCGGAGATTTTGGAGCGGAAGAGTTGAAAGCAGGACTAATTTGAGGAACTATGATTATGCAGCCATCAATTTGGTATATTTAATCTCTAATTTAATTTTATTCATACGGTAAATATAAAAAGTATATTAGAGACATAATCTCCATAATGTGCAAGTATAAAATCCTGAAATTCTAATGCTGATAAATACAAAACTTGCCCTAAACAGGCTTTCCCGAATTTCGGAAGATATTCCCATTTTAGGTACCACTAGCCATGGAACGGTTTCGTTCGTCGGAATTGAATAATTGATATCGGGAATAGCAACAAGAAGCATGCTAGAAGCCACAATTTTTGCCTAATTCTATGCGAACTAACAATTTTAAAGAGCTTCCGCGCCGTCAGCATAAACGTTATTTACAATTTAGCAATGACCACATGAAGCTGAAAAAGCAAGCTTTATGAACAAAATACATAGTTATAAGAGGCGTTCAAAAATTTTTGAAGACATTCCCATGGCAGACATCATTATCTATGGGTTCTTGCTGCCATGGAAGAAATATATTTGCTGTAATTATGCGCATATTGTGAGCTTCCCAGCATATATTCCACGCTGACAAGTCTTAATAAGCGCGAAACGGCTCCATGGATATTGGTATCTGCAATGGAAGTGTCATCTAAATCCCGATACTATTTAACTCCTCGACATTTGATATTTATCTTTGTAGGATCGTCAAAAATATGATTGAATGTACATCAAAAAAAATCTGATGTGGAAGGCAAATAACATCTTTTCTTATATAATCGAATGAATGTACTTCAATAACGATGAAAAAGCGATGAAAAGATCCACGGCACAGTGTTTCTATTATTGTATAACCTGAATTAATTAGCTAAATTGTACATCCGAATGTTGACGACTTAATTTGTATTATCATTGATGATTCATATCTAATTAATATTGATTTTACTTATCTAACCTAGAATTAATTCCAAATGGGGCTAGTGTTAGTCAAGTTGTAAATTATTTAGAGACTTACACTGCTCACAACTGAAATCGCAACATTTGTGAGTTGTAGGTGTATCTTTATGTAAATCAGGCAATGGAAACAGCAATGCGGGATATGCAAATGATCACAGTTTCGTTACGCATATTGACGTAATACCTTGCCCAGCAGCACAAAAACGCCCGGTCAAGGATGAGCGATATCACAGCTAAATTGTAGCGTCATTGGTTTCAGGTTGTAAAAATCATCTCAATATGCATAGAGTACGTCGACGTACCGCGTATCTTCAGTTGTCATTAAAAGAACGGCAACAATTCATTGTTTTACGTGAGGGTGGAATGAACCTTCGAAAGATCGCTGAACTATTGGGTCGTGATATGAGTACAGTTACGGTTCGTGAGAGACAACAAAACAACCCGAAGATCAGGTAGTGGAGCTTCCAAGTGTACCACACCACGTGAATATTGTATGCTTCTGAGGAGCTTTGCGCGGGAGTTGTTTACCACAGCAACCTTGTTACAACGGCATTTAACCCACACTACAGTTAACATGCTTTCGACGTAAACAATTCGAAATCATTTGCATGACGCAGGACTCAGAGGTAGATAACCTTTTCGACACTTACCGTTTCAACTCCGCTTACGTCGACACTCCTGTTACGTCGCTTCCAGTGGTGTCAAATAAGACGTAATTTGTTGACAGAATGGCGAAACCTTCTCTTTACGAATGAATCACGGGTCCAGATGGCCGTACTTGCGTATGGCGGCGTTTCAACAACGCCAGCACCAATCCTTTTCTATCTGTCGCCAGACAGTCCCCCTAAGTGGTTCCATGGCTTAGGGTGGTATAACACTTGATGGACGAACACCTTTGGTCCACGTTTCTGGCAGTATCGTGGCACAACGATACATCTCTGACATTGTGAGATATGTGGTACAGCCATATCTTTCAACCAGGTCTGGACTACTTTTTCAGCAGAATAATGCCAGGCCACATACTGATGAGCATATCTGGGACATCTTGGGTAGCCGATTAAGAGAACTCCCAATTCCAAAAATCATGTTCAGCTACAAACCCAATTATATGCTGTGTGGAATGCCATCTCTCAGCACACCATTGACCATCTCATTGACGGAATGCCTCGTCGTATTCAATCCTGCATAGCCGGTCGCGGTGGGTCTATTCCATATTGATCTAATGTCAATAAAGTTCTATTCTTTCATTTTCCAGATATGATTTTTTGATCATTTGCACATCTCCATGTTACAATTATATTCTGTAAATTGCATAAGGATACATCGATTTATTCATGCTGTTGCGATTTCAGTTGTGAGCAGTATAAATTAAGATACCATCTATAATCACTTTATTACCAATCTATGTGATAAAAATATTCTTATAAATTCACTATCATTAAGCTGTTAATATGTCGATCTTGTAATTCTATTCAATTGTTTAGACACATCATTTTAAACCATCGATTTTGAATACATCGACTTTCAGATCCTCAGTTTCACTATCTCCACATCAATAAAGTTAAACGCATTTGTCAAAATTACCACTATTCTGAAGATTTTGTTAATAATATTATTAATATTTTTAAATACACCACGTGGTAAGTTTACAGTTGCATTATTTATTCGTGCTTGGATAATTCATTTTTGTGAATTTCACCCATTCCTATAATCAAACATTCCACTAGTTCTGAGTCTAATACTAATTACTATTTTTGAAAGACTACTTTCCACTTGTCCTGAGTCCAATACTGAATACTATTTTCGAAAGTCTTCATTTTAATAAAAAATCGCCGTTCACGTTCTATATTATGATCATACAGGTATGTTCGGCTGTATTTCGACTCGCACGTGGCGACGATACCTGTAAGTTTATATGTCTGATTTTCATAATTTTGAATTTTAATTCTTTTGGAATTTATTATTTCTCCTTTCATTAGCCAGTTCAAATGGGGTCTATAGTCAAAGACTATCGTCATTGTCAGAGACTGGCTAATGTTTCGGTTTTAAATCGGATTGTATGGCTGCCCTGACGACTGTATAATTACGAACTAACCGCCATTTTTCAACTGACTGTTCTTCATGTCTTGGATTATTATCTTGAATTACTCATTATTGCCTTTTCTCACTTTTGGCATGTTTTCTTTTTCATATATACATATATATATATATATATATATATATATATATATATATATATATATATATATATATATATATATATATATATATATATATATATATATATATATATATATATATATATATATTTATATATATATATATATATATATATATTATTTGAGTCTGTGTATGTGTGTGTTTTAAATATTAATTGAAAGTAAGCCCTGTAAATGGGTTTATGTACGCAAGTATACTATTTACTATAGTTATATACAAGTCGTCCTCTAAAATGAATAAATTGACAATTTCCAATACCCCTGCCCTCTCAAGGGATGTTTTGGACTAAAACTATTTCTTGACTCAGCGGAATTTAACTTTATTCGCAACCTGAGCATAAACGTCTCGCAATCCATCTTTGACTTTAAGCTTAAAATTGTGACTTTCAATAAAAGTCCCAGAAGCTCAGAAGAATATTATTTGATTTCATTTACATATACCCTCGAAAATAAATAATTTATTTTCTCTAAAAGTCAACTACTGTTCCATTTTTATTGCATTTTCATTTTACTTTTCTTTTGGAAGGTTATCGGTTTTCGACAGTTTCTGACGTTGTTGAAGGATGCATTTGAAATGCGTTTTTTGAAAGACAAAATCATACATTATTTGTTGCTATAAATTCTTTAGTTCTATGTGTTGTCAAAATTAGTGTATATTTCATTGAACTTTCATTAGTAAAATTTAACAAAAAATTATATTTTTCAAAGATTTCTATTCGCGTTCTTGATTTTACTTGTGTCGCACGATGTCGCCGACATGTTGACATTTCAATTGCAGATGCCAATCAACAACAATGGCGATACAGATGCTAACGACCACTTTAAATGCGGCAACGGAAATCAATTGGAACTCACACATAAGTAAACAGCGTTCATCCCATTCATCACAACATCAAATCAAAAGAGGTGGCATGACACCGCAAGGGAAAAGAAAAAAGTGGTTCCAGAGTGGAGAAGTTTCGACGAGATGCAATTTTCGACAGCGTCCTGGACGCATCTAATATTTAGGAGAATAAAAAAAAATCTCCTACGTGGATCAGCAATGTGATGTGTAACCATTGTTTGTCCAGAGTGAATAAGTGGCATATCAAAATATACGCAGACATCCAGCAAAGTGTATTATCCAATGGCACTAAGTATCAAGGTGCAAACAAATATGAAGTATTTATACACTTGATCTGTTAATTGATTACGGAAGGCACACATATACATAATATATAACGTATATTTAACAATACAGGAGTAAGAACTCCAATCGTAATAACCAATTCCTTTGTTTAAAATAAAAGAACTATATATACTTTCGGTATATAATAATAATGTGTTCTAAATATATGTGTCACTTAAATAATGTGTTATACATATATGTGTTACTTAAATATTGCTATGGATATATGTGTCATTAAAATGGTTTTATGAGTAACGTTAAGAATAATCAAGAAATATATATATATATATATATATATATATATATATATATATATATATATTTGAAATATGTAATAATAAGAATTATGTAAAAATAAAAAATAAATAAATAAATCAAAATATAAAAAAAAAACAATTCAAGTAATATTAACATCACCATAGAAGCAAATTCACAGCCACAATGCCGATAAGAGAAAAGAACAGCACCGTCCCAAATTCGATGATTAATCAGAACTAAATTCATCTTCAGGTCTGAGTATTTAATTCTAATTAACCCAAACAAATGCCTGTTTCAGATTAAGCAATAGCACATCACTATAAATGCTTAAACTCAGACTACAGGCAACAAAAATTGAAAAAATGAAAATAGGATACATTAAGAAAATTTGTATTACCATGCGGCATGAACCCTTCTTCTTCCACCACGTGTGTCGTGATCAACCTCAACAGCTTAATCTAGAAGCACCGGAATGAACAAGTCGAAATTCTACCAGGGAGGCAGTACGAATGTTCACGGTACTACTCCCAGACCCGTCCAGTGAGTCTAAGCTGGAAACCGGACAAGCAATTCAGAATATTAACTTCCCAAATATGCAATCCTGAATATGAATATGAATCAAAGACGAAAATTCCTACTAAACAAGTAATTCAGAGGAAAACTGGATAAACGAGAATGCCACTATACACCATTATAAGGGCGATCAAAACGTAGTTTCAATACTGACAAAAGTTACATTTTTTTGCGAAAATAAAATTCAAAACATTAATGTTAATGCATCTTATTTTCCGATTTTTGATTTTTCTAATGTTTTTGACTATATAGATATTGACTATTTATATATATATATATATATATATATATATATATATATATATATATATATTTATATGAAATTAAAATAATTGATCGATTTAAATAAGGGTGAATATTTTATATCTTAAGTGGTATTCTCTCCTGCTCGTGAACCGGAGTTTCCATACTCCACCCTTAGTGAAGGAATCAAAGGTAAGTCCTGGTAGAGAAAATTTTGGGTAAGGACAATTTATCTTATGACAACTTGGACTGGTATTTCAATCATTTACCTCATAGAGGAGATTGTTATTTGCTTAAAAAACTAATTTATAACTTCAAGCAACCTTGTATTCTGTAATTAAATAAGTATTTATTTTTGTAGATAAATTCAAAATGCAGAATTTGAATTCATTTTTGATGTCGCAAGTGGTGCTTTAGGTACATATTATTTGATGATTGGACAGAAACAAATTTTTAACTCTCAATTTGAATGCTGTTCTATGTTTTTAATCAAAATTTCTGTAAATTTTTCAAAAGTAAACAATAATTTTCTTAGGTGTGTCCATTGCCAACATAAAATATTATTTTATATTGTAAATGCTTATTATTCGCCCACTCTATATGATTTTGAATATTAAAATACATGTTCCCCTTTAGTTTAAAGATACTTTTTTCGCGCATACGAATGATAATTTTTGAAGACTATTTTTTAAATAAAGGATAGATGATGCCATATTTCTGCCATATAAATGGATTTCAATTTATAACTTACTGAATCAATCTATGCAGTTTTTACTGTTGGAATGTCACTATAAACTGTCCTATATCGTTGGTTCATGCAGATAGAAGTGTCATGGATGTGTATGATGAAATATTTTAAAGGAATAAAATGAAATATTTTAAAGGAATAAAATGAAATATTTTAATGGAACAAATGACATATTTTAAAGGAATAATTTATTTTGCACTGGGAACAAATAAATTATGATGATACAAAATTATTAACTACATATAAGTGCTATCAGGTTTTTCAGAATTACATGCGTTTATTGTGTAGATATAAAAGAGTATAATTTAAAAATATAATTGAAATATTATATAAACATAACTTTCTCTAACTGCTGTAAAAATAATTATAAATATTGATGTGGGACGTGGAGTCTAAAGTTACACTTTAATTATTAAATTCGTTATTTTAAATCACGTTAACATTGCCGTAAATTCATATATAGTGGAATTAACATTTAAATGTACATCGCTCGTTGTTGTGCCGCAATAACTCTCCAATTAATTTTGCTTATGTGTAAGTTCTGAAAAGAATTCATTAATCATTATAAAAATATTAGACTATATAATTAAATAATATAATTTATTTACAACATCAATTTATCACTAACAACAATTTATCATAATTATCAACTATCATTTAATTACTCTAGTAATGGGAGATATGTGACCAGAAATGGTTAGATTTCTAAAGTGTCTAGGACCTGTGCAAATGAGGACATACCTTCAAGTTTAATCTTGTGCTTGTTTAAACTCTGAGGCTTGCATCAGTCTTATTGTTGCAAGTACGGTCATAATTCTCTGGTGTGTGGCTCATTGTATTCCGTCTATTCCAAACTCTGCATCTCCAACAGCAACTTTTATTTTTCTATAACTCAACTCTACTACCTCTTTCGTATGTGTATCTGCTCCGCACTCCTCGTATCCATCTAACTGCTACCATATTTCGTATCCGACTCGCTGCAACAACATCTCGTATCAAACTAGCTGCAACAACATTTCGTATATGACCGACTTGTGGTTCCTTTGGCGGGGGGGGGGAGGTAGCTCCGCCCTTCGTCCCCTTGGCGCTCATTGGTTCTTCTGAACCCAATGGCATCACTTCACATATCAATGCCCCTCTTAGACCCTGTGGCCTGGAACACCCAAATTTATTGTATTTGACCTAAAAGTTCACTTTGTTGTAAACTGCGGCGTCAGCCAGACTATAACCTTTGTTAGCCGTTCTAGGCACCATAAATATTGCAATAAAAATGTCTCATGTGAGGACATACTCTGGCCTCACAATCGTTATAATATTAAAAATGCTTACAAAATATTATCAATCACTTTGGGAAACAAAAAAACACCATATCAATGATAAATTAGTGTGACAACTGTAGTAAATTAAAGCAGAAACGATTTGTTGACAAAAATATTGCTGATTTATATAATGAGCCTCGTTCTGACATTGGAAGTTGTTTGAAAACCACAGAAACCGTTTGATGACTATAAATGTTTGATATATTCTTTTAATAACAATTATGTTTTTATAAATAAATATAGACGTACTTTAATTTTCGAAAATTATGTTGTGTTTCAATTTTTTATAATTTAAGGCTCCTAAATCATCTAAATTACAATGCATATTCGGGTTGGTTTATTTCAAATAATGCAGTTCACAAATATATTCTGTAACTAGATTTGCATCAACGTAAGTAAATTTATTTAATGAATAAAAATTATTTATTTAAATATCATATTCAAAATTACGAAGATTGACAAATTTTCATATTTCTCTTGTCTCGAGGGATGTTTTGGATGAAGAGTATTTTGCAACTATAAAATTTAATTTATTCGCAACTTACACATAAGCACCTCTAGTTTTGAGTTAAAGCATAACATTTGACTTTCAATGATATTCCCATAAGTGAACAGAACATTTCCGAGATCTCGTTTGCATTGACAATCGAATTCGAAATGTTTATTTTCTATAAAATAAAATATCGGTTTATTGCATATACAGGTTTACTTTTTTTGTGTATACCATTTATATAAAATAAAAGTATCCGGTAAACGCAAATTTATATCTATATATTATTTTTGCTACCGAAATAGTGTCGGTCAACCGATACTACTGCCGACGGTTTGAAAATATGTGACAGGGCGGTGTATGTTGTTGTTGTTGAGACACAGACCGTCCGACCTACCAGAAAGGTGTAAGATAACCGTTTGGACGGTCGGGAAGTGCCATTCAATTTAGACCGGAACCCATTGGGGGAGGCATCCACAGGGACCGTACCCTCCTTCTCCTACCACCAACCTCTCGGAAGGACTTACGGACCCACATGTTTAACGTTATCGTACTCCGCACGAACACGGCGGCAGTTGTGGTAGCGTGCAAATCCAGCGCGCAAAGCACCGGGCTACCGCGCCCGAAATGTGCCAACAGCACGGGCTGTTTCCAGGTGGTCACCCACCCAAATACTAACCGCGCCCGATGCTGCTTGACTTCGGGGATATAACGAGAACTGGTGTTTTCAGCACGGTAGGGCCGTTGGCCCTAGGGCTGTGTATGTGTCAAAATTGACTATTATTGACGGTAGACGTATTCAATATGAGTAAATATATCATGATGGAGTCATTGACTCTAATAGAGAAGGTACTAAATGCATAGAACTGATGTATTCGCGTCATGTGATAATAGGATGTAAGGGTTGTATCCAATCCATTTAGTTTTTGCACCGACCGACTCAAAGTTAGTTTCGTTGTTGTCGCTGATGTTGTTCCCTAGCAGATTATGAGTGTAAACCCCAAGGTCGTCCCTGCCAGTGGAAATTAATCTGCCGCTGTTTGTTTTTATTTGTTTGTTTGTTTAGTATTCTACTTTACCAGGGACGTGGAAAAACACAAACACGTTAGGCTATTACTATATAGATATGAAGAGTTATTATACATTCATTTGTTTAAAAATGTTTTATCTAAATGGTGAGTCTTGATACTGCATGGTTTGTAGATGAACTTATGTGCATTTGGATAAAGCACCGAGACGCCATTGGTGTCATTAACGCTGTTCTCGTGACTGCACGGGTAAGAGATTGAAACAGTAAATATATTCAAATGTTTGATGTGAGTTTTCAAATTTATGCCTCGTACACGTTAAATGTAAAAACTTCATTTCCCATTGAATTGATAACACCAATAATACAACAAGAACACATATTTCACACTCACCCGTAAATGACAGATGTAACAAGATCGCTAATACAATTAAGTTATATATGTTTGGCTATGTGAGAACCAAGTGAAAACATGATCTTTGTCAGTCGTGTCTTACAATTACATCTTACAATTAAGTAGAAAAGCGGTTGAGAACTCTGCCAACCACCGCTTTTCGCGGTGGTTGGCAGAGCAACAATTGAAATGTCGACCTGTGTTAATATGTTTATCATTCGTACCGCAGTTTCAATATATATTACCTCTGCTACGAATTCTTGTTTTGGATGTACCATATCTACTACTTCGATTGCTTTTTGGCCTACTAATTTACAGTTATTTCTTAACAGTTGCTAAGAAAATATACTGTTTTTAACCTGAGGAATAGGCCTAAAAATGTCCATGAAATAGTTATATTAATTTTTATGTCTGCTTTCTGTAAGGAAATATTTGAAAGTTAGGCTGATATTGATAATAACTACTTCTCTTTGCTGAAAACGTGCCATGCATGTCTCCCGATGTAATGTAAATAATATGCCTACGCATCGGCATATTATTGTCTGCATTAATTCGCTATTTTTACTTTCTCTGCAATACACGATAAAGTATAGGGGGAGTATTGGAATCGTGTCGAAAATGGCAACTCGAGTTTTCGACTGATCTACACTGATCTACACTGGGGACTTCTAGAAGACGGCAAGTATATTTTTAGCGTGAAGTGTGTGTGTGTGTGTATCTCTGGGTGTGTGATTGCGTGTATATATATGTGTGTGTGTGTGTACCTCTGGGCAGTGCCGTTCCTGGCGGGTATGCAGCGAATGCCCCGCACGCAGGCGCCCAATTTAAGGGGCGCCAAATTCAACTATTCGCTACTCTTGCAAAAACGCACTTCTAATTGGAAGAAAAATCGGCATTAAAGGTATTAAAAATCAAATTATAGCAAAGCTGTAATTATAGCAAAGCTGTAATACCTCAGACTCACCCATAGATATTCTGAATTATATAAGCAAGAAAAATTTGCAGTCTTTGTTTCCAAACCTGTCTATAGCATTAAGGATATTTTTGACGCTGCCGATTTCTGTTGCGTCTGGCGAAAGGAGTTTTTCAAAGCTAAAACTTGTAAAATCTTATTTGAGAACTTCGATGTGCCAGGAAACGCTTTCAGATTTAGCTGTTATTTCAATCGAAAATAAAATATGTGAAGCCATCGATCACAATGAAATGATCAATGATCTTGCATCTGCAAAAGCAAGACGTGTTATGTTCTAAAACTACCTTGTTATTTGATAATTAGGTACTTAGGTATTAGACAGATCTTGCACATTTTCAAGTTAACGGATTTGTTTGCGTTGAGCGCCGTTTGAGAGTTTTAACTCAATTCACTCAGTTGAGTGAATTGAGTTATATTAGATTTTTTGTTAATTTCCGAATGGACGTGTTTTATTTATGACCTATATTGTACGTTAATAGTCTATTTTATTTGATGTCGAAAATAAATTTTTTGTCACATTTTTTCGTTGTTTTATTTTATTACGCCCATTTTCATAATCAAACACTTACACTAAAGTGACTTTAGTCTATAAGGAAACTATTCAGTTTAAACCTCAAACTAAAAATGATTATGAAAATTGGCCTTATCATCAAAATTTAAGCATAGTATATAGGGGCGCACAAAATTATTCTTGCAAGCAGGCGTTCGCCACCCCAGGAACGGCACTGCCTCTGGGCGTGTGATTGTGTGTATATATATGT